>JARFJB010000904.1:2605000-3085000 GCA_036346205.1 Vesta saturnalis
ACAAATACATAATACACAATACACAATACATACACATAATACATACATACAAATACACAATACACATAATACATAATATAATAATACAATAATAATACACAAATACACAAAACACACATACACAAATACACAAATACACAATACACACAATACACACAATACACACAATACACACAATACACACAATACACACAATACACACAATACACACGGTACTCACGGTACTCGCGGTACACGCGGTACACGCGGTACACGCGGTACACGCGGTACACGCGGTACACGCGGTACGCGCGGTACGCGCGGTACACGCGGTACGCGCGGTACGCGCGGTACGCGCAGTACGCGTACGCGCAGTACGCGTAGTACGCGCAGTACGCGCAGTACGCGTACGAATGTTTTTCGTTAATATTATAGGGTATAGGCTAAACGGTAAGAGATACAAAAAAACTAAGATACGTGTCCCGTTCTCTTTTTTAGTGTTTAGTTTAATGGCGCAATCGGATCTACGCTAACCAAATTGGTTTCGATACAGAGTGATTCTCATAATCTGCCTGTTTTTATTATCTCTTATGACTCGGTTATTTATGGAGATAAAAAAAAGCTTTGGATACGAAAGTTTTATGACTTTTTACGTTGAATCCAGTGGCATTCTTAAAAAAAATATAGATGTTTGGTTTTTTGAGATATTATCAAAAGTAGCATTTTCTTAAATGGGACACCCTGTATCTGATAATCTCAAAAAATTGCATTTTTCTTGAGATTGCAACAATATATAACACTTAATATTTTGCATTGTCCTAAATAGCTAAAATACCAAAAAAAGCTTTTTTTGTAGTTGGCCATTAATTGAATGTTGTAAGCAATTGGTTTTGTTTGTTTTGGTTTCTGATTATATTTTTTAAAAAAGGTGATTAAAATGAATAATTTTTAAAATTATGAAAAATTAAATATGCTTGAGTTGCTACATTGAGAGTAATAAAAATAAAGACGCAGCTCTAGACTTATATTTTGAGCGTTTTCCGGAACGACGACAGCCAGAACAACAAATATTTGAAAAATTATATCACAATTTAAGTGAGTATGGATCAAATAGAGAAAGAGATGAAATAAATACATTAGCTTGTGTTGCTGCTGATCCGACGATATCTAGCCGTAATATTGAGAAAAATATTGGTAAATCTAAAGTTTTAAAAACGTTAAGAAAGCATAAGTATAAACCATATAAAATAAGAAAGGTTCATAACTTACATCCTGGAGATGAAGAGCGGCGTTTAACATTTTGTCATTGGTATTCGCAGCAGATTAATCGGAATTCCAATTTTTTTCAAAATATAATATGGACCGACGAGGCTTTTATATCTAGCGAAGGAATTTTTAATCGACATAATAATCGATATTGGTCATCAGACGGTCGCCAGGATACAACAAGGACGGTTTGGGTTCCATGTATGGGTGGCTCTATATCAAAACAGAGTCCTTAACTACAGAATTTTTAATGAAAATTTGAATGCTCAAGGATACATCCAAATTTTGGAAGAATGTGTAATAATGGAGTTGGATAACATGCCATTAGCTGCAAGAAATAATGTTTATTTACAACAAGACGGTGCTCCAGCACATAATAGCCACATGGTAAGGGACTTACTAAATGTCAATTTTGGCGAAAATTGGCTTGGTACATATGGACCAAACAGATGGCCTCCGCGTTTCCCCGACCTGATGCCGCTCGACTTTTATTTTTGGGGATCTATCAAAAATGAAGTCTATAAAACGCGAAGTAATACTGTAGAAGAACTCAGAGCAAATTTTATTAATTGCATTGGAAGAGTGCCAAATATTCAAATCTATAACGCCATTCGTTCAGTTACAAGCTGAGCCCAAAAATGCATCGAGCAGAATGGAAGACAATTTGAGCACATTTTGTGATTAACCACCTATGCTAATTATTATATATAAGTATTTGAAATAATTACTGTTGAGTTGTTATAAATCTTTTCTTGTTTTTTGTAGTTGTTGTTTTAGTTTATTAATGTTTTATTATTGTTATTATCTGCAATTTTATTATAAAATAAAGAATTGATTAAATCCATGGCCAACTAAAAAAAAATGTTTTTTTTTGTATTTTAGCTATTTAGGACAATGCAAAATATTAAGTGTTATATATTGTTGCAATCTCAAGAAAAAATGAAATTTTTTGAGATTATCAGATACAGGGTGTCCCATTTAAGAAAATGCTACTTTTGATAATATCTCAAAAAATAAAACATCTATATTTTTTTTAAGAACGCCACTGGATTCAACGTAAAAAGTCATAAAACTTTCGTATCCAAAGCTTTTTTTTATCTCCATAAATAACCGAGTCAAGAGATAATAAAAACCGGCAGATTTTGAGAATCACTCTGTATCTTCGAAACCTATTTAGTTAGCGTAGATCCGATTGCGCCATTAAACTAAACAATAAAAAAGAGAAAGGGACACGTATCTTAGTTTTTTTGTGTCTCTTACCGTTTAACCTATACCCTATAATATTAACGAAAAAAAACCACCCTGTACAGAAGGTATCAAATCCGATCCATGACGTCTATATAACTTTTTACAGATTCTTCTTATACTTTACCTACAATTTGCTCGAAATTTGGCCACCCTATATATTATAGCCTTTTACGTGTTATAAACTTTGAACTAATGTTTCACGAAAAATATTCATCCTGCCGAGTTGATCTCCGCGTATTTTGTATAAAATATCATGACAAATTTGTTCGAATTTAGATACTAGATGTTAAAAGGATATATCTCGCTTTCTCGTTTAAATGTAAAGTTTGTTTTCTTTATTTTCCGAAATTATGTTGATAAATCTTAATTAATAATAAATCTTAATTGAGTGTAGAGTATTCTACTTAATTGTATTGACATAATTAGATTTATCAAAATACCAGAAACCTTGAGTGTAAAAAATTGTAGGTTCGTTTACATAATACCTAGATTTAAAATGTCTATGATTTCTACATATTATAAAAGTTGGAAGAAAATTTTATTGCAATCATTGTGCTACTTAATAATAGATGGCTCTCATACCAACAAATTTCAGCAATCTTGATGTAGAATTAATAAAGGTAACGCTCTGAACTTGAATTCAGTTCGTTTTTTGTAGATGGAGGAAACGTATTAATTTGAAGCTGGAAGCTGCGCAACAGTGTCCTGGGGGTGACATCCCCAATCCTTAATAGTAGTCCTTTACCGTCTTGCCGGGAGTATCCTACTATATAATTTTTTTTACCGTTAATTTTTACTATCTAATTATTAACATCCAAACTAAAAAAGGTTGAGAAAGAAGTAAAAAAAAGTTTCTTTCATTTCACCGGGTGAGTTTTTGGATGTAAAAATGTTGTACGTTTTTTTTTTTGTTTTAAAATAATTTTTGAATTTTTTCTTTTGTCTAAATTCAATTTAAATGTCAATATTTTGTGCTTGACAGGTTAATTACGTTCTGTGTCCTTTGAGTGGTAGTTGTTAATTATGTCATTTTCCCAAACTGCGTTATTTACGTTAATGAAAAGCAATGATAGTCCTTTATTAACTAGCGAGATCACATGTCTATAATTAATTTTAATACTCTGCTTTAATTAGTTTCATTTTATTTGAGATGTTATGCAGCAAAGTTAAGCTAGTATTTTCGATAAAGTACTAAAGCATATGTTGCATTTTCGTTTTTTTAGTTCACTTTTCCATTGAATGTAAATTCAAATAGAATGCGTAAAAAATCTTAAGAGAAAGAACGTTCTTTTTAGTCTTAAGCTTAAGACTAATAATCAGTGATCGCGTTTAATTGCAAAGAAGAGTTACATTACAGATCATATTGCAAGAACGTTCAATTTTCAGTTGTCAGTCTGAAAGAAGTTCTTGTTTTCGCATTAAATTTATAGTGGAACAAGTGGAAGTTTGGAAAAACGATTTTTATCGCCTGTTGCTATTACAGCTGTTGCCTTTTTTAAGTTTCTTTTTCATTTAATTACGTTAATGTTGCTTTTTTGTTGAATGGTTCCTAATCAATATTATCCTAGTTTAATTCAGATTAATTTATTGTTGGCAGTGCAAAGGTTTTTTTTCAAATATCTACTTTTCTTTTGGGTAAAATCCGCTCTTAACGTGTCTAGTACAGTCCTTAAGCGATTTGTTAATTCCTCAATATTAGAAACTGTTTGATATTATTGATAACGTATCTGAAATGATATCATAGTGATTATAAGTTGATTAGACGCGAAAAAAACGAGGTAAAAGTCTACCAAATGAACAATATTTATCCAATTTTTACTTGTGAATAAATCTGATTTTTCATTACGCGGTTATTGTATAGAAATTTTACATAAAACTTTTACTTTGTTATTCTTTATGGAAATGGGAAGTTTCATTTATTTTATCTATATTTGCAAATACAGCAATAAATAAAAAGTTTCGTGGAATGTCTACATTTTTGCTTCTTTTAGTTTTTTATTTCCTGACATTCAACTAAGTCACCTTGGTTTATAATAACCTTGTTTATTAAAGCGCATTTCAAGCTAAATCACGGAATTGACATTTTCGAATAATAATTTATAACTGAAAAAAGGTGCAATTGCAATAAAATTTAGATTTAATCCTGGATTTATTACAAAACAATTTAATATACTTCAGCAATTTAATAATATACTATTTACGTATTGAATTAGGTAATGCACGTTTTCTGGTTAAAATCGCGTAGCTAGACCACGATCTGTTACGGTTTTATTTTTTATTTTCATCTCGAATAAAACAAAATTGTCCAGCAAATTTAAATATTTTAAGATTCCTTTTTGAAAAGGAATCTATGGAATGTAACTAGATTTACATAACTGGACCACGAAGACGAAACTACTGGAATTTCAAAATGAATTTGAATAATTTTAGGATGCAATGCTTTATTGAAAATTAAGGGAGTTGTTCATATAAGTCCTCTCCCAGAAGTTAGGCTCCTCCAAAGAGCAAGCAAAGAATAAGGTTTTCATGAAATTTTCGTCACATTAAAAAAAACGTAGATATCCCCTGATGTTTTGTACTCGCGAAAAGCAAGTGATGTTGCACTCCATTATTACAAGGGGCGAATCCTTTATGATGCTTGAAAATGCAAACTTACACGATTATCACTCATAATCACTGGCGTAGCTACATATTCAGCGCCCTGGAGCAAATAAGATCTGTGCGCCTTCTTTTTTTCTCACTAATGTTCCAACAAAATACTAGATTTTCTAGTCTTCATATTTTTATTTCAATTTTAAACATTATTTAATTACAATTGATTTAAAAATTTTAAATGGGTGGAAGTGCAATAACTTACTTAGGATCAAAAATACAAACAAATGTTTTAAATAAAAGTTGTTATGTTTGCGCAGATACACATTTCCAAAATATTTTGAGATATACAAGGTGTTCACCCTAAGCGAAACAACTTGAGGTTTACTTTTTTTTAACAGGACACCCCGTATATTTGTTTACCATCGAATTCAGCGTAAAATTCTGCATCTACCCCTATCTTTTCTTTTCCCATAAATTGCGACGTTGCCAAGCTGGAGCGAAAAATATAAAGATTTGACGAAAACTGGTGCACTATAAATACTGCCAAATAACCGTTATCAGTGATAAGCAAATAATCTTATCTGGTAGGTACGAAGGTAAGGGATAGCTGAAATGTCTGAACATAGTAGAAGTTTCGTTTGGGGTTCGCAGTGTTTTTTGGATAAGCATTAATTCAGGAGATTTCAAATCAAAAACTTCATTTTTTTAAATGGAACACCCAGTATCTTGTAAAACTATTGAGTCACGTCAAAATTTAAAATTTTTCAGTTTATTACGAAGTGTTGTTCAGAATTTTGGCGGAATGTAATTCAAATTCTGTATTCACAAAAGAATTTCGCTTGGGTCGCGCCAAAATTGATTTTCTCACTGGCCAACAACCAAATTCTGTAGCCCATGAGTGTTGGTCAGCATGTGGGTCAAATGGTTTGTCCAAAATCTATATTTACACACCGTCTTTCGGGTTACGGTAAAATTGATTTTCTGATGATCAACAGCCGAATTCTGTAGCCAATGAGTGTTGGTTTGCATTTTACCTGGATGTATTGTCCAATTTTGTAAAGCTCGCGAGGAAAAATTGATTTCCACGATGGGCAAGAACCAAATTTTGTGACCCATACGTGTTGGTCAGTGTTGCCCAGAATCTATATCTATACACCAATTTCGTTGGGGTCGAGGCAAAATTGATTTCCTCGATGGTCAACATCCAAATTCTGTGGGCCATGAGTGTTGGTCAGCGTTTGGGCTGTGTTGCCCAAAATCTATATCTACTGGTCAACATCAGGGTTAAATTTTGCCCAAAATATACAGCGTTATTCACGGTCGATGGTAGGTTAGAGGCTTATGGAGAACGAGGCATAGGATATTTTTGTAAATTTGGTCATTTACATAAGCGGCAATGCTCTATCGATCTAAAATATTTTCGGCATTGCGATGTGGCTACTTATACCAAAAAGTCCTAGCAACTTTATTACTTTAAACCGAACACCCCATATATTAGAATCGCCCTTTTATTGGGATATCTTTTTGTTAATATTGCCATATACCTATCTCTATTGGTTTTCGAGGTAAAAAATAATTATAGTCCAAAGCATGGCCCTAATTAAATTTAAGTAAATTAGTGAACTCAATCCATGGACTGTTGAAATTTTGGTGATAGTTTAAATAGACCCTATGTATTTAATTTACACTGACAAATCGACTCCATATCATACAGGGCGTGCTAAAATTACTATTATTTCCGCTATTAATAAAATGAGCCAAAAGTTCGGTTTTTTTAACGAAACCCCCTGTATATTACTCAATTAATTGAAAGACAAAGATAAATGCTTTAAGACGATATATCAAGTTCCTATACGTTAATCATCAAGTTTTCTTAATAAAGCCGCTTTTTTGTGAAAACAATTTTTTTAATGGATTTAATTTTAAGTAACCATGGAAATATGAAGCTTATGACATTTCAATGACTTTTATAAATAACCTGTAAACAGTTATTGACGGTGTTTGAAAAAATATCCTAAAATGAACGCAAATACTGATTATTCAAGCGAAGTTCTTATGAAGTTATTTATTTTACACGGACAGTGTGATCAAATCATTGCGAGAACTTGCACAAAATTTTACCAAATGTATTCTGAATTAACACCAATGAACGAGAAGAAACTTGTAAGATTACAAAATAATTTCATTAACTATGGCTCAAATTTAAAAGCGCCTCCAACATTACCATAACCTTCAAATGAAGACAATATTGTTAATGTTTTGGCATATTTTTATGCGTATCTAGAATCTTCCATTCGTAATGCAGACTTGGGTCTATCATACGCTTCAGTACAACGAATTTTGGAAAATCACAAAATGCATCCATATAAATTTACTAAAGTTCAAGCCCTCAAAGCAGAAGACTTTGTACTTAGAGTGCATTTTTGCGAAACCCTGTTAATACGTACACAGGAGGATCCGGAATTTTTGTCAAAAATAATTTGGAGTGACGAAACAAAATTTACGAGGGATGGGATTTTTAACAGGCTGATCTTTTGGGCTGATCATAATCCTCACGTACAACAAGAAAAGGGGTTTCAAGAAAAATTTGACCTAAATGTTTTCTGTATTTTAGAGAAGAATAAAATTTCCTTTTTTGTCTATGATGAAACACTAAATGCTGAGAGATATCTCCAAATACTAAGGACTACTGTTACTGATTTCGTCGAAAATTTATCTTTAGAGGAATATAGTAATTCGTGTTTCCAGCTGGACGGAGCGCCAGCTCATTGAACCCAGGAAGTTTCCAGAGAACTATACGAAATGTTTGAAGATCGTTGGTTTAGGCGTTTAGGGCCGTGGGATTGGCCACCAAGATCACCCGATCTCACGCCGCTTGACTTTTTTTATGGGACGTTTTAAAAGAAAGGGTTTACAGTACTCTATTGCCTTCCAAAGAAGAACTGCGACGGCGAATAGTGCGTTGATCTGGATCCCCTTGAAATTGAAAAAGCAACCACGAGTCGCGTACAAAAGCATCCACGAGTCGCTTACAAAAGCACATTGTAAAATAATTATGAATGTAATGGAGAACATTTCCAACATTTATTGTAAATATTTGATATTTTTTTTACAATTTTCTTATTTTTATTTTTCCTAATTATGTCATTTTTTGTACTTTTACATATTAATTGAATTATTTTGTAATCTTACAAACTTCCTCTCGTTCATTGGTGTTAATTCAGGATACATTTGGTTAAATTTTCTGCAAGTTCTAGCAACCATTTGATCACTTTGCCTACGTAAAATAAATAATTTTATGAATAGTAATCAGTATTTGCGTTGATTTTGGGAGATTTTTTTCAAACACCGTCAATAACTGTGTACAGGTTACTTATAAAAGTCATTGAAATGTCATAAGCTTCATATTTCCATGGCCACTTAAAATTAAATCCCTTAAAAAAATTGTTTTCGCAAAAAAGCGGCTTTATTAAGAAACCTTGATGATTTAGGTACAGGAACTGGATATATCGTCTTAAAGCATTTATCTTTGTCTTTCAATTTATTGAGTAATATACAGGGGGTAACATTTAAAAAAACGAAATTCTGGCTCATTTTATTAATAGCGGAAATAATAGTAATTTTAGCACGCCCTGTATGATATGGAGTCGATTTGTCAGTGTAAATTAAATACCTCTGGTCTATCTAAAACTATCACCAAAATTTCAACATTCCATGGATTGAGATCACTAACTTACTTAAATTTAATTAGGGCCATGTTTTGGACCATATTTAACACAAATTTTTATCTCGAAAATCGATAGGGATAGGTATATGGCAATATTAACAAAAAAGTATCTCAATAAAAGGGCGATTCTCAAAAATTTATTAATATATGGGGTGTTCCGTTTAAAATAATAAAGTTGCTAGGACTTTTTGGTATAAGCGGCAACATCGCAATGCTGAAAATATTTTAGATCGATAGAGCACTACCGCTTATGTAAATGACCAAATATTCAGAACGATCCTATGCCTCGTTCTCCATAAACGTCTAACCTACCATCGACCGTAAATCACCCTGTATATTTATACACTAATTTCATTCCCATATCCCTTCGAATTATGTCTGTATAATGTACTCTCTAAAATTGATTGTTTTTAAGAAAATTGCATTTTTAGTTTATGATTTAAAAATATTCATGTTTTTAACAAGCAAGCTCTGAATGCGACGTTTGGAATACTTCAACTTTCGATAATTTTTTGTGACAATCAAACCAGTACTTTTCTACCTTTAAAAAATGTAATAAAATAAATAGGGTATCTACAAAACTCAAAATAAACAAATTAAACAAAAATAACTAACAACAAATAAGAAAGAACTAAAAACTTTAGTTAACTATTTTATTAAATGTTCAAAATGACCACCGTTTACTTCCATACAATAATGTATGCGATCTTCAAAAGCTCTACTACCACGATGTAACATATCGACATCAACAGTTCGGAAAACCTCTCTAATTCTATTCTTCATGTCTTCCTTAGTAGTCGCGGGTGTTTTGTATACTTGTTCTTTGACATAACCCCACCAAAAAAAAATCCATTTTTGTAAATTCTGGTGAACGAGGTGGTCATTTATGGGATCCTCCTCTACCTATCCATCATCCGGGAAATTCATTATTTAAATGTGTATTGATCAGTTGGGTATGGTGTACTGGTGCCCCGTCATGTAGGTATCACATTCGCTAACATGAGCAGGTAATTGCTGAAGTAGTTGTGGTAATTCGTTTGTAAGAAATTTAAATAAACTTGACCATTAACAGTTCCGTCAAAGAAATATGGCCCTATGACATGATTCCCAATTATTCCACCCTATACATTTAATGACCACATTGTTTGACTGATAGTCCGTATACAATGCGGTTGATCTGTTATATTATGCTTTATTTGTTTAAGTACATTAATTAAAATGAATTATTTTCATTTTGCCCTTTTAGCCCAGTCGTATTTTGTACTTGCAAAATAAGGACCGGGTTTCGTTATTAAGACCCTCAACACTCTGAACAAATAGATTAAAAAGTTTATATACATTTATTTCCTATTATTTATAAATTTGAATATTTACACTTAAACTACATAAATAAAATAATATAAACATATAATGGATTCTTCGATTCGGATTGCTCCTGGGAGGAGGGTTATGTGGTCCTCTGGAGTTTCTGCAATGTAACATTAATAGGATGGTTCGTTTTTGACTTTTAATCTACGTTCTTTGACTGGTTTGAGTTTACTTGGTTAACTACCGAAATAAAATAAGTAATTTTACCTGAATGCGTCCCTGTATCAAATACAGAAGTCGGTAGCAAGATAAAACTGTTATAAACACGTGTGAGATAAGACGCCGAGTTCAGTGCTCTGCTTTCACAGAAATAATCAATATTTTTAAAGCGGTCGGATTTCGAACGTTTAAGAATACTGTAGTTTTATACCTGCTTTTCTTCTTATGAAAATAAACTTATTCACGTTTAAATTCAATTTTGCCCTTTTAAATAAATGAAAGCTTTTCGTTTTGAAGGTAAATTTTGCACGGTAGCTGCGGATTATTTGTTTACCTTCAGATATTAATTATACTATTACACAGGTTTTTATTTATATGAAATAATTTTGTTATGTTGGCCGAGTTTAAAATATAAAACCTTTGTTTTCTATTAAACTGAATCGTTCACGTCTAACCATAATTATATTAATTATTTAACGCGAAACAGATCACCGGATGGTTTCTGGTTTACATGTAACAATCTTACTAATTGCAGACGCTATAACTTATATTTTTCGGTAGTGGCGGTGGCGGCAGTTTAATTAAAGGCGATAATTTAGTACTGAGGAACACGTCTAGTTTTTACGGTTACTTTTCGATTTTACTGGATTAACGGCGTAAACTAGGGGTTCAGCTTAATCTGTCGACGAGGGTTTCATTACAGGTTTCTGGTACGTTTATCGAGGTGTTTTTTAGTGTTAGTGTAAATTTGTGTAGGTGGGTCTCCTTTGTTAGTAATCTGGGTAACTACCCGTTAAATCAAACAAGAGGATCTCCGGCGGTCAATGGAATGCAGGGCAACTACCCTCCAAACTACACAGTGTAGGTGTCTAGTAATGAAAGAGTATGTCGGGCTTCCAACCCTGCATATCCCTCTCACCAGGTGTATAGTGATGTAGGTATCTCAACTTAGGTACGTTCAACTTTAGATCTCTGCAACTCTAACCCTTTGGCTTCGGTGATGATATCAAGTAGCGGTGTCGCATTTTCTGCTCCGGACGACGGTTACAGGTAGCAGTCGGCGCGAACGCGAAAATGGAGTACACGATTTCTGCTCGGATTCTTCTGGTAGCTATCTTCTGGTAGAAATTCTTTTAGCAGCGCGTGCCGCGTTTTTATAAAGCATTTCCGAGGTGGCCTTTCATAATCATCCAATAGTTCCTGCATTCGCTGTATATGGTAAGAATGCATTTTGTTCTTAGACAGAATTTTTTGGACGGCAGTACGACTCCTGTCGGTTTGTTTTGTTATTTTCCGTGTCGAGATATGAGGATATTCCGTAACTTTTAACATTACGGTCATCTCGTTGTCCTCTGTTATTGGAGTCTTCAAGCTTTCGGTATTTTCGTAAGTTACACTGCCAGTTCTGGTAAATCGTTGAAGCACATTTTCCAATGTCTCTTTTCTTGACTGTCTTCTATCTGGAAATTTCTGTTGTGTTGTGCCAGTAAACAGTTTTATCACTGACACCCAGTAAAAAAATCATATCTGTCAATTCTTGTATCGGAAAATTCATGATTTTAATTGCTTTCTCGTTCTTAATAGCTACACATTTACAACACGTCTAATCACTCTGACTTGCGCAAACGTGAAATTCACAGGTTACTTGTTAAAACTATGGATATTTTCATTTCCTTTGTTGGTAAGGTTATTTTTGCTTAATTAAGTTTTGTAGATACCCTATTTATTTAATGACACTTTTTAAACGTAGAAAATTACTGGTTTGATTTTGTCACAAAAAATTATAGAAAGTAGAAGTATTCTAAACGTGACATTCAGAGCTTGCTTGTTAAAAACATGAATATTTTTAAATCATAAACTAAAAATGCAATTTTCTTAAAAACAATCAATTTTAGAGAGTACCTTATACAGACATAATTCGAAGGGATAAAATAGTTTTACAAGATGGTAAAATAATATACTGGGTGTTCCATTTAAAAAATGAAGTTTTTGCTAATTGAAATCTCCTGAATTAATGCTTATCCAAAAAACACCCCGAACCCCAAACGAAACTTCTACTATGTTCAGACATTTCAGCCATCCTTTATCTTCCTATCTACCAAATAAGTTTAGTTGCTTATCACTGATAACGTTTATTTGGCAGCCTTTATAGTGCACCAATTTTCGTCAAATCTTCATATTTTTTGCTCCAGCTTGGCAACGTCGCAATTTATGGAAAAAGAAAAGATAGGGGTAGATGCAGAATTTTACGCTGAATTCGATGGTAAACAAATATACAGGGTGTCCTATTAAAAAAAGTAAACTTCATGTTGTCTCGCTTAGGCTGAACACCCCGTATATCTTAAAATATTTCAGAAATGCTGCGCAAACATAACAGCTTTTATTTAAAACATTTGTTTGTATTTTGGATCCTAAGTAAGTTATTGCACTTCCACAAACTAATGGGCCACCCTGTTTTTTCTTGCTTTTTCTATTGCAAATCTAATATTTAATTGATTAAGTACTATGTTAATTACCTACTTTATAAAAAACTTCCACTTTAGAACATTCTTCACTATTTTGAATGGGCTCGTCCACTTGTAGTTCGTAAAATATTTTTTTTACTCGACGTAATCTCTTTTTGGGGAAACAATGCTCCATTTAGTTGATAATTCAACTACCTCGTTTTTAACAATATCCCAATTATTTCTTATGTTTTGGAATTGGGTTCGTAGTGAAGACAGCATCTCAATTAATTGCTCTACATCTTCTTGAGTATCTTGTAGCATTTTGGAGACAGTGTTAATAGATTCCAGTACTTTATTTTGTACAATTATCAAGATAATGGTTGAAAATTGTTTAAAATAAGTTATCAATCTTTTAGCTTCGCGTTGCGCATCCTGGCTTCTTCCGTTTAATATCAAGTAGGTTAATATTTTAATAACATCAATATAGCGAGAACATAGCGAGTCAAGAGCCTGAACACGGGAAGACCACCGTGTTGGACAAACCCTTTTTAATATTTTTGTCAAATTGCTTTGATTTGTATCCATTAACATTGCACAACGCCTTACAGAACTGAAAAAACATAAATTCTTTCAAGTTGTTCATTAAATTTTCGGACTTCCTGTACATTACTGACACTATCGTTGATCACTAAATTTAAATTGTGCGAACAGCAGTGTACAAATCTAGCAGCAGGGTTTCTTTTCATAATTCTTGCCTGTAATCCTGAGTGGGCACCACTCATATTAGCAGCCCCGTCATAGCCCTGACCACGCAAGTTTGATAGGTTGGAAAAACTTTCAATTATTTTTATAACTTCGGTTTCCAATCCTTGTGATGTTTGATCAGTAACCTGTGTAAATCCACAAAACGTTTCCCTTATTTGTAACTGTATTGGTTTCTCATTTTCATCTTTTTTTATGACAACATATCGGAATACAGTACTTAGCCGGTCGATTTTTGATAAATCTTGGTTGTATCCGTTATTATTGTTATGAAAGCGGCTTTTTGTATCTTATTTTTTATTTGACCGTTGATTTCATTTGCAATCAAATTAATCAACTCATTTTGGATATCAGGACTTAAGTAATTCGTACTGCCTTTAGGTTTCTTTAAAAGGTCTGCCAAAACATCATCATACCGCGAAAGTGCTTTAATTATTTCAAGAAAATGTACTTGCATTGTTCCCGTATTTGTAATACTTGTAGTCCCATGCGCTCGGAAAGGTAAGTTATAGCCAGTGTGAGAGTTATATCAACTATACGTCAATACAGGGCGTCCCACGATATTGTGACACATTTGAAGCGCTTATAACTTTTAAACCAATTGAGATAGAAACGAGAAGTTATCTCAGGTATGCTTTATTTATCAAAAAGTTTTATTATGACCTACAATCAATTTTTTTCATTTATACAGAGGGTTGAAAAAAATTGTCAGTTTTCAATTTAAATTTTTGATTCTTTTTTTAATGGAACACCCTGTGTGTTGTGGCATCTTTCGATAGAGGCATTTTTCCACTTTCTAAAAATGTATAGTTTGCTACGCTTATAAAAAAACTAACTCAATTATCTAATTTTTATGGGAATATTTTCGATAAAAATAAAAATTCAATAAAACAGAAAACATTTTTAATTACCATAGAAAATACATATCAACGTTATTATCTTTTCAAACTAAATTGCTGGATGTGTCCCCCATTATTATCAATGCATTTTTGAAATCTAAACTGCAAACTTTTGGTAAGCATTTTTCAACATTTTCTGAGTAATGCTTTCAAAAACATTGATTATGTTATTTTTGAGTTGGTCGATAGTGTGAGGAACGGACGAGTAACAAAGATTCTTAACATAACCCCATATAAAAAAATCAGGCACAGTTAGTTCAGGAGAATGTGCCGGCCATTCTATTGGTCCGGCTCTGCCTATCCACCTCTGACCAAACATTCTATCTACAGATTCTCTGACTATCTGAGAAAAATGAGCAGGGGCACCGTCTTGCTGAAAGTATACTTCTTGTATTATCCCATCTTGTTCCAACTGTGGGTAAAAGAAGTTTTCGAGCATATTCGTATAAATAATTCCAGTAATAGTTTTTTCGGAAAAAAAGAGTGGTCCATACAATTTTTCTTTTGAAACAGTACACCATACATTCACTTTTGGTGTATCTCGCTCACTGAATCGCCTAGGATTTTCGCTTCCCCAAATTCTACAATTATATTTATTAATTTTTCCATCTATATGGAAAGCGGCTTCATCTGACATTATAACAGTAATACCAGAATGGTGGTTAAACAGGTCCAATAAAGTCTCACACAACAATAATCTTGGAAGGTTTGGATTTTGTAAGGAGTAAGGTTTAGAATTTTTAAACATTTATGAACTTCACTTTTAGAAAAGTTTACATTAGCAGATATTTTTCTGATAGAAATCATGTAATTATTTTGAATGAACACATCACTTACTTGCAACGGGCGATTCAAATAATTTGGATGTTATTGGATCTGCATTTTCTTTTAATTGACGTAGTGTCTTTAAAGTTCCTGATCCAATTTATGATGACATATCTGCCTGGAGGCGCTTTTTCAAACTTCAAACGAAACCTTCTTCTGGTTGTCGTAACCCAGATGTACCCTATCATGAAACGTGTAATTTGACTTGTTCGCATTAATGCAAATTCAAGAGCCAAAACAATAGCTAAAGGATGCATCTTAATTTGACTGATAAGATGCTATTATTAATTGCTTAAATTGATGTCACTGAGAATGATGCTACTTCGGCTAATGTTAGGCTTACTCCAATTAATAGCTTAAATCTCCCTTACTGGCCGTGATTAAATAATCACGGTTGATTTACAAATCTGATCTAGAACTCGCAAAATTCTAACCTGATTAAAATAAAAACAGTGATCGTCTAGGGGGCAAATACCCTACGTTGTGTAATGTGCAGGAGATAGGGTCGGATCAGGTTAATTTGTTGCATAAGGTGGCAAGGTAGTTAAATGAAACAAAACTACAATTGAGATAAATGAGTTGCGCTACCTGGTGATTCGCTCGTCATCCTATTTACAACGGGAGAAAAAGAATCACCAAGAAAACTCCCTTTATTCCAATAATAATCACACAAAGAAAAAAAAACAAAAATAAGATAACACAAGTGAATCGCAATCAAAGGGTTAAATAGGTATCAACACTACTCTATCGGTATTAAAGGTGTACAAAATCACATTGCCTAAAACGACGTTTAGTCACAAATAAACATAAAATCAGTTCTATAAATGGTATTCAAATTAAAGCAAAAATAAACAAGTAATAAATAACAAACAGGGGATCCCTTTTGGAACCAATTCCTGTCTGCTTTTAGTTAAATAATTACATATAAAGCATTATACAGGGTGTGGGACAACCGAACATAAACACAACACAAAAAAAAACAAAGCACATCATTAAATCAAGTTAAAAAGGCGTACCTTACAAAATTTAAATATCACCAAAATAAAATGCAAGGCAATTTCAATAACTACATATAAAGGCAATAAATATAAACAGTGTGATCGTATCCACAATAAGATCGTCAATTAATCTAAAAAAAAAAGAAAGGGAAAAGTGTAATCCCGATCATGTGGCCCTTTTATTTAACCAATCAGGGCGGTTATTAACAACAAAATACATTAAGCACTCTAGTAATACATATTACAAATTCAACCTACATAAAAAAAAAATAACAACAGAAAATTAAACAGGTTACAGATTATTTAAGTAGACACAAATGAAAAGGGCAAGTACGTTACACATACAAATTTGTGGATACGAGCACAACAAATTATACACATGTACAGTAACAATGAATGATATAATGGATTACACAGAAAAACCATTCGAGGCCAACACGAAGTATAACATCTGACATAAAGTCCTGCAACACCGATTCACCAACATGATTAGTACATATTATTACAAATGCAAGATAATAACGCTCTCAATTCTTCTTAGGCATAAAACAAAACACAAATATAGACATACAGGCATATAACGGTAACAAGAGGGACATTTGGATAAATATATAAATAAGTAGATCATTAGGGTCAGCTTCTGACTTTATACCTATGATCGTTTGTAGTTTTATCATTATAAATACAGGTTGGAATTATCAATACACAAAATAGAACACATAAAGAGAGAAAAGAGAGCGTGCTTCGCTATGCTTGCGTAATTTCAATGAACACAACAGTTTTGCAGGTCCGGGTTTCAGTTTGGCTTGAACAATTTAAATGAGTAGGTAGAATGACCTTTTCTCTGTAATTTTACAAACCGTAAAATCTTTTCTTTTACTTACATTATCAATATAGGTTATCCTTTTAAGCTTTCACCAGCACAAATGTTTAAATACTCAGATTTATCGATTAACACAAAACAACAAAAAAAAGATGATCTAATTAAACAAACACCGAATCGATGTCAAATCTTACTCCCGCACCCTTTGAAAATTCTAATCAAACTCCCCTTTCTAAGCCCAACAACCCGTTTTTATTCCCTCACCCCCTATTTTCTATATCAACTAACAAAAGCAATAAAACTATTTCGTGTGAACGCTTTTGACTTTAATTATACAAAGAAACATTATTTCTAATTAACATGTGCAATCAACCGTAGAAATCCTGTATTTCAAATATCACATTTCAATTCCTGAATAACTTATGCTTTGACCGCGGTGTAATTTTTTGTATAATACTGACATTTTTATTTTCAAAACGCTTTTATAGACATATTTACCAATTTGTCTTGCCCTTTTCGATAAATGCAGTTGAGTCTGCACCTGCAACTTAAAACATCTGGCTGCGGGCCGCCCTCAGTTAAAACCCTAAAATTTCTTACAAAAACAAAGAAATACAAACCATTCTCAAATGACAATTATTATATAATAACTTTTAGTAATTAACTTTTGCTATCGCGACAACGATTTTAATCGGAATATTTTCAATGTATTCATCAAATTTTCATAGTGTGCTACCTACATGGTTATTGTTATAGAATTAGTTTTATTGTACAGGAGCACAGCTACTGCTTTTTCTTGATCTGTGTATATCATTTTAATTAAAAGTGCGCGATAAAGACAACGAGAAAATAATGTCAATAAATGATTTGACAGAACGTAGCATATAAAATAGTAATTCAATTGTCATTTTGACTTTTGACTTGCCTACTTGATCGTTGTTACTCGCCCGTTCCACACACTATGGACCAACTCAAAAACAACATAATCAATATTTTTGAAAGTTAAGCAGCGGCTTGCTTGGTCGGAACTGGGATGGGTGTCCCACCCTGCGGCTGGGTGTGTCTGGTCCCTTCAACACTGTAAAGGGTATAAGAGGGTAAAGGAAAAGAAAGAAAGAAGATTTCAAAAATGTATTGATAATAATGGGGGACACATCCAGCAATTTAGTTTGAAAAGATAATAACGTTGATATGTATTTTCTATGGTAATTAAAAATGTTTTCTGTTTTGTTGAATTTTTATTTGTATCGAACATGTTCACATAAAAATTTAAATAATTGTGTTAGTTTTTTATAACCGTAGCAAACTATACTATACAGGGCGTTCCATTAAAAAAAGAATCAAAAATTTAAACTGAAAACTGACAATTTTGTTTCAACCCTCAGTATAAATGGAAAAAAAATTGATTGGAAGTTAGAATAAAACTTTTTGATAAATAAAGCATACCTGAGAAAACTTCTCGTTTCTATCTCAATTGGTTTAAAAGTTATAAGCGTTTCAAATGTGTCACAATATCCTGGGACACCCTGTACCTTGCGCCAATAATTTACTGCGTTGTTAATTTCTTGCCGATTAATTAATTGTATCTATAACTTTGCCATCGGTAGTAAACCTCGCAAGAAATCGCATGTTGGTTTGATTCTTCGTGCGTTTCGATATTTCTTGTTAAATGTGCCCAATCAGATGTTCCTCTTACAAAAGCTAGATCGCAGTTTGTTGTATCAAAGAGCCAGTACAGTTGACATTAACACACATTTTTTTTGTTGAATAACACAACCATTGTCTTTTAGTTTAAATTTAATATTTTCTTTGAAGCCTCTGTTTACATTGCGTCCAGCTGAATCTTTGGGAAAAGGCCCGCTTGGTTGATAAGGGCCGAAACTAATAACTCTGTGTTTTTATTCAGTAGTTAATGTTCCTAAAAGTGTTCCTTTATCAGATGAGTTTATTATTTCTGTATCAATGCGTGGCATTTTTGGAAGAACTTTAGTTTCTGCTTCAATTGGTTCAGAGGTAGATATATTTTTAATGCTAAAGTGAATGTCTGTTTCTGTTTTGTCACAGAATTATTGTCAGATGCAAGTTTATCTTCATGAGAACAACAACCGGGTGAATTATTTGAATCGATCGATTTGTCAGTTTTAAAAAATGTTTGTATTTTAAGCTTCATTTTCGACTTCTTGCCTTTCTAGTCTTCTTTTTCTAAACTGAGCGCCACTCAGTTTCTTTGCAGATATCGCTAAATACTACCTCTGGTACCTGCAACACTTCAACATATACGTTACATAAATATAATTTTTGTTTTAATAAAATTGAATTACTCCTTTATTTACAACTTTAAGAAATTCGTTTTTAAATTAGAGAGCATACGTAACGAAGAATGCCATTTGAAAAGCAAAATATTATACTGTATACTCTTCAATTAACATTTTTCGGTATAAAATTAAAAACATTATGTTTCTAACTTGATTAAGATACAAATTAAAAAATAAATAAACTACTTACTACTTACTATAAATATAATAAGTATAATCACTGAATCACTGATCACTGATTCACGAATCAAGAACACTGCACCACACGAATCAATTTAACTAATAGTCAATCAATATAGTCAAAAATTGTCCAAAGACAAAGTCACTTAAGGAAAGATTAATTTACTATCATAGTACACTTAATAAGTTTGGAAAATATTTTTATTCAAAAATCAACTTAAAGTTCACAAACTAAACAAAGAGATACTGAATAAGTACTCCGGTACTCGTGTACTATAACTTGTTATTGTATTAGTGGCGTATTTACGGGGGTGTCAAAGGTACAATGAAAAATTTTGCAATCAAGCATTAAAGTATCTTATTGAATATTGAAAGAAACGTCTACACTCGTTAAACGAAACATCTCTGTTATTATTGTTTTACAAGCTGTGAACTAGTAAGTAGTACTAGTAATCGTTCCTTAAAAATCGCACTTTGCTTATACAGGGTTCCCCATTTTAGACTATACAATTTAAAAGTCGAATAAAAACTTTCTAATCAAAGTAAGTTAACTTTTTAATGGACTAATATGTAGCTTATTCTTTGGTATTTATGACTAAAGTAAATAACAATTCAAGTTTTAAAGATCATGTCTTCCAAATGCCCTCCTTCGACTTCAATGCATTTTTGAATTCTAAGTTCAAAATTTATCATCACTCGGCGAAGCAAATCTCCATTTATTCCTACAATTTCATTTCGAATCTGCTCCTTCAGCTCCGGAATTGTTGCGGGACGACTTGCAAAAACTTTTTGCTTTAGGTATCCTCAGAGAAAAAAATCGGGGGCCGTTAAATCGGGAGATCTCGGGGGCCAATTCAAATTTCCAAATCGGGAAATTATACGGCCGTCAAAAAAATTTCGCAAAATTCTCAGTGTTTCTGGCTGTGTGAGCCGTTGCTCCATCTTGCTGGAATAATATGGCGCCATTTAGTCCTCGTCTAATTAGTTCTGGGATAAGAAACGTTTGCAACATGTTTATGTAGCGTTCGGAATTAACTGTAACAGAACGGTTATTTTCATCCTCAAAAAAATAAGGACCGATAATTCCAAATGATGCTACACTGCACCAAACAACGACTTTTGGACTGTGGAGGTTTTTGGTAAACAGTTCGTGAGGATTTTCTACTCCCCAGTATCTAAAGTTTTGCTTGTTAACAACACCGTCCAAATGAAAATTTACTTCGTCGCTCATTAGCAAATTATGAATTTCTCCACGATGCTGATGTAAAAATTCTTCACAAAATGTCACCCTCGCTCTTTTGTCTAGATCACTGAGGTTATGCGCCATTTGATATTTATAGGGGTGAAATTTTATATCTTTATGCAGAATTCTGTGGAGACTTCCCTTAGATATTCCTAGGGCAAGTGATTGCCGATTAGCCGATCACTTAGGACTTCTTGTAAAGGCAGCTCTCACTCGTTCAATATTTTCAGGTGTACGCACCGTTCTTCGACGTCCAGGTTTTTTAATGTTTTGCACAGAGCCATTTTCACGCCAATGACGAATCCACGCCGCAATTGTAAAGCGTGTTGGTGCATCGCCCCCTATTATTGTTTCCAAACTGCCGTCGAAATGCACGCCGAACTTCTTCAAATGAACCAGTTCTAATCTAGACTTCCACAGAAAACACACGCTCTTGAATCGAATAATTCATAATGCAATGAAAATTGTTAAACTGGAGCAATTATATCGTTTGCGTATAACGCATATTTGACAGAAACACTTAAGTCGTTGTTTATAGGCAGGCGCCTCCTTGATCTTTAAAACTTGAATTGTTATTTACTTTAGTCATAAATCCCACAGAATAAGTTACATATTAGTCCATTAAAAAGTTAATTTACTTTGATTAGAAAGTTTTTATTCGACTTTTAAATTGTATAGTCTAATATGGGGAACCCAGTATAAACAGTAGGTACGTGCTTAAACGCCTTATTTTAAAACCACAGCATATATCAAATTAAATAAACATTGCTGAGAACGTACATAAACTCACAGTATGTATTATTTTTTTTCTATTGAAAGTGAATAACAAGTTTATGTGAAACCCATGCTTTTAAATACTGTTTTTGTAACAATTAAGAAGATAGGTAGAGGTACATGCATAAACATAATAGCGATTCTTTGAATTTGGGCTTATTACAAAGGCAAAAGTTCAAAAACACTTTTTTCGTGAGAACAAAGGATAATAAGTTGCAACTTTAGATAGATGTTTTTTTAAACCGTTTATCGCCGCGTTGATATTTTTTTCAAAGTTGAAAGTGGCTCCAAACACTGTTACGTCATAGAGTGCCCTCGAAAAACTAATACTAGAGGTACAATTACAATACATTTCAGCTTTTAAGCAGCCGCATAGCGCACACAAGATACATTAAGTATTGTCAAATTGTGTGCATATATTGATTAAACCTCTTTTATCGCCTGATAAAACTATTTAGTAAAATAACACTATAGTAAGCTGTTTTAAAATTTGTGCGCCCTCAAAATTCGTGCGCTCGGAGTAGTTTGCTCCAACTGCTCCAGGATAGCTACGCCCCTGCTCATAATTAAACTATTTATCTTTTGGGTTTAATTGCGTACCTTTATTTATATTTATAGAAATCTAAACGTTTCGATAACTACAGTTATTGTCTTCAGTGAATGATAACAAACAAAAATTAATTAATTTGTCAAATAAGGTCAATACAAAGTAAGTGAAAAACTTTAAGTTAAAAGTGGTAATAGTCGGAGAACCAGGGATCTCTACAATGCATTTTAAGGACCATCTATAACACTCGCGAACAACCACCTAAAAAAATTAATTCTTATATAAATCGGAATTGTGAAATTGGTCAAAATCGGCAATTCCGAAAACTCTCAAATTTCACGGAAATTTTTGAATTTTCATTTACCACCCTATATCTCTCTTAGTTTAAGTCAGATTAAATTGAAATTTTTAGGAGAGCCAATTTGGACCTTTGTTATCATGAACAAATTTACGTGTTACCAGTAATATGTTTTTAAAAAGTTGATCACAAGAAATTTGTTAAAAATGCAGCAAGAAATACTCGATCGAGAAAACTTTTTTTTAAAGATAGATGTATAGTGGGTGTTTCTGAAAACGTTCCGTTAACTTCTAGGGTAAATAGAATATTAAAAATAACGCTAGTTTGATTAATAAACGTGTGTCCCAAAATGTCTCCAAAGAAATGCCTGTAAAAGTGACCCCAAAAATCCTTTTTTTTATGTATCTCTGAAAAAGTTTAAGATACCTAAATGAAATTTAGATCACAAATACCTTTGATTATGTCATAAAAGATAGTGCTGTCAAATTTTTAATATTTTGTACAGGAGCGTCGCTAAAAGGAGGGTGCAACTTATTTTGCCCCCAAACTTTTTTTTTAATTTTTGGGCAAAAATAATATTTTTTAAACAATTTGCCACAAAAAAGGTACTCTTGTTGAAAGTTAAAAAAATGACTGGTTTTGGAGTTATTTGAGGTTTTAACATGTTTTACCTAAAATAAGAAAATAAAAGAAATATTGAGTTAATTTGATTTACTTGAATTAAGTAGGCTTAGACTGCTGACTCGCGATTTTTCTTGTTTGACAGGTTCGTTTGGCACATTGTTGTTGTTGATAGTTTTGGTGTGTTTAACAAGTAATAACGCTTTTAAAAACTTTGAAAATGGATATGTACACTAATAGTGACTATACCGATATGTTGCTAACATTAGGGGAATGCGATGGAAATGCTGAAGCTACGAAAAGAAGATATTGCTCTCACGAGAGCAAGTTGTGAAGCACTATAACTGTCTTATAAGTTTGCGTTAGGCCTCCTTACTACCTTAAAAGGTAGTGTTATTTCAAATTTCCCACCATACCATTACAGAGACCTGTACGTACTTTTAAAATATATTAGGTGGCGACAGCCATATTACAGAAAACATTCGTTAATCTATACACAAGTAGATGGTGCTATTAACAAATTCAAAATTTGGGCTCGTGGGGCACGACAATGGCGAAGGTTCAAGAGCAGGTTGCGAAACCCTAAACGTGTCTTACAAGTTAGCATTAGGGCCCCTTACTAGAATACAAATTCAAATTTACAGCCAAGGGTGTGAAGCCCCGATAGCAAGTTGCGAAGCCCTATACCTGTCTTATAAGTTATCCTTAGGCTCCCTTATTAGTATACAAGTTCAAATTCTCCCTCATAGATGGCGCCACAAACAAATTTTTGGCCGAGGGGGCGAGGGCCTGAGAGTAAGCAGCTAAGCAGCACGTCTGTCTTACAAGTTAGCATTATGCCCCTTATTCCAATACTATGCAAATTCATATTTCCAGCCATAACCTGCAGAGACTTAATATAATTCAAACTTTCCGCCAATGGGGCCTCGATAAGGAGCAAAGCCCCAAGAGCAAGTTGCGCAGCCTTACACCTGTCTTACAAGTTAGCCTAAGCTCCCTTATTATAATACAAATTCAAATTTTTGTCCAAGGGTACTACGACAATACACGAAGGCCCACGAACAAGTCCGGATCACGACAAGCGGCGAAGATCAGAGAACAGCTTGCGACGCGTCTTACAATCTTATGTTCGGGTAGGGTTGGAGTGGTGGGGTCACCGAAAGCCTCGCGTCGCAAAGTTTTTCCTATATGAAGAAGTTCATCGCTTTTCTTAAAAACAACGGTGAATGCTTTTGGATGGGGCTGTCTTCGTTTTAAGAACTCATGTCCAAATCCTCTTGCAAAACATTCCGATAACTACTAGTATGTGTCTGTATCTATTACTGTGATTACTTAAATTAGATAGCATATCATATAGATCAGTCCCCACAACTCGAAACAAAATGTTACTCGTAATGTACATGCCTCGAGTAAATTTATCGCTGTAGATTTATACGTGGTGTATACTTTTTTTGTTTTCTGTAGCAACACTCTAATATCTTTCCTGGGCGTATATTTTATAAATATAAAATCCTTTTTGGACAGCTCAGTCGAGATAAATCGTTTAAAGCCGTCTTATGTGATAGTATGGCATGGCAGACCCTGACCGGTAAAAAATTCGAGGAATAAAGAGATGTTCTAATAAGAGGCTGGTATACTTAACTTGATTATAACCCCTTTTTTGACAGAGGTAATTCAGCTAAGATAGAGTTTGTATGGTGTATAGAGGCAAAATCTATCCTAAAGAAGAAGACACCAGGCATTTTTTCGGCGTATACTCCGCTATATTGAAGATGCTGTCTTGTGTAGTAGAAAACATGCTACTGATCAGGAATTGGATAATCTCAAGAAAGATGTATGCGATACAGCTTCAGGGTGAAGAATAATTGAAGACCTATGTAGTATTTCAAGGTGGTGTGGGAAATTAGCTAATTTTAAGAATAATCCCATATCTGTGTAAAATAATAGCGGTAAACAAAGATTGTATATTATCCGCTGCATGTATTTTTAAAGCATAATTACAAACGAGTGAGTATTATTATGAAGCAGTATCAGGGTATTAGCTGTTTTACTTGTTAATACGCTATATAACCGCTCAAGATGACAACGGTAAAGTTGATGCTGGTAGTGATGTTCTCTATGAAGATCCAGATAGGTTAAATTACGCCGCCCTTAATTTTGAACATAAGGGGAAGTGCACCCATCCCAAAAGTCTTGACTGCCGAAAATGTCTTCACACTAATATTTAACATAGGATATTATGGATTACCTAGATTTGAGGGTGTTTTCAATAATTTACTGTAGCACCTTTTTGCGATTGCGACCGTGATCTATATAAATAAAGAGTAGTTAATCTGTATTATAAGTTTTATGGCTATGAATATATTTTACTGTTTTTTAAAGAAAGTATGACATCCCATATCAATATACATATAATTTAATGTTCTCAAGGTGAAAATCGTTTCAAGAATAATTTGTAAAGCAAACTAATTATATAACCTAATTACGCATTTATATGTATAATGTTGAAGGTTACAATTTCGATGTCGTTATTCAGAAATTGAAAAGATTAGAGCTAGCGCTTAAATGCAGTCTTAAAGATGGCATAGAACATAATCGTTTAAGCACTAGGTTTTTATATCCTTGATAAAAATCAAAACAACCCTAATAAATATTAATAACAGATTAAATAACATCTTTTTATTATGAAAATGTTTGTCATCTTTACATGTCATCTATTAATTCTTCCCCATTATTAGAATACAATTTTTATGACAGGGGCAAAGCCCGGAAACAGATTCCCATCTTACAAGACTAGGACCCCTTATTAGAATATAACCCCCAATGTATAAATCAATTAGGTCACAATCTGTAGATGGTGTTAAAAGAAATTTAATAATAATTTTAATAACAATTATGCAATCTTCTTTGATAAAAACGGGCCTTAATAAATATTAATAACAGATTAAATAAAATCTTTTTATTATGAAAAAGACACTTGTCATCTTTACGTCATCTATTAATTTTTGACTATTATTAGAATACAATTTTTATGACAGGGGTGAAGCCCACGAACCTTATTAGAATACAACCCCCAATGTATAAATAAATCAGGTCACAATCTGTAAATTGGAATTAAAAGAAATGTAATAATAATTTTAATAACAATTATGCAATCCCTAAATATTAATAACAGATTAAATAAAATATTTTTATTCTCAGGTGAAAAAAATTCGATCCCCACGTGGGCATACAAAAAATGGCGACCAAAGGTGTCCCAATGGCGACGGCAAAAGCAAAATGGTGGAAGGTAACACCTTCGCAAATCTCTAAAATAAAATACCAACGATTATAATTAATAATGCAGTTCAGTGATCAAGAAGTTTCAAAACCATAGAAATTAACATTACCCACCTAATGTCAGTTTCACAGTTTGGAAATATATGCACTCGTAATTCATCTATATTTCCCATAAAATTTGGCCGGCCGTACAGATTTTTAGAGTTTCCCATTAATGCTTAAAGATCCAAAGTGAGTCAGGTCTAAACATGCTTCATTAGAAATTGAAATTTTTAGAGCTTTTCTTTTGCCCTTTCGGAATGGGAAACTCACCGAATCGCACCCACTTAAGCAATATGCTGCTAATAAAACCCCAGCTAAGTTTCTAGCATTCTTCTGATAGGTATTGGCTAGTGATTCAATTTTATACTACATGGTCCGTATCTGTAGCATAGATTAAAAATCATTATAAGTTTTTGTTATGAACGAATAAGTTCAAAGCGCGGTACTCTAGCAAAGTACAGGTCGTAGGTTCAAATCCTACTCGAGGTAAACTTTTTATTTATGTATTTAATAAAATTAATAACAATTTTTAGATTAAAAATCGTTTATACTTGTTTTTAAAATGACCAATAAAAACATTTTAGTATCAGATTCCTCTTGTTCTGTAAATTCTAATTCTGTGGCCACATTAGTATCAAATTTGGAGCATATAATTGTTTTGCTGTTTTCTTCTGCCATGCTAGCTAATCTGTTAAGGTGTGATGGTCATTTATGAATTTCTTGACAAAATATGCGAACAGCTATTTCTTGTTCTTAGGGTTTGCAATAAATTTTTTCCAATCCGGTATCTTAAACATCTAACTTCATAATGTGTAGGTGGATTGTTCTTTGCTCTTCTATTTCTTTCTGAAACTTTTAAGCTGTTTTCAAAATCATAACGATCTCCGTCGTACACAATAAAATGTGAATTTTTAGGTTTTAAATTTAATATCAGATTGAAATATTTTAAAAACGAATCATTGCCAGTTGCAATTATAATTTTGAAATCGTTAAATCAGTGCCATCATGTCAATAGCAAATACGGTTTCAATAATTTCTTTTGACTTTGCAGTTATTTCCTTTAAAACAACGTTGTAAAACTCCGTTTTGTTGCCTTTCTTTATTACAAAGTTTTGTTCCGAATTAACTTAAAAAAGAGATGGTGGATATTCCGTCATTTCATTAGAAAATACCCTAATTTTTGTTTCTTCATCCAGCTCTCTTGCTGCTTGAATCATGGCGTTTTTCTTTAGAATCAAGTTTCCTTTGCTCGACCATATTCTCTAATTGATCCGAAATAAAAGACATAAATGGCAGTGGATTTAAACATTTTTGAATGGTATCTTCTTGCATACAGATTCCTTGAAATAATTTGTTTTTAGCGCCTTTGTTGTATGTTTGTTCTAAGCCCATACAGTCCGAACGCCGTTAAATAACCCGTTTTTTAAATGAATATTAAATTTTCCTTTTAAAAACGCTTCATGTACTTCTGGAGCAGACATTTTTAGGCTTTCATATCACACAAATAGTGTCCAGCAGACATCATAAAAGGGAGCATTTTTTCTACAGATAGTAAATGCTGGTTCCAATATTCGTTACGTTCTGCCATTATATACCACTGTAGTATACACATCATGTTTATGTACTGCAGCCAGAAAAGAGCAGTAGGGTTATTTTTAAAAGTTTCATTGAATCGTTTTTTTTAAAGGCTCAATATTTTAATTCAGACTACAGATATTAGCATACGATAGCTGTACCATATCCAAAAGTTTTTCCTTCAAATTAAGTTTTCAATCTCCTCTGAGACTAAGATAACATCACAACAGTCAATGTCATTTGTAATCATTAGCCAATCTAAAAACTGCTCCCAGTATACTTCAAAGATAGCGGATTGTACAAGAGTGTGTGGCCGTATGATTTTATAATAGTCCTTTCCACCAGAAATTATTTTATTGACTGTACCTCTTAAGAATATTTTTGCATCGACTAATATATCTTCTATTCCAGAATTTGACATAGTTCGTCCAATTGTTCCTAAGAAATTAAGCCATATATGAAAACCACCCATCCTCGGAATAACATTTTAAAATTTTTGCGGAAACTTTGATTTTAGTCCGTAAACAATTTCATAAATGGCTTCATCCACAGTAATCCCAATATTCATTTGATTAAAATTTTGAGCAACTCTTGAAGAGTAGTCAATTGACTGTTCGACAACTTCTACATTAGTGGGAGATGAAGGCACCAATGGCCCATATCCTATTTTCGTTATACTTGATGTATCACTTAATGATGCTATAGTTTCGTGAAAGTTACTCCAGTTTGTTGGGATGAGATTTAAAGAAGTCGTTTCCATGTTAATTAGGTTCCAAATGAGTGATAAATCATGGTTATATTCACTTGAAAATACATGTCCAACGTTTGAGCTCTATCTGTTTTAGTCAAATAACATGTGCTCTAGATACTTCGTTATTTTTTGTTTTAGAATGCGTAGTTGGTAAGTCCAAAGTGGCAACGGTTTATCCCGATTTTCGGTATTTGTGTTGATATATAATATGCGTCGTACCATGTGTTGTATTACCTTCAATCGAGGGATCATGGAAACCAATATTGTGAAATGCAAACTGAGTGAACCTATCAGAAGTTAAATTACTTAAAGCAGTTTTATTGTCAGCAAGTATAGCCATATCATTAATATATTGCTGTGTTTCCGTGTAACTTACACAATTGAAAAATTTACATCTTTCTGCTCCTAAAAAAGAACAAAAATATATTAACTTTACTTACCAAAGGATTTTTAAATTCGTTATGTCTAATAAATGACATTTACTGTTTAACAAGTTCAGTGCAAATGACACAGCGTGTGTGTCATCGGAGTTTCTCGGCGGGAGCCGATGACATATCTGTTGTGCCACGGACATGATTCAATGGCAAACATTAGTACGTCGTCGGCGTTCATCCGATATTGCTGTCTGTTTACCGGCCTGTTAAGAACATTATAGCGTATAGGTTTACTGTTACGGTTTTCAGTTCTGTGAATTTGTGGTTTTGTTATGGATCAATCAATTTCGGGGCCTTCTAAGCCCAAAAGAATTTGTTCTGAGAAGGACAAACGTGCTTTCCGGACAACATTAACGCAAGCAGATGTGCAGGCTATTGCTGAAAATATAGGAAACATTTCCGATTAAAATAGTTTTGCGGAATCAGAAGATTCGTGGCAAGCAGCAGACGATGAAGATTCTTAGATCTCTTTGGAAGATGGAGTGAATGTTCCTAGTGATGTAGAAATTAGTGTAAATGATATAAATACAAGTGACGCTGAGCCTAGTGATGATAATTGTGGCTACCAATTATAATGAAATGTTGTAAATAGTGTAAAATTTAATAATAAATAAATTGGTTGTAAAATGTTCTCATAACATATCGTTAAACTAACTCGAGATACAACCTGTTCATCAAAAATAATGCCTTTGTCCCAGTCGGTAGATTAAAGTAGGGCGGTTCAGTCTTTTGTTTTGCTTAATTTCCACAATTTATGCTGTTATTTCCACTTAACTAGTGAAAAAATGGACGCTTTGAATATCTGGTGATATACCGTTGCGCGAAAAAATTTGCGCACAGAATTAAGTCAACGATATAGAACTATAAACCCCTAAAAAGATATGCACTTAAGTTACACCAAAATGCAAACTAAGTTGCCTACCACATACTTATTATTTGGAATTTGGACGGATACACCTGACCTAAGATGCTTTTCATTTATGGGTAATCGCGGTCTACTTGGCAATGAACCGTATGATTTCTTCTCCATGCTGCTGACTGACGACTTTTTCATGCATATTGTCAAACAAAGTAATTTGTATGCAGTGGATGTCTTTTCAGACCAAAAACTAAATACCAATCTCGAATAACGGAATGGAGACCTATCACTCTACCAGAGATAAAAATTTTCTTTGCTTTATGGTTCCACATAGCTAACATCCAAATTAATCGTTTGCAAGATTATTGGAAAACGGATGTGTTATATACCCGTTTTTCAAAATTACATGAGTCGAAACCAATTTTTACTTGTAATGAGGTGTCTACACTTTTACACGAATCCAAAAACTGCTGATGATGACGGTTTAGATGATCGTTTACATAAGATTGGTTATGTGCAAAAATATATTAATATTAAGATGGGGGTGGAAGTAAAAGCATGTATTGCAGTGGGGTTGCAGTTAGCAAGTGGCGAGATAAAACGGAGGTTTTATTCTTGTCAACAGAGTATGAAGAGGAAATGGTAGAAGTTGAAAAGAAACATGATAAAAATGTTCTAAAACCAAAATTAGTTTTGCGATATAATGAAAATATGTCAGGTATTGATCGATGCTGGCGTATTATCCGAGCGAAAGAAAAACGTTGCGCTGATATAAAAAGCTGGGTATCCACCTTATTTCTATTATGTTCCTAAACAGCAATTTTTTATTCAAGAAATATAGCGCAAACAATAAACTGCAATATTATGAGTATCGAATACGCATAATTAAGAAGTTTTTGGAAGGAAAAACAGCACCTACAAAAACCAAAACACTTTCAGACCACTGCCCTGCAAAAATAGGAAAGAAAGAGGGTGTGCAACCCAGAAAAATGTGTAGGGTACGTTATCAGAATAATATAAGAAAGGCGACACCATACATTTGCCCAGCATGTGAGGAGGGCCCTGGTCTTTGTTTGGGCGACTGTTTACAAGAATATCACAAAAAGTAAATAACCTGAATTTTTTATATTTTAATGTATTTTCGGGACATTTTCTTTATTTGATATTTGTTTACTTTTTTCTGTAGAGAATTATAACATCACACGGCATTTCTCGAGGAAATATAGTGTCAGGTGCCGATGACACATATGTTGTGTCATACAGCCAAAAGGCCTTTGTTTAGATTACAAAAAAAAAAAAATAAAAAATATAAAAATGTTTTTCAGGGGCGTACTTAGGGGTTCAGGGGCAAATAAATTGGAGACAGTTTTATAAAATAACGCATGTTCTTACAAAACATGGCTTGTGGGTTATTAAATCAAGGGATTTTTAGATTACCCAAAAATTTTTTTTAATTGAAAAAAAATTGACTCACCTAGCGTGTTTTAAGATATAGACAGCCAGCTAGTATTCAAGCAAACAGATTATATATTGACTCAGGGATCAAATTGGAAGCACAAGTTTTAGTAATATTTACAGGATCCTCATTTTGACACGCCACGAGTTCAGCTATCAAGTATTTTTTTACATACATTTGCTTGCAATTTATAAGGCGAGTCTTGGACCATACCTAATAATGTTTCAGAATCGGAAGACGATTGAGAATGTTTTAGAGAATGTACTGCATTGACAACTGTTTTTGTAGAACACACGTAGCTAGATAATTTGCCGCCGCGGGGCAATACCATAACTTTATCATTAAATTGTTGCTTCAATTTGTTAATTATTTCGTCTGAATGAGGATAGATTGGATACCACTCGACGTTTGATTTTTGTAACATGATCCTAATATCAGCAATGGAAAGAACTGTGTTATAAACAATGCATATTACAAACTTGGCAACATTTTTAGAAAAATTTCATTTAATGTTAAAGTTACCAATTTATTGGGTGTAGCCTTTATTTTTAAATAATTTAAAATACAAACACTCTGATAAGAATTTTCATTAGCAATCATGTTGATACAAGTCTCCAAAACTTTGTATTCTGTACAAAAGGTCGTCACCACTGTTTTCCTTGGATTTCGCCCATATTAAATGTTATTTGCTTTAACTTTCTGGACCTTTTAATATCCCGAATTTTATTACAAATTATACAACGTTTTGGGCTTTCTTGTGTCACCAGTATTAGCCACATCTGTGCATTCTGCTTTTTGTTTATAAGCTTTTCGGGTGTAATTTATTCTGCATCTTGCATGATAGACAGAACATTTTGACAAAAATAAATACCTTTTTTCGGTATAATATTTCAACTTAAGAGAGACAGTATCCGACTTTATAGAAACTACTTTAAATACATAGTTGTTACGTGTTTATCGTGAATAACGTGTATTTTCGATAACTTCCGTTACTTTATTTAAGGAATGAACTAATGAACTAATTAGTTACATCTAAATATTAATATTTCCTGATTCGTTGGTGGAATGTTTTAATTTCGTACCTCAAAAATTATTTTTCGCACCTCTACAGTTAAACTAATTTATTTAACGTACACAACTTTTTTATTCCTTTATAGATATAAATTTGGTATTTAAACAAGTTGCGCCATCTCGAAGATTTAGGGTCATTTAATAAAGTTTGAAAAGGAATCTTGTTTTTAAAAGACAACAATGGGATATCTGTAAAATTTATTTCTCAAAATTTGGTTTTAACATTCTTATCTAGTTTGAATAGTTTTGACAGGTTTGCAATATTGCTTTTGTTAGGGCGTTGTTCCTGATCTTTCTTTTACTTAACACGCCATTTTCCGATGGGAGATTGATCTTCAAGAAAATTTTTCCTTCCGTTTATAAGATGTTTAAGCATCGTTTCTTTGGAAAATTTTTCATATAAGGTAATGGTTTTTGGTATAAAACCTTACTGACGCTTTACAAGCGGATCTTATTGAAATTCTCAATCTTCATATCCTCGGGTAAGTTTAACACATGTTCGACAACTTTTAGTAAATCGATTCTTTCATTTAGGCACTTTCGCACGATTAATTAAATTTATAACATAGGTCTGTTGAAACGAAATCATCGCTATCGGCTCTAAACATCTAAAAAGAGGTATGCTTGTATAAGGTAATTAGTAACGTACTTACTTGTATCACTTTCAGCGCCTTGATACCGGCGAAATAACCAGCTATTCTTTATTTATATACATAACTTGCAAATTGGAATCCACTACCGATCACCTCCGTACCTATTCCTACTGGAATGCTGGCTCTTAGCTACTGATTAGCTGTCTTGGTTCCACAAAGTAACTACCACCTTCGAAACACGAAGGGCATTTACAGTTTGGTAATTCTTCATCAAAGGTCAGAATTCTTTATTATTCAATATACACAGGATTTGTGTAATGAACAGTGTATTGCTAAAATCAGTACAACAGAGGTAGGTTACATTCGGTGTTTAACCTTATGTACTTACGTGTAACAAAAATTTATCATTTATAATAACATGCTTTTACTGGAGGCTAAAGTGGTTGAATAATTTAGAGTTTGATTTGTTCAATTTGTAATTTCTTTCTGCATACAAAAAGAAGAAAAAAACCACACCTATTATTCACTGGGACGTTGACCTATTTAGTTCACTACCTTCACACGGTAGTTGCGCGTTGAAGCTCCTGTTTTTAAAATACATTATATACAGGGTGGAACAGATATCGAGGTCGTATGAATTACAGTCATTGTTTGAAACTGTATATATATTTATATTCAAATTTAGAATTTCTGTAACTTTTCTGTACTTTGTCTTTCATTAATATAAATTAATTGTCATTACGGATAATTTTGTTCAGAGCAGGTTTTGCTGTAATAAACATTTCTGTACTATTGAATGTCTTGCTGCAATTCTATGCCTTGCACTGAACAGACTATCCCGATATTTCTATTTAATACCATTTCTTAAGGGTTTTAATAAAATTCAAGAAACCGAAATCAAAATCATTGGGGATTTAAATTCTATTTTGTGAAACGTAGGCAAGCCGTTTCAAAAATTAAGCACTACTATTTTCATTGTGGATCTATTTTAGATCGCACTTTATGGGTTACTTCCGCCCTTTCGGCTGCGATTTGTAAGTACTTACAACCGTCGGGAGCGGCACAATTAACGAAACTTTTCTTTTACGTTTAGGGTTCGATTAACGAACTAAATACATTTAGTTTTTTTTTTATATTCTTTGTGGGCATCTGCGACGGCTCACCACTTGCCATCGTCAGGGCTGAATTATAATTATTTTGTTAGTTAAGATTGTTATGAATACTTTGGGGGAAAACTAGCATAGTATCATTATTGTTTACGTTCGATATTTATTCGACTAGTATTAATGTGAGTTTAAATTAAATTAAATAAACGGTTACTGTTTGGTTGTTCGGGTAAAAGTTTGTCTCTCTTTTAAATTGTTTCCTTTTTTTTTGGAGCACTACCTGTTTCATAGTCCAGTGCTTCTTCTGTAACACTCTGTATAATTTCTTCACTATTTTATTGTTTAACTCTGGGTTTAACTTGGAAGTCATTGTTAAAACAAAAGTTAAAAACGGGCAAAAAACTGCTGACGTTAAAAAATTGCTTCAAACAAGTTTAAAATGTCTGGAAAAGAAACTTCGCTACTTTAATCTGCGCTGAACATCTATAGCACTTTCCTAAAGCAATAATAATTATTATTGCTGCAACTTATCAATTTTCAATAAAAATAAGCGTCATAAATCACACTCCATCGATTAAAAACAACTAACTAAACGTTTCATAAAGCAATATTCACAACTACCCATTATTTTATTCACATACGCCGGGCCAACCCAACCTTTTATCTTCCCATGCGACGCGGTGGTCAAAGTATTATATTGCAGCACCGTTTTCTAGAAAAATAAGTTATTAAAAAATTACCGAAATAAAAACGTTTGTTTGGTTCTTAGCGCTACAACTTTGTCGCTTACTATACTGGGGTGTGGCGCGAAGAGTTTTGTTTAAAAGTAATGCCGAATTTGTGCACAATGTCCTATACCAAAAATGAAGTATTTTCGAGATATTTCGATTTTTTTTTAAATTTTGAAAAAATCCTAGTCCACATTGAATAACGATATCTCCATTAATAACGAAGCTAGTGACGTGAAATTGTAAACAATAAACAACAAGCGCTTGCTCGTTAACTCCATATATCCATATCATTGATATTTCATACAGGGTGTTGAAACTTAGCCGCCAACATGCACAATTTAAATCATTTATAAGTTGTTTACTTTAAATAGAACACCCTGTATTTTATTACATTTTTATTACATTTTCTGCTGTAATTTTTTAAGCCAATTCGTTTGGTATCAGTATTCCCTATACCTAAATCCAACCACTTTTGAGATATTTCATTATCTTAGTTAAAACATAACATCACTTAATTATTTCAACATTAGTAAAAGGTAGGCCATGATTTCCATTATTTAAGGTGATATTTTGTTATTAATTCTGAAAAGTAACTAATAGCCTGAAAGGATTATTAATTGTGGAGATTATTAAAAACGTTGACTAGGTATTTTGTATTAATTTAATTAGATAACTTACAAACAAAAATAACTAAATGTAATATTAAACAAATAAAGTTTTATTAGCACCATCTAGTTGTAACAACCTTTTTTTTGTAGTTGTATTAAAAAGTACATTAATTTAAGAATCGTTCATCTATTTGGCATAATATTAGAACAGTTTTTAATTATTAATATGTAGAATTGAAAATGGCGATTTAACTGGCATTTCCTAGAACAAATCTTTTGGGTGTAATATTACATAAATAGTTTTAGTTCCCTTTCTTAAAAAATTGGATATATATTTTTGTATTCGCGCAAGCGTGTAGATTTTTAGGGGAAATACACTTCAGTTATTCTGAAAGCTTTTCTGTACTTCACTTAATGCTGACTGTTAACAGCAATAAGCATGATTTTTACTTAATTTTTTATGTTTTGGTGCCATCAGAATTTTGGTGGTAAGTTATTTTTTTCTCATTATATTTAAAGCTAAAGCCTTTGCTTTTTTTAGGCACTTTTTACTTTTTAAGTACTTACTTTTCAAGTATGCACTTTTATTTTTATTAAGTACTTTTTACGTACTTATTTTTTAAGTACGCGCCTTTTTAATCACTTAATTTGTATACTTAATAATCTTTAATGGCACGTATAAGTCAATATTTAACTGTACGATTATTTTAAATGGCAAGTTTTACTTGAGTTACCGTTACAACGCAAGTTCTATATTCTTTTACAAATAAATTTGGCGAATTAAAATTCAAGGAAATTCCATATTTTAAGGATAACTAAGCAAGACATTGACCTCACCATATGAACCATTCTGCTTCATAGTATCTGTCACAGTGTATGTACAGAACCGTTAAAAGGTAAAGTTTTTTTATAATTTAGTTTATGACTTCTGAATTTTTTTTCGTTTTCAAATATATATTAAATAAACTTATGTATAACTTGTTATTTTATTTTCATTTGTGTTAATTGTTTGTAATATTCAATAACTAGGTTTTGTCGTTCCTAGATAGATATATAAAAAAAAAGAAAGACAACATGGCGCTCGAGAATTTATTATTTTTTTCATAATTTCTTTGATAACATTTTTGGAATTAAGTGAAAATAATCAAGCAGAAAAGAAGCAACTAGCATTTCAGGTAGGTTAATTAAACTATTTATTAGAATTACCCCTTATTTTAATCTTCCGTTTGAAGCTATTTAATAATATACTTTGGCGCGGTAAACTCTAAATTAGAATCCACCCTTATATTCATCTACCGATGAGCCGACGGCAGTAGCGATTATTAAAAGATAATTTTTTATATTAATTAAATTATTTGATCAATTACGAATGGTATATTACATCATCGCTTTTTTATTTAATGTTATAAGTTGGCCCAGTTTTAGTGTTTATACACTTGGAGCCGCTATTAATGTTACAATTTGACGCCTTTTAATAATTCTTGTTATACTTTAGCAGCCGCTTATAAGGTTATATACTTCTAAACATTTATGAATCCTTTTCATTAAGTTATGTCTTGTAATCCTGGAAATATGGTCGGGTGTTAGAGAATTAAAAGCAAGACTCTCTGCATCATATCTTCCTTTGTCGTAACATTTTCCGCTGTATTTTTTTAAGCCAATTCGTTTGGTATCGGTATTCCCTATACCTAAATCCAACTGCTTTTGAGATATTTCATTATCTTAGTTAAAACATAACAACACTTAATTATTTCAACATTAGTAAAGGGTAGGCCATGGTTGTCAAAGATTTGATAGTTAGTACATTAATTGTTTATGTTGTTTTGACAGTTTTCTTTACCAGTTTGTATTTCATAGTAAATAATGGCAAATGTAGGATTTACTAATGATGATTTTTTAGATCTTATTATTATTTACGGCGAGTGTAATAGAATCGTTGAACGGACTTGCCGTGTTTTTGCAGAAAGATATCCAAATCGACCAAATGCAACTGGTGATATTGTAAGAAGATTGCTTAAAAACTGCCGTTACTTTGGTCAATTTAAGACAAAAATTAATGAAAGTAAACCACTAGTGGACAGTGACATAAACGAAATTAATGTTTTGGGTTATTTTACGGCCTCTCCAAATGCCTCCACTAGAGACTGTGAGAGAGATCTTACTTTTTCGACGAGAACAATTCGCCGCATTTAAAAAAAAAAACACAAGTGGAAACCATTTTCATATCATTTGGTGCAACACTTACAATTAGGCGATCTTCCTCGAAGGGTAGAATTCTGTGAATGGTTTTTAATGAAGGCCTGATGAAAACATCATGAAAAAAGTTATATGGTGTGATGAAGCAAAGTTTAGTAAAAATGGATTATTTAATCGACATAATTCGCATTTTTGGTCTAATGAAAATCCATATGTTAGTAGAGAATATTATTTCCAAGATAGTTGGAGTTTGAATGTTTTTTGTGCAATAAAAGACGATAAAATTTTAGCATTAAAATTTTATGATGAAAATTTAAATGGTACAAGATATTGCCACATTTTAGAAGAAGCCATACGACCGGCGTTACATACTTTAAGAAATGGAGAGGCGGCTTCAGCTTGGTATCAGCAAGATGGAGCACCTCCTCATAACTTTGGGCCTGTTGCTCAGCATCTTTACGACATGTTTGATGATAGATGGATTGCCAATCAGAGTCCGTTTCGTTGGCCAGCTCGCTCCCCTGATTTGGCTCCTCTAGATTTTGGTATTTGGGGTTACATTAAAATTCAGGTATTTTCCAAACCTGTTACGACAAAGAAAGATATGATGCAGAGAGTCTTACTTGCTTTTAACTCTTCTCTAACACCCGACCATATTTCCAGAATTACAAGACATAACTTAACGAAAAGGATTCATAAATGTTTAGAAGTAGATGGTGCTAATTTTGAACACCGATAATAAAACTTTATTTGTTTAATATTACATTTAGTTATTTTTGTTTGTAAGTTATCTAATTAAATTAATACAAAATACCTAGTCAACGTTTTTAATGATATCCACAATTAATAATCCTTTCAGGCTATTGGTTACTTTTCACAATTAATAACTTATGAAAAAATAACAAAATATCACGTTAAATAATGGAAATCATGGCCTACCGTTTACTAATGTTGAAATAATCAAGTGTTATGTTTTAAACTAAGATAATGAAATATCTCAAAAGTGGTTGGATTTAGGTATAGGAAATACTGATACCAAACGAATTGGCTTAAAAAAATACAGTGGAAAATGTAATAAAATACGGGGTATTCTATTTAAAGTAAGCAACTTATAAATGATTTAAATTGTGCATGTTGGCGGCTAAGTTTAAAACACCCTGTATGAAATATCAATGAGATGGATATATAGAGTTAACGGGCAAGCGCTTGTTGTTTATTGGTTACAATTTCACGTTACTAGCTTTGTTATTAATGGAGATATCGTTATTCAATGTGGACTAGGATTTTTTCAAAATTAAAAAAAAGATCGAAATATATCTGGAAAATACTTCATTTTTGGTATAAGACATTGTGCACAAATTTTATCTAGAAGTTCATGTAGAATTAGAAAATAAAATAAAAAAATATTAGGTTCCATTTAAAATAACAAAGTTGACGTTTACTTCCGGTATAACCGGAAGTGCCACATTCAGGACAATATTATATTTGAACTCAGCGTCATCCAAAACCTACAGCTTCGTAATTTCAGATTTTTAACATAACTGTATCCGCCATTACTTTTAATCAAAACTCTTCGCGCCACACCCTGTATACATCTATCTTTAAAAACAAAAAAGTGTTCTCGATCGAGTATTTGTTGCTGCATTTTTAATAAATTTCTTGTCACTAACTTTTTAAAAACGTATTACTGACGAACACATAATTTTTTTTGTATTGTTGTCATGTAAGTTACAAAGGTCTAACTTGGCTCTCCTAAAAAATTCAATTTAGTGGGACTTACACTAGGGTGATAAGTAAAAATTCCATAAAATTTGAGATTTTCGGAAATTGCCGATTTTGATCAATTTCGCAATTACAGATTGTCTGGCGAACTCCAAAATCGGATCCGTCAGTGCGATTTACATAAGAATCAATTCTTTTTTAGGTGGTTGTTCGCGAGTGCATCCTAGATACTGCTCGCTCTCCGACTATAAATGCATTCACAGCTAATAAAGATCTAGTTAAATCTTATCAAACGCAAGAAAGAAAAATTTTTGCCTTACTTCTTAAAGACTGTAATTGTTATTATACACTGACAACCGAATATGTATGTTTAATCTTTTTGCAACTTCAACTATACCTGGTTGTTCATTAAGTTTTGCCGTTCGATAAGAAAAACGCGACTTTATGGTTTGAAATACATTTCACTTCCACGGCTGATGAAAATCGTTCGTACGCTGACCTTTTTGAGATGTGAGAACAGCCAGAAGTCAGAGGGAGGTAAATCTGCCAATAAGGCGCAACAATTCGTACTTTAATTCAGTGATTTTCGTGATGGATTTTTGAGTTGTCTCAGAGGATGCATTGTTTCCTTTTGAATGACAAAAAACTGACATTTTCTCGTTTCCGTGCCGAACTAGTGGGTTCATACCACTTTTTAACCTCTTGTTTTGATTTAGTATAATGTTGGTAGGCCCAAGTCTCATCCACAGTGATAACACGAAGGACAAAATCCTCTTTATCCATGGGAAAATGTCAAAAATGTTGGCGAGAACGTCACAGTCTAACGCGTGTTTATTGCATTGTTAGTGATGGTGCCACAGCTTTCTGAAACGCAAAACTTCAGCCAAAATATTGCTTATACTGCCTAATGAGGTCACTAGGGCTTTTACTAAATCTCTTCTCGTTCAATCGACGATCTTTTAAAGCCATATACTGTATTTTTGCTACGATTACTGGTGTTGATGCACATTTAGGACGTCCGTTAAGTGGATCGTCTTCTGCACGACTACGACTACGCTTAAATCAGCAACCCATCTTTCTACTGCTCTACTTGAAGGTGAATAGTCCTTATACACTTTTAACAATCGTTCCCGATAGTCAGTTTTCCATTCTAAAGAAATAAATAAAATAAATAAACGGATGAGTTGACAGAACCACACGAAACTTCACGGGTGTTTATAAAAAGTCATACCATTTTTAGGAAAACGAAAAACCTACTAACGGCGTCTGTTAACAAACGACAAAAGTTACTGTACAACCTACTATATATTAAATCATTGCAATGCTGTGATAACATAACATACTTACTTCAAGATCTAGGAAATACACATCTAGATGTACCAAAACTTAAAATTAATGTAAGGCACACCATTTTGTTTTTTTCCCACATTTTATACGCTCTGCAATGACAATGAGTTTGAAACATCTTTTGGTGACCTTGAAGGTTTAAAAATAGTGCTGCCATATCCATTCAGATTTTTGCAATACTATCTGTAACGTTATTTATAAAAAATAGAAAGGCCATTAAGCACTAGTTTTTCTGTATGTACATATCATTAGCTTGTAGTGATTGTTTCAAGTAGATATATTCATTTTCCAAATATTTCACATCACAAACTCTTGTAGCTCGATCCACTAAATATTTAGTTACATTAATTTTTTGAGGTGGTTTATGATTTTATACTTGTATGCCTGTGCATGTTGGCTTATGGTAAACCTTACAGTTGTAAATCTCTTCTCTTGACTATTAATTATGAGTTAATTGGTGCAAGTTTGGTAATTTACTTTACTGCGGATTAGCTCAAATGTCGGAGACGGAGCGGTTGGAAGGTTTATTTGGATATCTCTATTAACCACTAACTTTATAAATTCGCTTCCTAGAAGGATCTATCAAGGAACGGCAGCGGGTCGGATATTCGGATTTCCTCGAGGAAAAATTTATTAGTAACACAAATAAAACAGTAAATAAATATTTACATATGTAAATAAATATGTAAATAAATACGTTAATTTATAAACTTTTAAAGTTTTCTAGATAGGTTTCTGACAGGTGTAAATTAAAACGGACTGCTTAAAGTGGTTTAAGTTTCTTTCTAGAAATATTTTTTCAATGTTACCAGTTTGTATACAAACGTTATAAAGGGCTTAGCTGGATAAGAATGTGAAAACTCCCCCTTCCTGAATATACCTTTAACATATATCATTATACTCGGTATCAACGGGAGATCAATTAACCCAAGTTTTAGTTCGCAACGTCGCCGCTAGAGGGCACAATGGCCAATGGTTTTTTAGTATTTTAACGATTTCTCGAGCTAGAGTCGAAATTTTTCGATGGGGTTTACGGCATTCGATTGGTCTCAGAAGCACGCATCAACTCAATTTTTTTCCGATGATCGGGGCCTAAAACTGATGGTTGGCGCCAATTTCAAATTTTTGGAGCCTGTATTGCCCACGTGTTAAAGAGGTGCCAAAAAAAGAGAATCTTTTTTCAACTATTTTAATATTCTTTTTGATGGTGCATCACAAAAATTATTTTATGTGGTATAAAAGGGCTAAAAAAATTTAAATCCTCCCCTTGGCCATTTTACGCGATATATCACCGTAATATAACTCGGATTTCTGTTACTTATCTTTTCACACAAGTTTTTCAACATTTACGACTGGCAAACCACTAGGTATCTTGATATTATTCATCATATATGACATTCCAGCATGCTTGTTGAGATTTTTCACTAATTACAACAATTAGGGGAATGCAAGATCATAAAATAATGCGGTGAACATTTGATACATTTTTCTCATTTTATGATGAAGGCCGAAGACGTTTATGCTCCTTCCAGATTGTGGGGAACCACCGTAAACTATCATAAATTGACACAGTTTGTCATAGTTTATTGTAGTTTGTCATAATTTGTTATGGTTTTCTCAGAATTCTCCACTTTATCAGTATCACTATACTCTACCATGGTTATGTGTGGTATACTGATCGTAAACTATCATTTATTACTGGATACGATTATAGATTATAATAGTTTCCCATGGTATTCAATAGTGTCTACAGTTTGTGATAGTTTCTCATTATTTTCCATGGTTTTCCACAATGTACTAATTTTTATTCTGAATTTTCCTTAGTTCATTATGGTTCTGTATAATTGTGCTTACTCTTAGCTGTTGCAATTTGGCATATTTTTTCCCAATCTGAATACATACTTAACACTTCATACTTAAGCATCCCAGGTGGAGTAGTTACTACTTAAGAGCCTGTCGGCATGACGCGTGACTAAGGTGACTCCATCTCTTGGAAAAAAGTGGAAAACTGATATGGTCGCTCTTTCCGAGATTCTCCGGAATAATCTTATTATTTGTGAAAAACTCGGCGATAATAAGATTTTTCTACCAGGAAAACTCTAAATAACTTCTCCTTGAAGGTGGAGGTAAATTATTATCAGGATAACCTCGAGAAGAGTGATTTTTTTAATTTTTGCTTCGAAACGTTTGGAATACCAGTTTTTCACTTTTCTCGCATCTGTCCGACAGGCTCTCAATAAGAGACATTTTGTCATACGGTTATCAACGCCCAAAATGTCTTATGTACTTTCCCTTTCTCAAATTAAACGTTTTATTTGATGAAAAATCGTAATATAATTTTAAACTAACGATACATGCATAATATGAATATTTAATTACCATATTGCACGTTTGTAGAAGTAAAAAGTTCGTGAAATAATAACATGTGACAATAAATTGATTATATATAATTGTCAATCTATTGATATTTCCGCCTGCACTGATTCCGCTGTTCTTTCACCATGTCAGCTGTTGGTTCGATTCGGCAAAATAACAAGAAGTGTGCTGCATGTCCAAAGTACTTTCATAAGTTGATTGTGAAAAGAACATGGGCCATCGAGAACGGTGAAGATTTATTGAAAGCTCAAGTTTTATATCCCAGTATATCCCTTGGAGATGTTGTATGCGATTTTTGTAGGAAAAAGATCCAAAAAATTTATATCCCAGAGCCGGCAACAAGAAACAGCCAATTACCGGAATGCCATAGTACTCCATCTTGTTCTCCTCAATCCAGTAATTCTGGATCATTAACTCCACAATCATCGGACTTAAAGACTGATTCCTCAACAGAAGATCCATCATTCATTCTGCAATGTAAAGACTCAAATAATGCAAACGATCAACATGAACTTTTAGAGTTGAGTTTTCCTCGTGTAATATTAACCCACAAGTACTGTTTCATTTGTGGTTATAAAGCTACTAAAAATCTCATTACCGTTCCGTTGGTAGCCAGGTTGCAAGTATTTACAGATAGGAGACTGATCGTTCCATTCAAAAATGTATGCTGCCAAGAACATTTACTGAAAAATCGTTTTTATAATAATGAGATTACGGTTTTTCGAATCTAGAATACAAGTAGTTTCTTTCACGTATCTGAAATCCGTCTTTCTATGGAAAAAATGGCTAATTTAGCTGACCGGACTTTAATGTGCCAACTTGGCGATTTTAATTTTTCATAGGAACGTCTTCAATTTTTCACGGGTTTGTCATGAGAACAAGTGACAAAGTTACGGAATATGTTAACGTCTATGAAAGATACCGATGTTAGAACAATTACACTATCCCTAATAGTTTTTCTCTTCAAACTCAGGACTGGTAATTCTAATCGACTACTTCCACTTGAGTATTTACAACAATTCTCGGATATAAAGAAATCGGCAATGAAATCTTTTGAGAAAGACATTCTGCCAAAAAAAATTCGGTTTTGGAAATAATTGTCGAGAACATATTATCCAAAATCACATATCTCTCATGGCCAAAGAGTTGCAGCAATCTGACAAATTAATACTTATTTGTGATGGGACCTACATTCTCCAGGAAAAAAGTTCTAACAATGCATATCAAAGAAAATTGTTCTCAATGCAAAAAAAAGTTCCGCTTTGTAAACCATTTACTGTTTGTACGACTAATGGATACGCGTTGGATATGCCGCGGCCTTATACAGTGAACAAAAATGATGCAGCAATACTCAAAGACATCTTAAGATCATCACATCGCATGAAGACTTTTCTACAAAAGGGCGATATTCTGATTTTGTATAGAGGATTCCGAGATGTTGTTCCATACTTGGAAGAGCTTGGTTTGACAGTTTTAATGCCTGCAGTTAAGGGTAAGCAACTCCAATTGGCAACCGAAGACTCAAACAATTCCCGCTTCATAACAAAATTGAAATGGGTTGTAGAAGCGATCCACGGAATCATAAGAGAGAAATTCCACCTCCTAGATCAAAATCTCGATAATAAAGTGGTAGATAAAACAGGGACTTATTGTAAAATAGCTTCATTTATCAATAATGAATTCGGGAAACGGCTTCACTCTGGTATTTGAAATAATTGACGACATAGTTGGTGGAATGGAATCTACATACACATGTCAAAATACATTAAATCAAGAAGTGGAAAACAATAATTGGAACCGGCGGAAACGGGAGTTTCAAGAAATGACGTCACAAGATAATTTAGACTTTCCAGAATTGACACGAAAGGATTTAGTGATACTTTTCACGGGGACCTATCAATTAAAACAAACCTTATCGTACCTTGCTGAGATCTTGGATAAGCATAACAACCTGAAGGTTGGTTACAATTTGCAGGAAAACAATATAATAAAAGTTTCCGTACCATCTCGGCACAAATATAAAAAGTATTAATACTGTTTCATAGAATATACGCCAAATGCAGTTGGACACGGAAGCATTCAGAGATATTGTTGTTTTTGTCTGAACGGAAATCGAATAGTAGGATACTATACGCACGTTGCAGCTTTAATTTCAAGACAATATTCTGAGACCGGCTGAGATTTTATCCAAAACTTTTCTGGAAGATAATATAGTAGCGTGTATTGACGACCCTGATGAAGATGAACCAGATACTGACTATAATTACTAATTATAATACCAGCGGTTTTATTAGACCATTTGATCATGATTTTTTATAGCGTCTAACCAACCCCTCAGCGGCGACCTTGAGAACTAAACCTTGGGTCAATCGATCTCCTGTTCACACCGAGTCGAATGATCTATGTCAAATATTCAGGAAGGGGAACTTTTCACATTCTTATCCAGATATGCCCTTTTTATAGAAATTCTATCTAGGTCAATGTTACTTTTAAAGTTACGTATTTAATATGATACGGTCTTCACACTTATATATATATATATATATATATATATATATATATATATATATACATACTATTTATGACAGGATAAACTATTTTTAATTATTGTACAATCATAAGAAAAAAACAGGATTACGACGAAATGCCGGACTATATACAGGGCAGGATCTTTGGTACTCTCTTTAGTACTAGCAGGGCCAAGCTTCTGGTTAATCGGGGGCACTCTCAGTGTTAAACAGTTCCTATTTAAAACAAAATAGGAGACTCATTCAGTTAAGTCTAACAGGATAGGTGGTTTATGATAAGCGGGTTTTAACTCTTATTCCAAAAATCATTTATCTTCACTAGCAAAATATACTGGGATTTTTCCTTCATTCAAGATTAACTGGAAAACATCGGTTCATCTCTATGCAGGAAATGAATTTGAATAAATTCTCAGTCTGGATTTTAATCTTCAAGAAATATTATGAAGCAGGAAGATACTTTGTGTAAAGTGTTTTCATTGGTTGAGAATATTGGACGGCAATTAATTCGGAATTAATTACGAAACAGGAAAATACCCTGGAATTAAGTACCTTCGGAATCTGGATTTTGTGAAACCGTAGTCGGAAGTATCTATGTCGGGCGGGAACTTCTGTAAAGTAGATAGAAGTAAGGTTTACTTTGATAACGTGATTTCATCACCGGAGCTAAGTCAATGCGACTAGAGTGATGAAAGCGTCGCGATTTGGTCTATCGAGAGCGGGGGTTACTACTGAGATTCTGCCCTAAAAAAGGCTTTGAACGGCTTTAGTAATAACGGCAATAGAGATAAAATTGATTATTTCTTAGTTTGTAAAAGATAATATAGAAACTGATTAATCAATAAATAATCAATCTGAGTCTTAAAGGTTTTCAAATCTTTACACAGTGTGTCCCATTTTCATGAGTTTTCTGGGTATCTCGGCTGTGGGTAAAGGTACGGGGATACGGTTTTCGCAATACTCGATCCATCTTTTTTGTAAAACAAACGACGGCATTTTTCCTAATTATCATAGCCTACTTAGTTTTTGACATATACAATGAATGTCTTTGAATTCAAAGTCCGTTTGATAATAGTGACAATGTATTTTATATTTGCGAAAAGCTTTAAAACAGATGCATTCAATAAATTTAAAAAAAAAAGATTGGCTAATATCTTAAAAACTATAACGTAGGCACATTAGAAAAATAAATACACCGTCGAAATCTGCGGTAAAAGTTCTATCAATACTAATATTTAACTTTTCGAAAACGCTTAAAATAACTGAGATTCAGGAAAATTGAAAAAGTCGATTTCTTCTATATCGCAAAAACAAAGTAGGTCATTCTAGAAGGGCAAGCAATTAATTTTGCAAAAAATTCAAATAAATTTTCTAATTAAAATTCTTTCAAATATAGACTAACAATTTTCAATTAATTCACACTAAACATCGCCCCATTTTTGATGGTGTTTCAGGGTATTACGCGATTACAGTTTTCGCAATACTGTAATGTCGGGCGAACGATTTCGTTTTCGTAATTGGCAAGGCCTACCTAAAATTAATTCTCCTATATCTTAAAAGCTATCGAAAACGTAAAAAAAATGGTATCGATAGAACTTTTTACACGGGTTTCGACGGTGTAATTAGTTTTAGTCTTAAACTTTTTGAGATATCAAGCAAAGTTTTTTCTTAAATGAGATATTACTTATATATTTTCACATCATTGAATACACCCGTTTTAAGGCATTTCGGAAATATAAACAGTGGGTATCACCTAAGTGAAATTCTGAAGACGGGTGTTGCTTCCTAACCGTTTGTACCGCTTTCCGTTTCGTTTGTACACTTATGGGGTTGTAAATATGGAATATTTAAATTTCACCTAAGGGGTAAATATGTCATTTTTTAAGACATTCGAATTATGGAAACGGGTGCTGTTTCCTAATCGTTTGTATCCATTTGTACCGATTTCCGTTTCGTTTTTACCCTTATGGAGGTGGAAATACGGAATATTTAAATTTCCCCCGTACAATAAAGTCGGGTGCTAAGTTCACATAGGTGTCAGTATCTAACTTTTTGAACAACTGCGTTTTTTTCTAAAAACATTGTTCGACATCTCAATCGCGAAGTAGGTTATGACAATTAGGAAAATGTCATCGTTTATTTATTAAGATACGACGGCTCGGCAGCCTTAGTGGGATACCCTGTATGTAAGTGTACACAATAATAACGCAGCAATACACTAATTGCTAAATATTTAGAACAATCAGGTTACGTATAAACAAACATTACATACTAATTGAGTATGACCTAACCTTTGTTTTAAAAATGTTGTAAGGTACGGTTCTGATGTTAGTGCGTGCCGGTTAAATGACAACTGAGCTATTGTATTTATGTTTGTTTTGGGATTTCTTGATACTGCAGAATTCCACGTAACGTCGTTCTTGTGTCTAGTAATATGTAAATAAAATTCAGATTGACACGAACACATTGATAAATGTTTTTCTGTAAAACTAACGCACTCAAAGATATCTGTTTATTTTCATTTGTGTAAGTTTATTTGCAGTGCATCATTCCATCTAAAACTAATTTCAGTGCCCGATTGGGGCATACTATAGTAACGTCGGCAGCTTCGGTAGAAGAATATTTGGTAAAACGTGAATGTATACAAGGAACAGTAGCGGTCCAAGTATGGAACCTTGCAGGCATCCCTTATTGAACGCTATTGAAAGATAGTGTTTCTAAAAAAAACTATTCTCCAAGAATGACTCAATTAGTCAAAGTTGTTGGTAGTACTTAGTTTCGTTAATGAAATGTTATATAAGGCGCAATCGAATGCCTTGGATAAATCAAGGGAGGCAATCAGCGAGTGTTCTCGAAGGTGCAATTAATAAAATAAGGTGTGTGTCCGTGTGCGTGTGCGTGTGCGTGTGCGTGTACGTGTTCGTGTGCGTGTGCGTGTGAGTGTGCGCGTGCGCGTGTGCGTGTGTGTCTGGATGTGTGCGCATCTGTGTGTGTCTGTGTTTGTGGATGTATGCTAGTAACCACAGTAACTGCATAACAAAAAGACATACGTACTTTAAATTTTGTATTTAAGCTTTTTTTTTAGTTCGCTTGGGTTTATTATGGGCAGTTTTTGGTTTTTATCAAATATTTTTAAAATAGCTGCATATTTCAAAGATATAAAAATACCTAAATATGTGCCTTAAGCATATCGATTAATTATGTTCTATGAAATTTTTGATACGACGCGTAATTTAGCGGCAAGAAAATTTCTAATGTTAATTTTATATTTTTTAAAACAAATTTAATTTTACATAACTTTTTTTATAAAATTTCTTAATATAACGCAAGATAAGTTTAAAAATTAATTAAATATGAATGAAAATGGTTAAACTATATTATTGATATCTTACAGAAGCCGTGGGCTTTGGATTTTTTTTTACGTTAACATGTATTTATGTCTATTAATCTCTATCTGACATGAAGTTTTAAACATCATTCTGACATAGATTATTGTTTTTGTTTCTACCGTGTTCTGTTTTCGTTATGAACGTATAAAAAACAGGTTGCATAGTTATCCTATAAAACTTGAAATATAAATATGTAAGATCCTTTCTCACAATTTTTATATTTGCCGCGGCTAAACTGCAATCGGTCTTTAAATTTAAACTAAAGAGGGGGGTGGGTTCGTCGGTATCTTTAATCTTAGCTCTACACTGTCCACATAAAATAATTAAAATAAAATGGTTTAAAAATATATTTTCCTATATTATCCAAAGCTAATATATATTCACACTTATTCTAAATCAACTAACATAAACTGTGACAATAATAAACAACTGGACGTCCTGATTGAGACGGCGGCGTCGGGGCGTCCTTCCTTCCACTCGCTCGATGGGACAGCTTATTCTTGTCGGAGTCGCTTCTGGAAAATAGATTTTAATACACCCTAGTTACACTCAATAATGACCGTAATATTTAAATGATTAATAACGTGGTGTTTAATTAATTATTTATGCTGGATACGGCCCTGTCTATAAAAGAAAAGAATTTATAAACAAACTACTGGTTATTCAAAACGAGGGTTGCGCGAATCTAGGTCACTAGTGAAAATCGATATCCCGAGTTCACTGTGGTACGCATGACGGTTGTACCGGTCTAATTGCGTGCGGCTCTTTACCTTTAGTAATTTCTGGAAGACGGACCGGCGCGTATGCTTCGTGAAGCAATTTACTTTCGCGATGTATTATGTTCGAAAATATGACTTCTTCAGAGGTTTACCTTTGCATTAAATTTAGACTAGGCGGATTATACACGTTTGGTTGTATAATTAATATATAGGCGCGTTATCTTCTGGAATGTAATTTTATGGTGGTGATTTCCTTTATGCAAACGAAGGAAATCTCACGTAGATACCAACGAACGTTACCTACTTGTATACGTACAAAACACGTATTTATTAAAGGCGGTTTTTATACTTGCGGAATAAGCTGGTGGAAAACAATTAATTGATTGCTTTCTTGAAATTCGTTTACTAAGCGCGTGGTCATCGATGGACGGTTTTCTTCTACTACAGGTCTTTGACGGATACTCTACGTTTAATTCGTTTGTGATTACAGGCACTTCGGTGTTTGCCAGCGAGCTGGTGAATTCAGGTGTTTAGAATGTAAGTGAGAGTAAATGATAAAAGCTACAGGTCTATACAGTCCTACTTAGCTCTCGTCGTCAGGTATATGTTAGCGTGGTGGGTGTGATCTCCCGACTACCTCGTGGCTTTGCCCGTGGCTGTCTGGGTGTTTTTGGTGCGTGTGTTTTTACTCCCGACTGCTCCGGGACCTAGCCGGTCGCTCTCTGGGGGTTTCGGTGTGGGTTAGCGTGTGTAGACTCCCGACTACCTCGTGGCTTTGCCCGTGGCTGTCTGGGTGTTTTTGGTGTGTGTTAATACTCCCGACTGCTCCGGGACCTAGCCCGTCGCTCTCTGGGTTTTTTTGTGTGTGTTTATGTTTGTGTTCTGAATTACTCTACAGACTTACGTGTCGTTAATCACAAAGATCGAGGATAGCTATTTACCAAAGGTTCGCGGTGCGCGTTCGCAAATACGGGGAGCTAAACTCGCGGTGGCTATCACTAGGTCTGCGGCGATTTACTTTAACGCAACCGTCACGTGCAGGTTTTCTGGAATCGGAGTTAGTCAAACGGACTAACTAATACAGGAGCTGGTGAAACCAACTAAATAAAATTCTCGGCGACGGGATGCGTTCAAGGGGCGCGTTTTTAAATACCGATAGATAGATATCTATAGATAGATATATATTTTTAAGGTGCGCGGCGCGGTTTTTATAGAGGACCCTCGGTAGGCGGTGGTGGCTTCTGTTTGGGGGAATCCTATTTGTAATTGGCGGAGATTACTCTGATAAAACTTTCGATGTTTTATGAAATCTACGTTGGAGTGGAAACAAATTAATTTTTGTTGTGCAATCAAACGAAATAATTAGAAATATTAAGTTAGGTACTGAGTAATACGGAATACTAAGAAATATTAGATTAAGTTTTGCAGGTGTTTGAATACTAAGAAAGCTTACATCATTTCTTTTACGAGGGCTGATTGTTAAATAATTAATTAATTAAAAAATTTTGAAGTAATGACTTGCGGTTCGTTACAAATATTTCATTTCTTTTAATTTAAGTTAGCATCTAGATGTTTATTAGCCCGTGTCTAACATGAAGTTTTAATGATCTGTTTGATTCAACTAAATCACCTTGGTTTGTAACAACCTTGCTCGGCCACTCAGTGCTCACATTGTAAATGATTTCATAGCACCATCTTACCCGAATGGAATGGCCAGCTATCTCACCAGACATAAATCCCATTGAACACATATAGGACTATCTAGGCAAACAGTCTAGAAAACCCTCCGGTGACATTGGGAACTTAGAAGTAGCACTAATTGAGCAATGGGAAAAAATTCCTCAACAAGTAATCAGAAATTGCATTCGCATGCCCACTAGGTGTCAAGAACTAGTTAATGCTCGAGGAGTGCCTACGCATTATTAGCACACCAACAGAAGGCTTTTGTTTCAAAATAAATTATGTTTTTTATTCCGTTAACAATCGCGCCAAATTTAAATTTATCTTTTTGTGTAATCTTTCTGATTATTCTGTAACGTGAATTATATTTAAAGCGATACAGTGTGTTATAATTCCTTAAGATATTAAATAGCTTTGTAACATGATTTATGTTTCACAACGAAAAGAGAAGAACGTGTTTTGGTAAGTGGTCCAATTCGACTGTTCAGCACACAAAACTATCAAGCAAATTAATATTGTAAGATTTTAATGCTACATGCGTTTCTATTTCAAAGTGACTGAGAATAGGTTTAAGATGTGATGCTTTATTGAAAATTAAGGAAGTTGCTCATACAACTCCTATCCCAGAAGTTAGACTCATCCAAAGGGCAAGGGAAGAATAGCGTTTTCAATTATTTTCTTCAAATTGAAAAAAAACCGAGATAATATCTCCTGATGTTTTGTACCCAGGAAAAGGAAAAGGAAAGTGATGTTGTACTCCATTACTACAAGGGGGAGTTGTAAGCAACGCTTTCTGATGTTTAAAGATGCAAACTTGCACCATTATAATTCATAATTAATTGTAAGCAACGCTTTCTGAAAGATGCAAACTTGCACCATTATCATTCATAATTAATTTTTTTAATAGTATTTTTATTTATGTTGTATACAATTAAAGATCTAGTTAAATCATAACAAATCTAACAAACAAACAATTTTCCCTTACTACTTAAAGACTGTAATTGTTATTATACATTGAAAACCAAATGTGTACGTTTAATCTTTTTTTTAATTTCAGCTAATCCTGGTTGTTCAATAAGTTTTGTCATTCGATAAGAAAAACACGATTTTATGGTTTGAAATACATTTTATTATTCAATATAATCTTCCTGAACTGCAATTTATACAATTATATCTAATTTATAGATTCTATTCCTGAAGGGAGAACCCGGAAGACTGTCCAAACACACTTCCACGGGTAATATTACCTCTTGTTTGTTGAAAATCGTTCCCCACGTGTGAATCAGAGTGAGCTAAATCTAGCAAATAGGGTGGATGTTGCTACAATTCCTATTTGATTTTCGTGATGGCTTTTTGAGCTGTGTGAGAGGGTGCGTTGTCTTGATGAAAAATGGTTTTTTTCTTCTGCAAACCAAGTGTTTTCTCAAGAAATTTAACATCCAACTGGATCAAAAGGTTACAGTAACAATCTGAGTTGATTGTTTTACCAGTTGGGAGGTAATTTACAAAAAAATTCCTTTTGCAATCCAAAAAAACTGATGCCAACACCTTCTTGGCCAATTTCTTAGTAGTCACTTCTTAGTAGCCTTTTCTTTTGATTCAGGATCATGGTGATAAACCCAAGTCTCATCGATAGTGATGAAACGACGTAAAAAATCCTTTTTATCCTTTCTAAAACGCTTCAAATGTTTCTGAGAAAGTTGCATTCGAATGTGTTTTTGTTTCATTGTTAGTGAATACGGCATCCATTGTGCACACTGATTTCTAAAATCCAAAACTTCAGTCAAATTATTGCTTATGCTGCTTAATGATATCCCTAGTTACTACTAAATCTCTCTATTATTTGATGATCTTTCAAAACCATGTCCTATATTTTTTCTACGATTGATGGTGTTGATACACTTTTTAGACCTCCTTCTTGTAGATCGTGTTTAAGACATGTCCGACTAAGTTTAAATTTAGATACCCATTCTACTATTCTAATTGAAGGTGAAGAGTCCTTATAGACGTTTAACAATTGTTCATGAATTTGTTTTGGTGCCGCAACCAAAAATAAGAACTGCATCACTGCACGATATTCAATTTATTCCATCGTAAAGAAACGCTGTAAATATACGGATGAGTTGGGATCTACATGAAACTTCTCACGTGTTCATAAAAAAGTACTACCATTTTTAGAAAAAAAAAGCGGCAAACCTAATGACACCATCTCTTTTCAAACAATAAGACTTGTTGAACAACCTACTATACGTTAATTCATTGCAATGCTGGGATAACTTACCATACTTACTTCGAAGTCTAGGAAAAACAGCAAAACGTATCAAAACTTAACATTAAAATTAAGACATACTGTTCTGTTCCTTTTAAATTATTTTTTCCACAGGAACAAGGATTTATACACTTTGGAAGTTGAGAACGGATTTGAATGATCTTTAGGTAATCTTAAATGTTTTTTTAATTTTCTTGTAGGTCTAAAAATAATGATAATGGCATGACTAATTAAGAGTTTTTCAATTCTATCTGTAACATTAGTTATAGAAAGAAGAAAACAGGTTCATTAAGCACTGGTTTTTCTTTATGGTTATGTATAGCAGGTGCAATAACATTACCAATACCTTCAAGCGAATTACCGTTAACTTGTAGCAATTTTTTCAAGTATTTATATTCATTTTCTAAAAATTCAGGATCACAAACTCTTGTTTCTCGATGCACTAAATATTTAATTACACTAATTTTTTGACGTAGATTATGATTTAATCCTGTATGGCTGTGTATGCTGGGTTACGGTAAACCTTAAAAGAGACGGAAAATTATTTTTGCGCGACTATGCTTTATCTGGTTGTTTATCTCGTCTGTTTCCACGACAGTAAGTTTTGTTTACTAGTTGGTGAGAATAAGTACGACGGTAAGTATTTTAGCGTTCTAGAACGGTAAGTAAATTTTTATAATATTTATAATTTACCTATTAACATAAATATTGAAAGTACAATTATTACAATTTCCAATTGTCACCGGATGCGTATTTGGAAAACAGATGCCGATGAAAAAATTTCATCTACAGAAACCTCGTGCGACTCTCGTGGATGAGTTTCGTTTCCAATAACCTGATTAGTGCATTTCCCATTTCGATAATTTAAAAAGAAATGAAATGAATTTCCATTTTTTGGATGGAGATTTTTATATTTGTAATATATGTCCAAATAGTTAAATTTATTATGTGCAATGTTAATAACAATAAATGATTGCTGAATATTTGTCTTCGTTTGGGCTATTTTTACAATGATTAATCCATCACGTTCCTCAAAGTCTTCTATTTTTATATTATATAACTCTTCTCGTTTACATGCACCAGCTATTCCTAACATCATTCCCACCTATAAAAAATATAATAATTTACTAATGTATCTTTACTTTAATATGTAACCTACTACCTTGTGTGCAAGAAATTTTTCAGATTCACTTAAAATATTCATTCTAGTTTTTAATGTTATTTTCACAAAAAAACTGTAATGGCTGCAGTTATTTACAAATTGTTATAGCTACGAAATACAAATTTTTATAGACAACTTGATATAACGAGACTAATATACATACGTACATATTTAAGTCTTTTTAATAAACCGATCTCAGAAAATAAATGGAGTCGTCGCTTCGATCCTCCTCCAAACAATTGTCTTCAATCGGTAAAATGTCCTTACTGTTCTAGATACTTATTATACTATTTCTTTAGATATTGGTATGTCTAAAAAACGGTAAACTACCATTAGCTTCCTTCTCTATACTAAACTAAACGCTTGCAAGATACTGTTAGTATCGGCTTTTTACTTTATACCTAAAATACATTGGTACAATTACAATAAATTACATGAAGAAATCAGTTCTTAGACAAACATTTCTAAATAAGCCGTTTGAATCAAATAAACTTGAAAATAATTAAAACAAAGCCTTGCAAAAGTAAACTGAAAATAAAACAGATAATGTAACAAAGTGCGAGAAATAGCATTGTAATAGTACTTGTATGGGTGTAACCGTTGATTTGTTAGCGTACAACATTCATATCGTTGAATGGGTAATTTTACTAGTGCATCTTTCGGGGTGTTTTACTCCTTTACTCGAAAACTTTTGATTGCATTGCAAAATTGAAAAAATAAAAAAATTCTCTAGCTAAATGAGGCTATCTAAGGATTATTTCCTTATTTCTCTTCACCCGTTAAAAACATGTGCACCACGTTACTGGTTTGTGTGTGTGTGTGTGTGTGTGTGTGTGTGCGTGCGCGTTCGCGTATGTGCGTGCTTGCGTGCGCGTGTGTGCGTGCGTGCGTGGTTTGTGTGTGTGTGTGTGTGTGTGTGTGTTTTGATGTATTTTAGTATTCATGATAACTCCAGACCGACAACACAGACGTGCTTAAAATGTGATATTTAAGCATATTTTTATTTCTCCTAGGCTGCTTAGATTTTGGGAGAAATCCAGCGGCGGAGAGGGGGGTTTTTGTTAGTGGCAGCGTTTGGTTTTTATCAAATACGCATGCACACGCACACGCACACGCATATATATATATATATATATATATATATATATATATATATATATATATATATATATATATATATATATATATATATATACAGGGTGTTACTTAAGTGTATGTACTTATTTTAAGGGGTGATTCCTGAGGCGATTTCGAGCCGGAAAGTACATATGAATGTATGTCCTTAGAAGCTTCGTTATCGATCTACAGGCTGTTGAAGTTGTTGTGTTTTTTCGGTTTTTTCCAAATTTTACATATTGTATAAGGGCATGAAGGCCCTTATTTCAACTGAAAAGTTCATTTTTAATTTAACCAGTGGCGTAGATACAGCTAGGTCATGACATAAATTCCACAAAAAAAATGTGTTACGCCACTGTTTTATATGACGCGTTTACACGATATTCATCAGAAATCAATTCCGAACAAAAAAGGTCTCCATACATTTTCACGTAAAACTCACCGTTTAGGAAAAAATAATTAAAAAGTGTCGTGTCGTTATAACGTGCAGTTTATTTACAAGATAAAGATATGTCACAAAAACACAAGTGAGCTCTGTCCGTTGATAAGGAAGCATCGCTATGTATTTCGTTAATAATTCTGTCATGCCAGTCTTATTCTTGACAGGCAATAACTAGTTTAAAAATTTGTTCTTTTTGTTGTTTTCCAAGTGTTTTGTCTTCATAAAAGTAAGAGAAATGGTCAATTATGCTATTTCGGAGATGACCGACATGCATTTCGTCTATGGTCTGGCTGACGGTACTGCTAAACAAGCTAGGCGGCTTTACCAAGAAAGATTTCCCAACCGTGCTGTTCTCGATAGTAGAACATTCACAAACATCCATCTGCGACTGTCTCAATATGGCAGTTTACAAAATGGAAACCGAGAGGGACGACCTCGTACAGTGAGGACGGCGGAATTAGAGGAGGCTGTTTTCAATGAAATTGAACAGAATCCAGGAATTGGGAGTGCGTTGAATATTTGCCACAAAACTGTATGGGAAATTTTGAAAGAATATTTGCTGTATCCGTATCATCTGCAAAGAGTGCAAGCTCTCCTTCCACGAGATTTTCCAGCACGCAGGAATTTTTCCATGTGGTTTCTTCAGAAGGCTGCAGAAAATCCTCATTTCGACAGGCAAGTTATCTTCACGGATGAAGCAAATTTCAACAGAGAAGCAATCAGAAATTTTCGTAATGCTCATTTATGGAACGAAGAGAACCCTCATGCTATAGTAGAAACAAAATTTCAGCAGCAATTTTCAGTCAACGTGTGGGTTGGTATTATTGGAGATTTTTTAGTTGGACCATTCTTTCTTCCAAGGCGCCTTGACGGCAATACCTATCGTGCGTTTCTTCAAAATAATTTACCTGAATTACTCGAAAATGTCCCTCTTCTAGTACGTCAGCACATGTGGTTCATGCACGACGGTGCCCGGGCCCACTTCAGCATTTTGGTGAATGAATATTTGAATTCAGTTTACCCAAATCGATGGATAGGTCGTGAGGGGCCTCAGTTCTGGCCACCGAGATCGCCTGATCTCAACAGCTTAGACTTTTATTTCTGGGGGCATCTTAAAACTCTAGTTTATAATACACCAGTTCAGACGTTGGAAGACTTATGCAATAGAATAATTGAGGGCTGTGCAACCATACAGAACACACCTGGAATTTTGGAAAGAGTGCGTCGTTCAATGAGGAGAAGAGCTGAAGCCTGTATAGAAGCGGATGGTGGACATTTTCAGCATTTTTTATGAATGACTGCACAAAAGTTTTTCCCTTTATTGTTCAGTTTCTGTAAATAGTTTCTATGTTAGGAATAAATGCACGTTATAACGCCACGACACTTTTTAATTATTTTTTCCTAAACGGTGAGTTTTACGTGAAAATGTATGGAGACCTTTTTTATTCGGAATTGATTTCTGATGAATATCGTATAAACGCGTCATATAAAACAGTGGCGTAACACATTTTTTTTGTGGAATTTATGTCATGACCTAACGCCACTGGTTAAATTAAAAATGAACTTTTCAGTTGAAATAAGGGCTTCATGCCCTTATACAATATGTAAAATTTCAATGTAATATCTAGAAGGGTTTTCGAAAAATTTGGAAAAAACCGAAATAACAACAACTTCAACAGCCTGTAGATCGATAACGAAGCTTCTGAGGACATACATTCATATGAACTTTCTGGCTCGAAATCGCCTCAGGAATCACCCCTTAAAATAAGTACATACACTTAAGTAACACCCTGTATATATATATATATATATATATATATATATATATATATATATATATATATGTATATACACACACAGGGTGTTCTAAAAGTACATCAGGAAACTACGGGAGGAGATTCTACGAGCTAAAATAATAGCAGTTTGTAAGGAAATTTTTTTTAAGATTGTCATTTGTTTGCAAGTTACGGCTTGTCAAAGACCAATTTTTTTATTTTATTTATTAACGATTCTGGTTTTACAAAGAGATAGCGTTAGATAGTGGAATTACACGAACAAAGTATGACAGATTCTCCTACTTTATAGTAATAATAATAATACATTTTATTTGTCTAACAGAAACAAGTACCAATTACAGGACAAACTGAAAAAAAAACTAAATACAAATACAGGGTGTCCCAACGATAGAGTAAAGTAAGTTTATGCTTAAGTAGAATTATTTGTGTAAATATTGTATGGACCATGGGGTAGAGGTAAGAAGTGTGTATTTTTTTAAAATATTGGAAGTTATACAGGGTGTGCCAGAAAAGCAGGACGTGAAAAAGTATAATTTTTTTAAATAGAACACCCCGTATTTGATTTTAGTTTTTAATTCTACGTGTCCATACAAACATATTTTGTCATACAAAAGATTGGCTGAAAGTTTTTAGTTCTTGAGATATTCGCGTTTAAAGATTATTATGGTCATTTTCGTGGGGTTGATGAATGGGCAATTGTTCCGTTATTTCACAATAAAAAAAATTGATATTTCGTGTGAAAAATGAGTGATATTGTACTAACGTTTAGACCGAGTAGTATTTCTAATTTTCTCAACAGGGTGTTTGTTATAACCATTCAAATTTGAAAATTCTCAAATTAAAAAAAAATCAGTTTTTTTTAATTGCACACCCTATATATTTTTATTTCATTTTATTCGGGATTGAAAAATCTATCATTTTTGTCAAATATATCCTATATCTATCTTTGATAGTTTTCGAGGAATTTCGATTTTTCTCACTAGCTACGTTACATACGATACTATAACATTATTGTGGATCGTGGTAGCCATGGAAAACAATTGCGACGAAATAAAACAAACCACCTAAGCGAGAATATTAACAGTTTTTATTAATGAGAAACAGTAGTTCAATAATTATTCAACATTGCGTCTTAGTAAATGCTCAAATAGACGGCCTTCTTGCTGAATACACATATTGAGCCTTTTTCTCATGTTCTGTCTCACTTCGGATAACATAAGAGGGGTCACTGTGCGACAAGCTTCGCGAATTATATTTTTCATGTCCTCCCTTGTTGTAGGTTTAATAATATACACCCGATCTTTGTATCCCCATAGGAAAAAATCCAGTGGAGTTAAATCGCATGACCTGGGTGGCCATAATATAAAGCCATTACGTCCTATCCATTTCTCCGGGTATTGCTGGTTCAAGAATTCCCTTACGTCCCGATGAAAATGTGGAGGTGCACCATCCTGTTGCAACCACATATTTAGTCGTCCTTCTAAATTGATATCCTCAAGTAACACAGGCAATTCTTCACGTAAGAAATGCAAATAGCTGCGGCCCGTTAATGGATCATCAAAAAAATAGGGACCGATAATTTGGTCATTAAGTATACCACACCACACATTTAGTGACCAATGATTTTGGTTTTGAACTTCTCGTAGCCAAAATGGATTATCAATGGCGTAATAGTGCATATTATGCCGATTTACAGCCCCATTACTTTTAAACGTCGCCTCATCGGAAAACATTATGGAGCACAAAAGTTGTTATTTAATTGCAGCCGTTGATTAATGATATTGCAGAATTCAATTCGTCTTGCAAAATCCTCTTCTCGCAATTCTTGATGAAGCTCAATGTGGTAGGGATGGTACTTATACTTCAGCGTTGTTCGATTCACGTTTGATTTGGAGGTATCACATATCGTCGCTAATGTTCTAGAACTCACTTGGGGATTTTCTTGAATATTTAATAATATTTCAAGTTCTTTTCTTCATTAGCTGCCCTTTTATTAACAACTTTACGTTTGAAGTATTTAACACTACCGCTAGAATCAAATCTATCCATCAAATTTTCCAAGCCAACAGTAGTAGGTATTCGACGTTCAGGATATTTCATTTTGTAGATTCGTTGTGCCAATAAAGGGTTTTTTCAGCCTCGCCCAACACGTATATCATATCAATTAATTCATTTGTCGAATAATCCATAATTGATACAAGAATTGATAACAAGTTAAATGCGAAAACGACAAATTTAATATGTGTTTATTTTGACAAGTAGGAAACCTTTGTATCTTAGTAACGCAATTATTATTTTCCATGGCTACCAAGATCCATGCAATGCAATGTTATCGAAAATAAAGTAGCTAGTGTGAAAAATCGAAATTACTCGAAAACTATCAAAGATAGATATAGGATATATTTGACAAAAATGATAGATTTTTTAATCCCGAATAAAATGAAATAAAAATATATAGGGTGTGCAATTAAAAAAAACTGATTTTTTTTAATTTGAGAATTTTCAAATTTGAATGGTTATAACAAACACCCTGTTGAAAAAATTAGAAATACTACTCGGTCTAAACGTTAGTATAATATCACTCATTTTTCACACGAAATATCAATTTTTTTTATTGTGAAATAACGGAACAATTGCCCATTCATCAACCCCACGAAAATGACCATAATAATCTTTAAACGCGAATATCTCAAGAACTAATAACTTTCAGCCAATCTTTTGTATGACAAAACATGTTTGTATGGACACGTAGAATTAAAAACTAACCCATGGTCCATACAATATTTACACAAATAATTCTAGTTAAGCATAAACTTACTTTACTCTATCGTTGGGACACCCTGTACATAAACACCAATACAAGAGAAAATACTACACACATAACATAAGGATTATAAATTACTAACATTTCTGAAACTATTGTATATTGAATTAAAGTTACAAAGAGTAAGTAACAATTTACAAGTTTATCATAACAAATGTTCGTAATGACCTCCATTCACCTCTATACATTTCCTAACACGTTTTAGAAATGATCGTCTGACACGATGAAAAACACCGATATTGTTTCTAATTTTTTCACACCCACCAATAATCCTTTGTCGCAGATCATTGATGTCGTTAACAGGCGTTTTATAAACTACTGACTTTAAATGCCCCCAAAGAAAAAATCCATTGGATTAAGATCTGGCGATCGCGGTGCCCAATCTATTGGTCCACCTCTTCCGATCCAACGATTATGAAATACCTCACCTAAATATCTACGAATAGCCAAACTAAAATGTGGAGGGGCGCCATCTTGTAGAAGCCACATACTTGCTCTTGTTCTTAGAGGAACATTTTCAATTAAATCTGGAAGATCGTTTCGAAGACATTCCAAATAACTATCTCCATTTAACACTCCATTAAAAAAGTAAGGACCCAGTAATTGATTTTCTACGATTCCAGCCCATACGTTAAGAGAATATTTTCGTTGATGTTTTGTTTCTTGGTATGCATGTGGATTCTCATCAGACCATCGATGAGTATTATCATAGTTTGTAATACCATCTCTTGTAAAGCCGGCTTCGTCAGTAAACAAAATGTTATTAATAAATGCATTATTTTTGTCATATTTTTCCATAATGCTATTACAGAGCTGCAAACGACACACGGGATCTTCATGATAAAGTGCTTGTACCTTTTGCATATGGAATGGGTAAAGAAGTTGCTCGTGAAGAATATTCCAAACTAAAGAATGGGCAATACCCTCCTGCGCGGCAATTTTTCTTGTACTCATCGCCGAATTTGCCTCTACTGTCTCCAGCACTCTTTCTTCTTTTTCTACAGTTCTCGCAGTTCTTGGTCTTCCTGAGTCATAAATATCATTTCTAAAAGAACCTTGTTCCCCCAGACGTCTGTGAATGTGAAGAAATGTTTGTGCATGTGGTATTCTTCTATCAGGATATGCATCTATGTAATTCCGGCGCGCATTACCATTTGCCTGTCCATAACAAAAATGCATGTCACGGTATTCAGTACTTGAGTATTGCCGAGCCATTTTCCAAATTATTATGGCAAAAAATCAAACTTATACGAAGACTAAACAATGTTCGTGACAATTCGTATGAAGAGTATTAATGACACTTATTTGAAGCATGCCAACTCGGTTAATTAACGAATGAAATTATCAACATTTGATATTTTAATAAAATTTTAATAGCGATTTCTGACTAAACGGTTGTATTTATCGGCTTGAATAAGGAGCACATAATTTTTTCTAATATTGTTTCTCTTTATAATAATGTTCATATTTTTGCGATGCTTGGCAAGAGAAAAAGTTATCAACAAAAAACAAATTTTAAGTTTTGGGTAAAGTGCCCTCTAACGGCGCATAATGGAACTTTTTTATTACTGCTCCAATAGAACTTGATCTAATTAGTTAGTAATTCAAATGAGACAGTAATCGACCTTGAACAGCAGAAGTTATTTAAAAAGAAAATTTAAAAAAATCGGTCTTTGACAAGCCGTAACTTGCAAACAAATCACAATCCGAAAAAAAATTTCCTTACAAACTGCTATTATTTTAGCTCGTATATTCTCCTCCCGGTGTTTCCTGATGGACTTTTAGAACACCCTGTATATATACAGGGTGACATAGAAAAAAGTGCCATGCATAGTGCCACATATAGGACACTAAAATAAGAAAAAAAGTTCCTATGAACTTAGGTCCGCAACGCCTTCGTTTAAAAGATATAGGGTGTTGAAGTTTAATTATTTTGTTGTTTTTTTTCTTAATATCTTCTTACAATGATGTAATAAGCGGATGAAATTTTGTATACAGGGGCTTTTTATCACGCAAAATTCGAATATGACCTTAGTCCTTTTATTACTGATAGAGGGCGCCACATACAGGTTTCCATCTTGTTTGAATCGGCCCTAACTTTTTTTTCTTACACTGTATGTCATTTTTGACTGGAAAAAAAATTGTTTTCCCATCTTTTCTGCTTCAGAAAGGTATACCTTATTGAAGTCGCTAGGACCAACGGTTTACGAGAAAAATGCATCCGATGTATGCAATGTGTTCCTAAAGTGGTTCACTATACTTTTGAAGAATACTGGGACATGATTATGTGTTACGGAGAAGCTCGGTCAAATTTCTCCAAAGTCAACGTATCTATCGAGAATGATATCCTTTAGGACAGGTTCCTAATGTTCGAACATTTATTGACGTGCATAGGTGTTTGGATGAAGATGGGTGGTGAAGATGTCTGTTTAAAAAACAAAGTTAATAGTGGGAGAATCCAGAACTCGTCGCACTGTTGAAAAGGAACATCCTGAACACATTATTAGAAGATGTTTCATTGGACATTGTTGCAATCGTGGACTTGATGTTTGATGGCAAGCTAGAGTGGTAAGGAAATTTTTTGAAAGGAGGTTTGAAAATAGGTGGATTTGTCGTGGGGGGCTTGTAATATGATCACTGCTCTTCAGTAATAAAAGAACTAAGGTCATATTTGAATTCTGCGTGATAAAAAGCCCCTGCATACAAAATTTCGTCCGCTGATTACATCATTGTAAGAAGATATTAAGAAAAAAACAAAAAAATAATTAAACTTCAACACCCTATATCTTTTAAACGAAGGCGTTGCGGACCTAAGTTCATAGGAACTTTTTTTCTTATTTTAGTGTCCTCTATCGCGTGGCACTATGCATGGCACTTTTTTCTATGTCACCCTGTATGTATGTATTATATATATATATATATATATATATATATATATATATATATATATATATACCCACACTATGTTCATTTAAAAACGATCCACCCTCAATATCTTGATAACCCATTGAAGTAAACAAAAAAGCCGAGACAGGTCGATTTCTGAAAGGAGGGGGACATCTTTTGGTAGTCGTGAAGTGAATGTCACATTAACTCCCTCCCTCGGGGCCATACCCAGATTTTTTTTAATGGGACGGGCTATCAAATGATACATCATTTAAAAGGTCTTTTATTAAATCTCTATCCAACCATATCTTGTTTGCCTACATTAAATGTACTGTGTTAGCGTTAACATCGTTTAAAATAAACTACGTAAGCTTTTCCAACACCCCTCGTATTAGGTGAGGTTAGTAGTAGGTGACAATGAAAAAGTAATTAGGTTTTGACAACATAAACGTAAATGTATCATTTATTTGGCAAAAAATATACAACTAAAACATCTTAAAAATCTACCAAAATGAAGAAACAAGAGATTATTCAATTTAGTACGTTATGAGCTGCGCTGAATTTTTTGCCAGACCATAGAACGTAAATTGAACATTTTAATACAAATATTTCTTACATTGTGTTTCTTTTGGTTTTATTTGAATTTCACCAAGTCTCCGGAAAAAATAAGCCAGTATTTAATAAGTTGTTCAAAATGACCGCCATTCAATACAATAATAAAGTCTGTTTTCAAATGCCGGTCGCACTTTTTGAAATGTTTTAGGTCTAATTGCCCTATTAGTTTCAATAATACGCTGCCTTAAATTACCGAGACTTGTTTGTTGTATTTTATACACTACAGATTTTAAATATCCAAAAAAAAAAAATCCATGGGAGTTGACTCTGGAGATCCAGGTGACCATTCAATGTTCCTCTTCGTCTAATCCACTTGCTTGGGCACCGTCTTCTTGTCAATTAACTGATTCCCTTGTTCATCTACCTGATTTTCTAAGCTCTAAACAATCCATGGTTCAATGACATTTTCTAATAGGTTGAGATATTTTTCATCAGTCAAATCTCCATCAATGAACACTGGACCAATAACAGCGTTTCCTAAAATTCCAGTCCATACATTTAGCTTTTGTGGGAATGAGTTTCTCGAAAAACATGGAGATTTGTATCGTCCCAATAACGACAATTACGCCGATTAACCATTCCATTTATGTAAAAGATCGACTTGTCACTGAAACAAATATTTTTAATTGAAATTTCATTTGAAGGAATCTTATTTGTTATGATTTCATAAAATTCCATTCGACTATCAGGATCATCCTCATTAAGTTTTTGAAGTAAGCGCTTTGTGTACAGAACGTATCGAAAGATGTGTTAGAGCTGCCATTTTTCTAGTTGAAGTTGTTGGATCTGCTACAAATGTTCCAGATACTTCGATCTGTGTGTTTTCGTCTAGAATTCTTTTCCCTTCACGTTCCTTATTGGAGACAAAACCTGTTTCTAAGAATTTGCGCACTAATTCAATTACACACTTATGTTCTACGTGTTTTTCAGGATGTCTTTCATTGAAGGTCTAGCCGTTCTTCGAGCATTTTGATCACATTTACCATAAAGAAGAATAATTTCGGTTCTTTGGGCTAATTTGTAAACAACTCTTCTTTTTCAATAGCAATAACAATATTCAGCGAAAATTTTTGTTACTGTTTCTGTGACATTAACTACCAATATTAATCAATAAAGTGTCAAATTAAATTTTTTGTCACCATCACTGTGACTTTTATAATTTAAAAAGAAGAAAACCTAATTTTTTTAAATTATCTAGTAGCTTTTTCGGTCAAGACGAGGGGCGTTGGGAAAGTTTAGGTAGCTTATTTTAAGCGATCTTTATGCTAAAACAGTACATTTTATGTAGCTAACCAACGTATGGTTGGAGAGAGATTTTAAAGACCTTTTAAATGATGTACCATTTGATAGCCCGTCCCATTTAAAACTAATCTGGGTATGGCCTCCGAGGGGAGGGGGTTAATGTAACATTCACTAGACGACTGCCAACTTACAATTTTCTTTTAACACATGGACTAATTTCTGGATCATGACGTTTGAATTTGTGTCTAAAATTACTACCTTACTTAACATTTGATAATAACTTAATTCTAAATCTGTTATATTAATATAGAAGTAAAACTTATGATAATGATCTACTAATTTGGCTGGGCCTAATGTCTTCGGTAATGTACCCATTTGTTTTAAATTTTTCAATTTGAAGGCCCTGGTTCTGGATTCCCAGGCAAATCCTGCAAACAAAACTTCTTTTTAATACGTTTCATTTTTCTTGTGTGTAGGTTCACTAGTCTATTTGAACTTTCTCTGAGCCCTTTGATTTTATTTTTATTAATGGGTGTTATATTTACTTTATCAAAGCACGGATCTGTTTTTCTAATTCTTTGCCGTGTAAAATAGGCTTCTGGTTCATTTATTTCAATGGTTGATTTTTTATCTCTATTTTTCTTTTCTAGAGTCTTAGTGCCATTTTCTAATTGTTTGTGATATAAGTGTTCGTAGAAGGGTAACAACTCGGTTTTTCGCTTTTCGCTGTAATTTTCGTACACAGTTTGGTTTAAATCAATTTCATGTGCATTTAAGTTTTCGTAAGGCCCGTACAGTAGAGTAAAAGGTGTATAACCCATCGCAGAGTGTATAGACTGATTGTACAGTAATACGGCCGATATCATTGAATTTTGGGGACTTTCGTTTTTATTTTCAATCTTGATAATTCTTAATTTTTCTAAAATGGTGGAGTGTACTCTTTCTATTGGAGAGTTACTGTGAGTAGTTAATAGTGAAATGCAATTCGATTTTGCATAAAGCGCAATATTCTTGGAAGACCTTGTTCTTCAACTCCTTTCCTTCGTCGCAAACGATTTTCTTTCGGTAATCGTGGTGCGAAGAGTAGTATCTCAACTTATTTAACACTGTTAATCCTGATTCGTCTGTTATGTAATAGGCTTGTGTATATCGTGAAAAGAAGTCTATTGTTAAAAATTTGTTTCCTTCGAAACTAAATGTATCAATGTGTACTACATCGAGAAGTTTCCTTGCGAGTCAAGAAAATTGAATTTTATATGGATTTCTATCGTACTTACTAACGTTACAAGTTTTGCATTCGTTAATCACTATGTTTATGGTGGTTTTTAAGTTAGGCCAGTAATATTTAGTTTACTATCTTGTTCAGACGACTCAGTATTCTTATTCTGTGATGATTTACACCATATTTTGCATTTCTTTGTCAATCTGTACACTTCATACAACCACTTTTTCTTGTTATACAGTTAATCTGCACTAGCCGTCGCATTCGGATATTAAATATCTTGATTGATCGAAGAAACCAAGGACATCGTGTGATCAATAAAATCGTAACTCAATCTAACATCATGCATGCTTCCTTATCTTGCTCTTATACAGATATCCTCGTCTATTTTGAAAACGTCATTAAATGTCATCCCGCTAACTGAAAACCAACCAATCTTCAAAGGATTTAAATGTCACATGATCGAAACTACATTCCACACTTTATTACAGTATTATAATACAATTAATTCGCTCACGCTACCCGTTCATAGCAGATTGAACCTGCATTCCTTAAAATAAGGTAGCTATTCAGTGGCACGCACTATTGTCCCTATTGAGGCTTCACTAAAAATTTTCTCATTTTATTCTAAATTCCAGTGGTGTAACAATTACACCAATACACAAAAAAATTCTCCCGCACAAACGTACGTTCACACAATGTCAGAAATGAGTCAAATTGATCTCATCAGAACCGAACTCGATTCAATTATGAGTTAGACCTAGATTACACTCATTTTAGCTGGGATGAGGAGTTCTTAGTTGCAACGAACCTATTAGGGATAAGAACTACTTATACATAGAAAAGAATCTTTTAGTCGACGATTACTTAGCGCGCTTCCTTTATCTTAGACCGGAACACTTTAGCGGTTTTGCAAATAGTCTAGACCACACTCCTACCTAGCATAGAAATAAATATTAGCGTAAACGCACATATTCCAGGTTTGAACCCGCTACTTTAGTACAAAAGCAAGCCCTTACTTATCTCTTACTTGGGAAACCTACCTATTGACACACTTACCCGACACCATAAATCTTATATTTTAGTACAGAAGCAAACTCTCGAATTAGTTGAGCCCGTTTGTTAGCTTAGATAAGAATGTATACATCTTGGTTTACAAATCTTAATCAATGTGCGAATGTCTTAGTTTGAAAACCAACTTTTTAGCGCAGACTCTTCCGTCTAGTAACAAACAAAGCTGTTAATTAAGATAGCAATATTTCATAGGAAACACATTTATCCGAGGCATGAACCATTTCCATTGAAAAAGCAACCATTTAGCTGAATAACAAATTTTAGCGAAGGTTAACCGTTCAATCTCACTCGTGCCTAAAATTTTATAACCATCTGTACCGCCACTATTTGTTAAACACTGCCAATAGGGCAAGCTTAGATGTTTTTATTTTTCATATCAGGTTTTATTTTTATTATTAAAACATGTTTTTGGACAAAATGTTATTTTTATTGATTATGAAATAAAATCATTTAAGTGGCATATCTTTAATTGAAACGAGCAACATTACAACTCATTCTATTATTCCATTCCCTATGTTAATTATAAGAGAAGGAATTACGCTCTATTGAGGTACATGTACTAAAAACAGATAACAGGCATGTCTCGCGCAGCATGAAAAAAAACACTCACTTAAATGCGTAAAGCAATGAAACTGTGTTTTATTATTTTTTTTTTTAATTTTATTTATTTATTTTTACGTGCATACGGAACTGCAGTTTGTATGGATTTTTAAAAGGAAGGTGTCAATGTATTCACACCCACATGTAATAGAAATGTGATTTCAATCATGCATGTGCAAATAAGTGGTTATTAATTATAATTAACGCCTTCCTGTCGCTAATATGCATCTTTATCTATCATAATTGGTACCTTGTTATATAAGAGTACATATATGAAATTTCCATTGACCGCTAGAAAGAGTGTGAAATCATTTTCTTGTGAACTTATATTTTGAAAAGAATTAAAGAAAGTCTTCTTGTGATAATTCGGTAATTTTTTAAATATGCGAAAATATTTCAATTAACTGCAAATCTAAATGTGATTAATAGAGAAAGCATTCCTGTGATTTAAATTATGTAATTATAATACAATTAGTAGGTATATCTAGTTTCTAATAAATTCTAGGGGAATCAGATTCTACCCGTTTTATCCCTGGATGAAACGTAAGCTTTCTAAAGGATCGCAACAGAGGCTTTATCAAGGTGGTGCTCAAAAATGTGTAAAAAATTCGAATTACTCTAAAAGTGGTAAAAAGTTTAGAATCTTGCACCTCGATAATAAAGATGGTTTTATTAAGAACATCAGCTTAATGTTTGCAGCAAACCATAAATCGTACGATTATCACGAAGATATAAATGAGTCAATTTTTGCAAGGTGATTGAGAGATCAACTATTATCACCTTTAATTGTTATGGACAACGTTGCTTACTATTCACGTGTAATAGAAAAATTCCATCTCCTTGATAAAAAAAGAGTTGTTTAATAATGGAAATGCTCCATTCTTTAAGACGGATTTGCAAATATATCTTTTAAACCTTGCTATGCAACACATATATGGAAAGCAACATATAGTAGATAACATAATTAGAGAACATGCAATTCAATGCAATTGAAAATATTTGCGGTATTTGCCCCTATTACGATCTGTGGATAGGTAAAGCTGGCTATTCTGAAGTTGCAGTAATCAAAATGTGGCAGGAGTCGTAGCATACATGTGATGGCAAAACTTCGAAAAAGATAATACTGCTTACTGAAATGATATCCGAGTGGTGATCTCGACAAGAATAACGGTAGAACCATTAATAATTTCGGTGGATGATAGACATTCTGTAGTACAGTAATGCTTAAAATGATGAATTCTTTAGTTCGCCCTAGTCGACCGCTGATGATGATAGCGTAGCTATTGAAACGCATTCTATAGAGATCCTACTACAGTTCCAGTGTTCTAGATTTTTCAAATCATATTATACTTATTTTTTTAATAATGTTCTTAATTAGACTAATATTAGTTTATGTACTTGTAAAGAAACAGCTACTTACATACTTTTAATTAGACTTTCTAATATTTTTATTAGTGCTTGCGTCACTAAATCAGAATTCAATTCCTCTGTCATTTATTAGGAGTTACATATCCCCACTAATTATATTATAACTGCATGACTGAAACCTCATTAATTCCTTTCTCTATTAATCACATTTACATTTGCAGTTAGGTTAAACATTTTCGAATAATTAAAAAAATACCGAATTATTACAAACAAAAGGAGAACCATTATTATTCATTACAATGTAAAAGTTCACAACATGAAATCTTATATGTTTACTGGTACATAATAGAAAACTAATTACGATAGATAAAGATGCCTGTAGGCAACAGGAGAGCGGTAATTATAATTATTAATCACTTTTTCGCATATACATAGTTGAAATCACATTAAAGATTTCTCTATTAGTCTCTAATACATATGTGTTTGCATAAATTAACTCTAGTAAAATATTTTTGTGTCACTGCTGTAACGTCCCTTCTCTTGACTATTAACTGTCTAGTTGCTTGACTATTAACTGTCTAGTTGGTGCAAGTTTGGTACAACTCTGATTTACTATAGCGCGGATTAGCTCAAATCTCGGAGACGGGCGGTTCGAAAGTTTATTTCGACATCTCTATTAATCACTAACTACCACCTTATAAATTTACTACCTGTACTACACTATCAAATAAACAAAGTCAGGATGATTTTATAAATATATTGCATACTTACATACAGTTTTAAACGAAAATGTTTTACTTCAACTTATAAACTAAAAAATATAAACACAAATATAATTCATAAATAAAAAAACATAACTAAACACTCCTCTTCCGAATTAAAGAAAGTGAACGGATCTTCTTAGACGGTAGCGAGGCAAATCTTCTGCTTCCCAGACGGCGTTGAGGGAAAATTTATTAGACACATATAATACAGTAAATAATTAATTGAGAAAAGATCCGGACAAAATACGGTATTTCGCAAACTTTTAAAATCAGCGGATCTTTACACAGCAGATGAACAGGAGAGGTTAAAAAAATTTTATTAGGTCTAGCTTTTAATTTTTAAGAAATATTTGAAGCAGGAAAATTATTCTTTGGGTAAATATTTTACATTTGTTACAGGGCAGGCGGGACTGTATAGTACCAGGTTTTAATTAATTCAAAGTTAATCGTGAAACACAAAAATACTCTTAGTATCACTTCTGGGATTTTGTGAACTGCGACGCAACGGAACTGGAGTTTATTATAGAAATTTTGTAGCGGCTCAAACCGCATCTGAAATTTAAATATTTTATTAATTCAAAATTAGCAAATAAAACCCATGTCAACATGACAAATACCAGTTTTTTACTGATTTAACATTTACTGTTTTCAAAATGTATTACAAGATTCTAATAATTTATAGATTAAATATAAAACTCACTTAATTCATTAATGTGTTATGAAGCGATAATTTACACTGTTACTTTATATTAACAATTTCATTAATATTTAAAATACATCTGTGACTCTAATGGAAACTTTAAAAGCGTAGCATTTTGATCTGTATTCTTAATTTAACACAACATGTTAAAGTGCGCATTAGATATATTTACATAAAACTTTTAGAACTGAAACTTTTTTTAACAAAATTTTATACACTCGTGCCCATAAAAAACCTCGTTTAACGTGTTTGGGGATGTTGCGACCTAACGAGTAGCGAAGCTCCGTCGATAGTTTATTTAAATAAGATAAAGAAAATGATACAAAAATAATCAATTTGGTACTTTTCGTAAAGAATTTCAAAAAAAGGAAAAGGCCACGTGCTTTATTTCCTCCCTAAGGGGAGGACGGGCTGCTTGAGCATCCCAAGCTCCTTCAGCCACAATCATCGATCCTGAGCATATATACATACATTACGAATATATGCATGGGTGTGGTCAGGATAGGATCGGAAGAAACGGAGATACAACCCCAGAATTCATCTATATAGCCGCACATGATGTGCTAGTACGCAGTGACCATGCCGTTACATGTGTATGAGGAAAACCCCCTGAAAAAAACGCATACAGGATAGACGGTAACGGGAATCGAACCCATTACCTTCCGAATGCTGAGCAGGTTGTGTTACCACAACTCTACTAGCTCGGTAAAATTTCAAATCGGTACAATGCCTTACGCTTTAAAGTGAATGTATTCCATGCTGTGCCAAACATGCCTTACTTTATTTTTACCTTTTTTTGGCGCAGGTACCTTAGTGTAAAAAGCCTATAACATAGAGCGTTCTTCTTACTTTACCGCCCACAGATTGAAATCCCAAATATATAGTGTTACATCAACAAAGATATACAGTGCAGTTCAATAAGCGCGCGTCGGTCAATAGTTACTAACCGTTGTGCTTATGGCAAAATTTCCTTAATGACACTTATAATGGGTCATCTTTGCTACAACCCAAAATTATTGTCAAGAATACAGAGTAAAGCAAAAGAGGATTAGATGGAATACCCTAGTTTTTAGGTTGAAAATACAGCTTTTGAAGGTTCTATATACAACTACATATTCGTAAGATTGTCAAATGCAGTGCTGCCTACTTATGAAATTTTCTTTTAAAATAATACAAAATCCTGTTTTCGAAGTCTTATCCTTCAGGTACTTAATTTAGTTGCAAACGATATGTGAGCTTGACGACCTGCGTTTCTTTTAGTTTTACTTGTAATCATTGTAATAACGTTTATGAAGAACAAATTACTTTGATGTGTTACTACTTTCTGTAGAATTAAAATTTCGGCAATCTGACTCTTTTGAATGTCTCGTCCAAATTACTATTCGTGGTAGAAATTTACAGTTTACATTAATTTGTGTGTTATTATACATATAAAACAATAATTTTGGTAATTTAAAATTTGATTTCCTTTAATTGACTTAATTTCCTGTTTTGATTGATCTGTGTTTTTATATATGTGCTAATTCAAATTTTCTCTTTCAGCTCCCTCTCTCTTTACTCCCTTTTTGAATTTTTAGGGTTGTATTTAGAAAATTGATGGCACCTACTGTTATTACTAAAAAGACTTATACTTGCCAATTCTTATACTACACCAGTGCAAATGATAAATCTGCGGATCCAAAGTGCTTCGCTAGCTGCCGGGTTATACTTGCTAGATTGTACTGGGTTAAAGCCTTTCAATTACAATCATTCTACGGTATTGTAAAAGAGCCATGATGCGATAGATTTGAACTCGTTCCAGTTAAGCTTGAAACGTCATGCCACAAATATTTACTTTTTTTAACGGTTGAGTCTCGCATGTAGTTTTCTGGGTTACCTTAAATTAAAACGTACAGAATTGCCAGGACTGAGATATTATACAAAATTTTCTAGCCCTAGGATATGGCCGTGGTCCTAAATTCTTCAAACTATTTGTTTGATCTAATTAAAAATTTACTCGTGGTAACAAGACGTTAGCCTGCCTAACACTTTTATTTAGTTTTATTTTGTGGTTTATTTACAGTAATTCAAATTTGATTTACACTTATATTAGTTGAATACCAGAGTTATTTATTGGGTACTTAATCGGTCTTTCTTCTCCCTTTTTAAACATTTAGGGTTTTCAAAATCGTGCTGGGGGATTATCAAGCCCAATATAAAATGTGGCTACCAACGTGGAGCCCATTTGAATTTCTATGCACATCACGCCGTACACAAATTTGCCGCGACATATCTCACAGCGCTAAAACTGGATGGTTAAATTTGTGAAAAGTGGTTATAAATATCTTATCATAAACTTTTCACTCCTATGTAACAAATTTGGGTATTAAAGATATTAAAAAAAAGGGTTAATGAAAAAATTAACCTTAGGGTGGGTCACCCACAATCTTCGTACAATAATACAAACGTAGCTAAAACCCACTGTGTGTCTAGTTTTCACGTATGCAACCTGTTCATTACGTTAATATAATATATAATATATAAAACTTCCCAAGTGAGCCCCACAGTGTTCTTTAGAATATACAAATAAAATGCTGTGAGTTTGGTTGTTTCTATTACAAATCTATTAAAGAAACGGTCTTTATATTCATTAATGCAATTTGAATCCACTACATTTTATTAGAGGGAAATGTCCCTGCGAATTGAGTACCAGAAAGATATGACATAATTTGTTGGATTCCGACGAGTTGTGCAGGGCAAGAAGTATCCCGGCGAGTTCTGCACGACTAGTTGTGCACATTGTGTTATACCTTCGAAAAATTCAGTATATAATATAACATAATTTTTTTTTATTCAAAAGGTGTCGTGGCGACTTACAAATATGCATTGTTTTACTATCTGAGGTCTGAAAATGGCTTCTGGTGTTTATTAAGCGTCCAGGACACACGAAAACGCTGCTTTTGCACTTTTTTCTTGTTCGTCTATGGAGCGAACTAGTAAGGCCGTTTTTTTGCAAGAACTTACAGTTGCCTGGGGTTTATCATGACGAGCTTTACCAGAGAAAAGTTTTTTAAGGAACTGCTGATGAGTTGTCTCGTAGTGTCGCTTTAGATTGCTACTTTTAAAAATGGCGACACGTTTGTTGCGTTGTGGTGAGGAGATGACCCACCCCAAGTACCACCAAAGACAGATTTGCTTAAATGCGAGAGACCATGCCCACTGGTGCTGTGAGGTCCGGTAGCCGTAATTCACGTGACCCAGCGCCCGCCTGCTGGTTCCGGCCTCATTCATGCAAAAATAAAATATAAAACCACAACCCGATAACAAAACAAATAACGTCAAATCCGTCAGCATAAGTCATAAATAGGTAAGTACTCAAAAATTTATTAATTTTATTAAATACATAGATAAAAAGTTTACCTCGAGTAGGATTTGAACCTACAACCTGTACTTTGCTAGAGTACCGCGCTAACCATCTGCGCCATCGAGATTCATTTATTCATTTACGTATTTAATAAAATTAATAATAATTTTTAATTACATATTTACCTTTAAACTTATTCGTTCATAACAAAACTTATAATAAAAAAAAAGGTAAGTACTCAATTCACTAATTAAAAAGTCAAAGATGGTGCAAATAAATTATCATCCTAAATCAGTATCATAATCGAAATTACTAAGCTAACCTAACCTAAAGAAGAACTAACCTTAGCAACCTAAATACGCAATACTATATAACTATAACTACCAAAAACTAAAACAAATTAACTTAAAACATCAAAATGTGGTATGTGTCATATCAAAACAAACTAAACTAACACCATGACATCATCGCTATAATCCTCTCAATCAATCATCAATCGGTGTTCGAAAGGGAATTTTTCAACACACTCTTGCTGGGCGTTGGAAACATTTCCCTTCCCAACTGCTTCGTCTACACTCCTTTGATTAGCCGCCTCTTACGACAAGTATTTGGCCTCTGCTGTAGGAAAATTCTTAGGCCCTTCCAACACAGCACCAACAAAATAAACAAAAACTTTGTTTCATATATACACAATGTTAATATAAATAAAATAATTCATGATAACAAAACAAGAAGAATGCAACTAAAAAATTGTTTACCTAAGTGAGGTGAATTTACTTTCAAGTCTCAAAAAAGAAACAGTACTACTCTAAATCATACGAGTTGTATTTTGGGTGTACAATTGGTGATCAGCACAAATCGTGGGCACCTCGCACTTGTTGTGTTTCTTGTGTAACGTTGCTTACTAGCTCGTTGAATGGTAAATCGTTTCACACGCCATTTACAGTTTTCATGGCATGGAGAGAGCCAAAGGATCACTCCACAAACTGCTATTATTGTATTCTGAAAGTGACAGTGTACTGCAACAATGTGGACTATTTATTAAATGAACTGGAGAATACAATCCAGAAGAATGGAGGCTTTTTGTAGCTCCCTTCAAACCAAGTTTAAAAGTTGTCCTGTTCCATAATAGAAATGAATATCCTTCAATCACTCTTGCATATGCTGCACACATGAAAGAGACTTATATGATGCGTTTATTAAAGATGATACAGTATGAAAAGTATTCTGGGCATATTGTGGGAGACTCAAAAGTGATAGCCTATGTGCTAGGTTTCCACTTGCTTACTCTAAGTTTGATGCTTCACTTTGTGAAGAAGCAGTGGGCGAAGAGACAAAGTCTGAAACCCGAACAAAAAATGTCTATTCCTTCCACCATTTCATATATATTTAGTTTGATCAAAAATCTCGTAAAAGCAATGGATCGTCATGATGGAGGTTTCCATTACCTGAAAAGTAAATTTCTAAAAAGTGTTGCAAAAATGAAAGAAGTTGGACCACAAATAAAGGAAGCTATGAAGGATTCCCAGTTTGAACAACTGTTAAATGAGCGTGAGGCAGCTGGGTGACAGTCAATTATTAAAATTGCGAAAGCTTCCTAGAAAAGAAACAGACCATGAAGTGTTATAAATTGGTTAGCGAACTTCTTGAAAACTAGAAATCACTTGGATGCAGCATGTCACTGAAACTTCGGTTTTTAGATTCACATGTTGATTTTTTCCACGATATCCTCGCGAACGTGATGAACGTTTTCTTCAGGATATAGCCGTAATGAAAAATGGCTACTAAGAACAATGGGGTTCAAAAATGCTTTCCGATTATTATTGGACACCAAAAATAGTTGTTCTTCAAGCTAAATACTCCAGAAAAAATACATTTTTATGAGTTAATTGCATGTACAGTTTATTGTGTGCACTTCCAATACTTTAAATGCGTATTACGCCCAAACTCTACCCTCTACATAAATTTTGAAAACAGATTTGAAATCAGCAGAAAAGTTGCTATAACATGTACCCTCACATCAATTTAACACAAAAAAATTTTGTCGGCCAGTTTAGAGAATCAAATTCTACACTGCAGAACTTCTATGCCTGAGGTTTTAACGTAACGTTTATATTCAAAAGTAGCTTTAGAAAACAATTACGCAGTTTCTGCATCTTACCTTTTGTTTCAATTCCGAATATTATTCTTAAATGGTCCTAATACGATTATCATCTTTAGAAAGCATAGTAGCACGCAAAAATAGATTAAAATTGATTTTTTTCTGGTTTCAAACTGATGTAAGAGTGGAAAGAAGCAAATGAGTTGCTTTACTCCTCTCTCTTTTTCTCGTATTCTACGACATAAGCTCACTTTTTATTTAACTGGAAGTATACGAAGGATATGCTTCGGCACGTAGCAGATATAAATTAATTTAAAGTTATCTCTTGATGTTAAAAGATATTTCTCACAAGTTCTGCTTCTTTTTCTTTTTAGAAAGGGTATAGTAGTATGCTTTGTGTACTTGCACCGCAATACTACGTTTATTTGTGAATACTGTTTCATCATGGTAACTAAACTAATTTATTCGAAACGACACAAAGCAATAAGCAACTGTGAATACAATCTTAAAAGCCATCGTCACGTTAAAAGCTTCGCATTGAGAAATGAGCAAAATATGACTTCTATCTTTAATTTATCAAATCTTAAGGTTTGTGAAGCTGTGGAAAACAATTAATGAAAGCAAATTGTGTTTATTCATGCAAAAGACACTGGGCGAACGACTGGGTTTACTATCACCACGCCATTGTTCATCCTGTCTCACTAGTACATCCCTTAATCGAATTTATTCTGCGTGGTCTGTTTCATTCTATCCGGCTAAATTAGTTCTGTGTTGTAAGTTCGCAATTTTCTTTCCTGTTTGTTCTGTGATTGCGTTAGAAATGAGATATTTATGTTAAATTATCCAAACTTAAGTGATTTAGAGAAAAAAATTAAGGGTTTTATGATTTTTTCCAGATTACTGAGAATTATGCCAATTTATTCAGGGTATACGTGAATTATTAAATACCCGAGTTCATTTTGAGATCTTATTCGTCATCTTCACATTCATGCTTGAGATTGTCCATATGGACCTTTAAAAGCAATCCAAATGTAACACAAACACAACGATACTCGCATAAAGTTGTAATACCACAATTCTGGGGTACCCGTTGAGTAGTTGCAAAATAAATTAAAAAACCTTAATTTTCATTCTTTACAAAAATTTATGATTTGATTGTTGTGAAACAAATTTACTGTGTATTTGAGCCCAAAGAAGCAGTTTTTGCTATTTTGGAATATGATTGAATCGATTCAAACAAATAATCGAAGAGTCTAAGTCGCGCGGCACGTGTGTGCGTGCGTGCACGCGTGTGTGTGCGCACGCGTGTGTGTGCGCGTGCGGTATGGGTCACCTCGTTGTTGTTTTGTCGCCGGCGTTTCCCCATTGTGCAGTAGATAAACAATATAAGAAATCATACCATGTCGAATCCAGAAGTTTACATAACGATTTTAATATGTATATATATATATATATATATATATATATATATATATATATATATATATATATATAGTGTCCCTAACTTGCATAGCCAAAAGGACAATGAAGATTACTTACGTGAAAATAAGCCGATTTAACTAAACTTGCCTTAGTCCAAAAGTTGATAATAACGAAGCTACAGGATATCAAAGTTGAAAAAGTAAATAACATTTTCTTTCATATCTTTCGGCTGCTTTTAGCTAATTTTATAAAATTTCTTACAAGCGACCATTAGGACATGTTTAAACCGCTACAATTATTTTGTGCTACACTGTAGGCCTTTTTAGTATAGAATAATAGTTTCCCGACCTTTTCTGCTTAAAAAAGGTACATCTTCTTGATATCGCTAAGAGCACCGGTTTCCGAGAAAAACGCATCTAAAGCTCATGATACATGCAAATGATCAAAAAATATAATAATAATTCATAATAATAATAAGAATAATTCATGAACCCGATTTATTGAAAAAAATACAGAAAAATGAACTTTTTCAAGAATAATACTTATTGAAGAAAAAACAAAAACAATAATTAACAATATGAAGAACAAAGTTAAACAATTATATTGCATTATTATCAACCAAAAGCTAAATAAAAATCAATAAAATATAATTATGTTATGTAAATTTTGTTTTAAGCAATTGATGGACTTTTCTGGAAGGTATTTAATTTGCTAATACAACAAATGTTCAAAATTTCGACCATTTCTCTGCATGCACAAGTTAATTCTTTTTAAAAAACTACATTGTACTCTGGACAATACTTCAGGACTTTCTTCAATAAATTGGCTTCATGAATTATTCTTGCCAACAATTCTTTTTGCGTATTAAGTGGGGATGCATAAACTTTTGATTTCAAGGCACTCCACAAAAAAAATCGCAGGGTGTCAAGTCCGGTGATCGAGCCGGCCAGTTCACAGATGCGTCCCCTCCTCTTCCAATCCAGCGCTGTGGATATACCCCATTTAAATGTTTTCTTACATTTAAAATAAAATGAGGAGGTGCACCATCATGCATAAACCAAAAGTCACGACGAAGGAGTAAGGGCAAATCTTCCAATAAAATAGGTAAATTTTGTATTAAAAAGTACATATCTCCATTCAGCCGATTTGGCAGTACAAAGGGACTAATAATAAAAGTGTCTACAATTCCAGACCCGATATTTACTTGAAATTGATGCTGATAATGAGATGCTCTCGTTTCATGATGGTTTTCAACAGCATAAACATGTTCATTATGAACATTGAAAATCCCGCATCTAGTAAAAGTAGCTTCGTCCATGAACAAAATTTTTTTACTAAAATTTGGATTTTCGATCCTTCTATGAATATTAAATCAACAGAAGGTGAAAGGTTGATTAGGATCCATGGGCAATATATCTCGAACTTTTCGATTATGAAAGGGGTGCGATAATTATTCTTGAAAAACTCTATGAACTGATGATTTCGAAATTCTCAATTGCAATCCTACACGTCGTGTGGTGGTCTTTGGATGTATTTCAACGGCGTCCAAAATCTATTTCCACCGTCCTTATGGTTCATCTGCGTCCAGAATTTATGATATTTTTCCGTTTAAATTCGTACACTTCTTCGACCGTTGCAATGGTAAAGTCCATAGACTAAAACCATATCCACCATTTCAAAACTAGTGAAACTGCGAGCCATAATTATGGATCTTTACCAACGGAAAAGCGACAGAAAGAAACTAACATTAAAATTCAACTGTCGATATGGTAAATAAAAAGCAAAGGCGACTAAAGTTTTTTACCTAAGTAAAAGCGCTTGCTCAAATGTGCAATGCATTAGAAAATATTTTTTCCTGGCTAAACCGTCCGTCTTATGCAAATTTTTCACGAGAGAAGAAAGATTCAAAATTAATTAAAATTAATTAAACCTAATTGTTATTGGGGGAAAAAAAGGATAGTCAAATAAGTTATTTTGATACTTTTAGATAATTTGCATGCATCATGAGCTTCAGATGCGTTTTTCTCGGAAAGCGGTGCTCTTAGCGATATCAAGAAGGTATACCTTTTTTAAGCAGACAAGGCAGCGAAAACTATTATTCCATACTAAAAATATTTTATCAAGAAGTTGCTACACGATCAACAGCACCAGGCGTCCTGCAGGCCTACCGAGGTAAGTGGATTGCCAAGCCAACTGCAGTGGAAATGAGCGGGGTCGATATACGACGTAAAATGATTGACATTTAGTTTCACACACTTTACACTTAACATAAATCTACAAACAACAACATTCAATCCCAGCAAAATTGTCTCTAAGCGCCACCACAATTTTAATTTTTTCTAAAATAAATAGTCCTATGCGAGGTAGATGATAGAATTTTAACCTACTCTATAAAACCATACACAACTAAAGTTAAATTACACTTTCACTTGAATAGAGTTCATTCAATTTCGTCTCAGAAGACTTAATGCACGTCGATTCACTTTTAAAAATCTTTCAGTTCAATTACCCTTAAAAAAAATTTATCCAAAGCGTAATGAAATCTTGTAGCCTTCATAAACTTATTGATCGCACCCTGTATATTCATAAAATCAAAGTAATAAAACTTTATCTGGATACTTTCTAATTTACCCTCGTATACACATAGAATAATATTTATAACTGTCATAAAAATTCAGAAATAAACCAATACCACTCAATTTAGAAAAATATTACTTCGGTCTATTAATTTTTATTAACCACAGAAACATTAATTCTTATTTCAAAATTTTAAAGACGTAAGGATCAGTGCGTCGTTCATGAATCATATATTTTCTATCAAATATTATTTGAATACTTTCTCTTTAAAATGTAATTAAACATTCACCAGCATGAATGAATTGTAATGATTCAAATCTGAAATTTGTGCATAATAAATATCTTGTTATCAGTGTTATGTGTTTAATGACTGTTAATGAAAGGAAAATAAGTAAATTTTGTAATCGATTTGACTCAAAATAAACAATTTTCAGATCAATCCTTAAGCCAAAATATCGAACTTAAACGGTGTAATCCTTTATGTAGTTTCCCACAAAGAAATAATGAACTTTTAAAATGTTGGTTTACCTTTAACCTTTAAACTAAGCAATCATAATTTAAACAAATGAAAAAATAAGTTAATTAATACCAATCTTCCAAAAATATTTACAGTTATTGCTTATAGAAAAAAAATCCCTAAATCGTATTATCTAAACATATAGTAACGGTAATGTAGATTGATTATCCTTATTAGCTGAAATGAAGCTTACAATATAATCAATGACAACTCTAATGGTAATCAAAATTCTACCATTCAAAAATCTAAAATTGTTGTTACATAAATAAATTCCGCAGTCCTTTGTCCGGTATAATGTGGTTAATTCATTCTTATTAATCCTTAATATGTATCCACACTTGTCACCGACATACGGCCCTAATGTTTACGTAATTTGACCGTCCCACTACTCGCTAATTTAAATGTCCGAAGCGTGATACAAAATGGGGCAATCTGATTTACTATATGCCCTTTTGGAAAAAAAATATTAGTCACAGAATATATTTACTCGCACTTGAACATCAAAACTCTTAAATCGATTTAGTGCTATTATAATCGCACATATACTTAAATCAATAACATTAATGTCCAATACTGTTTAACTTCATTCATACATGCTTGAACACCTTTATTTTGTTACTTAAAGGATTACTTTAGGTTTCTTTTCAGATCGCGCGGTAGTACACAATAATATTAACTCGATGATTGCTGTTGAGTTTAAATCTGTTCAAATACTTAATAATTTCGGAAAACTCACTAGTAATTCCAACTCTCAATAAATCCTTTCATTTGTAAATGTTTAATCACTCCATCCCCAGAATGAGTTTGCAGTAAATTAATATATACTATGATACTAATTATTTACAAATAAAATCAGCAAAGACCGTTTTATGATCTCACAAAATATTCACGCGCGACCACCCCTTAAGTATACCTTTTTGCCCAGCGTCTCTCCTTGTACCCTATCACTCTCTCCCTTATATACTTGCGGTCATCCGTTTTGACATATGTCTTCATTTTTCGCGCTAAAAACACAATCACCTTATCCCAAAGGAGCTTTCCACTACGCGTTGCCGAGTAGAAAGTCTGAAAAGGAACTAACACAAACGGTACGAGAAAATCGCAGCCATCTTGAATTTCGTTACAAACTTCCTCAAAATTCTTCCCAAAGACCCACATTCATTTCATATACTGTCCAAATCTAGATTAAACGTTTCATGAAAGTTTTACACAAGCGCCAGTCTTCCTTCCTCACAATCTACCAAATTCTAATACCATTTGACCTTGTGCATGCATTCAATTTTTCTATTACGCTTTGTTACGACATTTACACAAGCAAAAATATACATACATATTCTTTTCTACACCATTCACTCATTCATACATATATAAAAATTTTAGCATCGCATTCTACAACGCATAGTGGCAAATTCCGGTAGCATTAAACCATTATCGTCTGAATAGGGGTTTCAAAACTTTGTTCCTCAATCAAATTTAATATTTTCAACTCAACATTCTTCATACAACATTTAAATACGTTGTTCGCACCACAGAAAACTGCATATACCCAGTGCGTCAAAATAATCTCACAAAGTCTTCTACACTTCTACACTTAAAAAATTCAGGTTAGTTATTCTCGATAGGACAGGACAGAACGGAATTATTGTAATTTCAGGTACAATGATTTTGATTTTGGCAATAGGAAACTGGAGGTGTTTAGACTTTCGGGTATTAAAAACCGAAAATAAATTTTATGTAAGTATTCGCGATGTTTACTTCAGACAATTGGTCGGATTTTATTTAGTGTAGAGATAGAGAATTTCTTTGCAAGTTAGATCTATTTAAGTATTACTATTCGACAACCTCCTGCACGTTCGATTCGCCATAGACAGTGGTGCATATGTCTGAATTAATGACTGCGGAACATTACAAAACAAGAGCTAAGCTCGTCGTTCCTAGGTGTCTAACGCGGCTAGTAGAACAATCCTACACCTTTCGCTCCAACTTTGAGATAAAAACGATAATCATAATACACCCTTCGTGATGATTTGTCTCTGACTTATGCTAGTGTGACCGGCGAGGTAAGAATTACAAGGAGGTGAAATTCGGTATTAAGCGGGGGTAGGTTACGGATATTCGAGTGTGTTCCTTGAGGTTGCAAATTTATTCATTATTTTTATTATGCTTTTTCGTAGCTATTGCTCGAAATCGAAAGGTGGACGAAAATTCTTTAAGATAAGGTTGATTGATTTCTCCCTGGGGTTTCATACTGACAAATAAACAAAAAGGTTTTATACATATATTAGCCTATAACTTTACAATACAATACTGAACATGTACACTATTTACGCTAAGATAGCAACAAAAAAATATAAACTCTAGACAAAACAAAAACAAATTCCTATTACTCTACTCAAACAAAACATAAAATGAATGGATTTCTCCATACAAACAAAATAACAAAAAAGGGCGCTCCTTGGCATGGGCACTCCGGGCGGCTCCAAATTCACTCGTGCACTCGAATCCTCTCCTCATTGTGGCTGAGAAAAATAATATTAACGGTACAGGTAAAAGTAATGCATTTACACGAGGATAAACTAACTTAAAGTACATTAATATAAATAGAAAAAATCTGGACTTAGAATGAGAGGGTTCTCCTTCCGGGTGTTTCTATCGGTATTTAGGATAGACCACTGATGTTATGGTGGAAATAGGTGAATACTGAATTTACAGGTTTATTTTCAAAGGGGAAAGTTGGTGGAAACCCAGATTGGTTGGTGGACGTTCTCGTATTGAATTCTTTTATACGGGAACGATTTATTCTTTTACAGGGATTATGCGTTGTTCGGGACTACCTTGGTTTGAAAATGGTGTTGCTGGTGGATAAGAGAAATGTTACCAAGTGAATGTCTTATCTCGGAACGGTTGTATAAGGTGTTTAAAGTATTTATATTTATATTTCTGTACCAACAGGCTGGGTAAACTAAACATTTGATGCAGTCTGGTATTAATACTTGATACAAGAATATTTCTTTAATCTGTTTTTTATCACGAAGTGCGATACAGGAAGGGTTCGAATGCAAGACTTCAGAAAAGAAGTAGATTACAATAGGGGTAATTACGTTAAATGAGAGAATTTTAATACTCACTTTTGTTTATGTATTTTCTACGGACTGGAACTTTTAGGACAAGAAGTAATCAGCTGATCTTTTTCTGGTTGATCGCGTTCCTTCTAACGACACTCTACACTTAGTAAGTTACTTGGGCGGCGTGTAAGTGTTTTTTTTTGTGTAAATTTGTAAATAGCATCGACTACAGACCTGGGAAATCAGCTCCGTTTCGCTTTTTAGCGGACAGGACGACTGTGTAAGTAGACAACGACAACGGAAATTAATCTCCCGCCGTTACGTTCTCTCCAGCTGTGTGTGCAGGTGAACACGAAATTAGTATCGCGGGTCAGGGTGTACAGGAGAATTCGAGAAAGGATTGAAATAAAAAATCCTCTCTCGGTTGCGTGTCCGGTGGTTAACTAGAAATCTGCGTTTGTGAGGACGGCTTATAGTAGTCGCGTTATTTCAGACATTGGCTGTTGCTTAACTAGTGGGATTGTAGGGGACTCTGATGTAGAAATATTGATTATTTGTGAATGCTTCTGGCATCTACTAATTAAAATAAAATTGTGAATTAAAAATTAAGTACCAGGTTACAGGTGTAAAATATTTGCAAATCTTTACGTAATGTAAAAAATTTTGATTCTCCTGGAACATGCCTTTAGAAGACCATTTTTTTTCTTATTCCTGTTGTGCTCATAAAATAAATTATAGTGATATTACCTAAGAACCATTCTGTATATATTATATAATTTCAACCGTTCGAATTAAGACCACTTTACCCCTACTTTAGCTTAAATGCAACTTGCGCATCGACGTACCCTGAAGTCAGTCGATGAACGATGAACCTGTGTAGCGTTCGTATTTGTTTGATAATGCAATGACAATTTTAGGTTGCATTTAAAATAAAAAGAAGTTTACGGACATCGCCTTGTTCCAAACCACAAGCAATTGGTCTAATCGCAGTATTGGTAGCGTAGTCGTAAATAATGCATAACTAAATATTTACAACACTAATAAAGTTTGAATCGCCATAGTATCGATCGTATTAGGTATTGCAATTGGTAAAATCCCAGTATACAGATGCCAACAAGATTAAAAACAAAAATAGTAGATACTCTCATCAAATGAGATACATTCTTCGTTTTGTTAATACAATGTTCACTTATTTTGTACATTTATCTAAATATAAATATTGAGACAGAACATATTATATAGAACAATCGGCAACTTAAGGTGTATGAGGTAGGTGAGGTTGTCGACACAGAAGATCTAGGACGCTACATTTTAGATTATAAGTTAAATATTTGAAAAATTTGTGCGATAGGTGTCGGTGTTGACCAAAATCTAATTTCGAACTTCTCTATAATGTTTATCCCATTTAAAAAAGAATTGGTGTCCATGTATTATGGAGGAGACATGGTCTATTACACACTAAAACACACTGTGCAGGTACTTGGTGAAAGTGTGTGGGTAATCTTAAAAGAGGGAGAAACTATTGTTATTATTTGAGAACGAGGATAATAGAATAATTAGCAAACACTTTGTAGTTGGTTGAAAAAATTTATCTCGATAATATTGATATTTGCAGACCTTCTCGAATCACATGAAAAATCTAGAACGCTGTACGTATAATGTACAGTAAGGGTGAGTGTTTGAACAGATTTTTATAACCAAGCAGTTTGAATATTAATGATAAATAAAAGTAATAATAATCTAACCAGTAGAACTTTAGTAACGTGTGAAATGGCTCTTTAGATAAAAAAAAGGCGCGTAATATTTAGGATTGCTATAGCTTTGAATTCTACGAAAAATACGGTTCATTTAAACCCATGCCAGATACGATTGGTAAAATCGTAAAGTAACCTTAAAACTCAAATACCACCCTTTTGTCTAGGTTTGAACAGGTAAACATTGTGCAATAACACTAAATTGTAGAGAGGTAAGAAAATCATTTATTTTACCCACGGTAGTGCAGGGTATAAAACAATCATAAATACGTATTTGTAACAGTAGGAGAATATACGCCATACCAGATGTACCCAAACGTAATCATTGAATTTATTTTATTAGTTTAACTAGTTTAACTAGATCTATTCCGTAATCCAAAGTATAAATATAAAAAAAACCAATAAATATAAATTAAATGAACAAATAACTAGCTCTAACTCGACCTAATCGAAATTCTAAATTAAAAATAATTAAACAGTTTTTCGTTTCTCAAATGAATAACAGCAAGTCCGTTAGGAAGCTGGCGAATCAAAAATCGCGTAGGGAACAATCTAATTTAAATACTAAGTGATCGCAATTAAGTAAGTTTTATATATATATATATATATATATATATATATATAATAATAAGTATGCGCATTTATATTATTTATGGTACGAATTGGTATCTCCCCGGGTAATGTGGATTAGAATGAAAGTGGAATTTCGAAAAATTTGTCTCATTGCTTGCTATAAACCGGTGAACGGAGAAAGAGGCCAAGAGTGGAATGTAAAGAACGTGTTGAACGTATGTAAACCAAATGAACTAGTGGTGACATTGGGAGATATGAATGGATGGGGAGGTGTACAGAGCGCACATACTGAACGCGTCCTAGGAAAGTTCGGAAACCAATCAATGAGAATGGTGAACGCCCGTTGAACATCTGTGTGGAAAGAAACCTGTTTGTATCTAATACGTGGTTTACGCCTACAGATGTGTACATGTATACATGACAAAGAGGTGAATCTAAAACTATGATTGACTTGATAGTGTATGATGAACGACCTAGAACGTGGTGAGAGATACGAACGTAATGCGCGGATCAGATGTGGATCGGACCACTTTTTGGTTGTATCGAGAGTGAGTTTAGGGCAAAAGTGGGCTTGGAGAATGAGGGCAAACGCAGTGACAACGTCCAGAATTAAGGTAGATAAACTAGTAGATAATGGTGCGAGAACGAGATTAGCAGATGCTGTGAGTAAAGAGTTAAGCGTGAATGAAGCAGTGTGGAAAGAACAAATAATAGACAATGACGTTGAAAGTGCATGGATAAGCTTGAAAGACTGTGTTGTCAATTGTACCGTGCAGATAAGGAAGAGCGACTATAGGGAGAGAGAAAAAATGTACTTGGTGGAATGAATCGGTAAAAAAAAGGCAGAATGTAAGAAAAAAGGTGCGTACGTGGCAATGATTGCTGCAAAAAATGAGACTGAGAAGAAGCGATTGTATGAGGTGTACAGATTAAAACACAAAGAAGCGAATGACGCAGTGAGAAAAAGTAAAGAGGAAGTGATGGCTGCGGAAGGAGAGAAAACGCAAAACAAAAAACTCTTTTGGAAGTGGGTCAAAATACAAGATGTGGCCCAATACAAAGGGCAGCAGGAGTGATGAACACGAGCAATGAAATTGTATGGAACGATTGTGAAGTGAGGAAATACTGGAAAGAATATTTCGGAAAGCTGTACGGTAGTGAGGAAAATGAAACTGAAGAGTTAAATAAGAAGCATGTAGAAGGAATGGTGAGTGAAACTGAGAAGGATATTGGGTTAAATGAGATAAAGAAAACGGTAGGAATGTTGAAAAACGGTAAACGAACAGGTGTGAATGAAATACTGGTGAAATGCTAAAATATGGAGGTGAGAAGCTTATACGAAGATTGTGTGAATTATTTAATGTATGCCTTAAGTGTAGAATAGTGCCGAGTGAGTGGAAGAGCGCGATCATTGTATCACCCTATAAGGGTAAGGGGAACAAGGACTGCAGAGTAATAAGTCTATTGAGTGTATCTAATAAAGGATTTAAAAGAGTACTGATTGATAGAGAACGAGAAACTACATAAACTAAGATTTTGGGTCTGAAGGGTGGCTTCATGCCAGGGAGAGGATGTTTGGATCACATGGTTACTCTCCAGCAGGTGATCGAAAAGTGTTTAAGTGTAAAAGAGGAGCTGTACTGCGCGCTTGTAGATCTGGAGAAAGCATATGACAGAGTGAATAGGGAGAAGCTGTGGAAAATACTAAATGAATATGGTATAAGCAAAGGTCTAATACACGGAATAAGGACAGTATATAATGGTAGCCGGGCATGTGTGTTAGGGTGTGAGGCTGTGTGATGTCACAGTGGTTGTTCAATATATACATGGATAAATGTGATAGGCAAGCATGTACCGATACAATGGTGTAATGGTTGGTGAGTTCTGGTGTCTTATTAAGTGACAACGCGCATGAGTCACAAACTTCTCTGCGAAAGTTTGGTATAGTCCGTGAGAACGCGGACCTAAAGGTAAACGTGAACAAAACTAAGATTGTGGTGTTCAATCGGGAAGGTGAAAAGGAGAGTAAAGTATTTATCCTGCATGATGAAATTGTGGAACAAGTTTACCAGTTGGTAGGTATATCTGGGTAAAATGTTGACTGCAGATGGCGAGATTGGATAACGGGTCAATGCTGGAAGAAAAGTGATTGGAAGTATGTGGACGATAATGAAAAACGTATGAGCGTAGCTGCGAAACGAGCAATCTATAATGGCGTATTTGTCCCGTCAGTACTGTATGGCAAAAAATTACAAAAGAAAAATAAGCGACGTGGGCATGTGATTCCTGAGAAGTCCATGCGGTAAAACGAGAAGGGATAAGATGAAGAATGAGTATATAATGAAGGAATGTGGCGAAGAAAAAACGGTGGTAGTTCGGTATAAAAGTGGTACACTACGTTGGTTTGGTCACATTGAGAGAATGAAAAATACAATATTAACGAAACAAATATGTGTGGGTGAAGTTAGAGGTAAGGCCGGGCCTGGTAGGCCGCCTAGGCTGAATGCAGTAGAATGCATGATAAAAGAAAGAAAGGTAAGCAGTTTTAAAAATTAAAGGGCATTTCAGAGACAATGTAAGAATCTTACGAAAGCTAGGAAGGTATGCAGAGATAGGAAAGCATGGAGAAAGACTGTAAATAAAAAATGAATAAGAGGTAGGGATTGTTTTGCCTACCCCGCGAGGGAATGGCGTGAATGTTATGTAATGTAATGGATCTGTGGCAGGACCTGTAACAAACAAAATATATCCATGTACTACACAAAATTAAAAAACACCGATCACGTTTCAACAGGTAAGCTATCATCATCAGCGGTCGACTAGGGTAGACGGCCGGTGATAGTTTAGCTATAAAAGCGCGTTTGGCGTTTTTTAATTTTGTGTAGTACGTGGGTGTATTTTGTCTGTTCCATAATCACATTTTATGAATGAAATTCATTAATTGTAAAATTATTACATAAAGTGAATTGAACTAAAAGGATAGTAACGATAGGGACATACATTTTCAGACAAAATGTAACAGGCTTAATCAACGAAAATATATTAATATCTTAATACAGTGGTTGTTTTTACAACTTTTGGTGGTATGAAAGCTATTCTACACAACTGGTTCACAATGGCAGTTTAGGTCCACTTTTCAAATTTTTCCAAACATGCGCGCCCGCAATTATTAATTTTATCCGTTATCACAAACCTTTCGACACAGTAACGACCAAAATTGTTCGATTGCCCGAGTTTGTGGCACAGTTGGGGGTTATCCCCTCTCAGTACAAAATTCACGTTATTCTGTTCCAACTATTCCCAAGTCCTCCTAGCATAATGGCACGAAGCGTGGACCAGCCGAACTTTATATCATCGTTCATTCATCATTCATTCTTATTTATTTCTGTAATCCGCTTATTCACTATAAATATAAATTTATTCAACATAATATACTCCTTTTGATCGATTACAATTAATTCTCCAAAAAATACCACGTTGGATTGTTGGACCTACAAAAGAATAGGTAGTCTGACAACTGTGTTTTAAAACATTAACAATTGGTGCTTCATTCTTCTAATAATACCTGTAAATATTCCTCCTTTTTTTTTTGCTTTTGATAAGAAACTAGCGTTCCTTTAAATGCGTATTGGAAAATGAAAGATAAATTTCTGTAATTCTTAACCCTTGAGGAATTGGGTGCCTGCAAATTACATGAACGGTCGGGTGGTGTCTGACAGACCTAGGTTGTAATTTTGCAATAAACAAAGAATAAATTTATTTAATACTTGCATAATCTTATTTTATTACATTGTTAACACATTTTAACTATTCTAAACACATCACTAAAATAAACAAAATTTTTATCAAAGGACAAAAAAAAATTAACAAAAACGTACATCTCTCACATTTAGTGGAAAAACATCCTAATCCGTAGTTCCATTTTTATTGCATTCTTCGCACATCGGTTGGACATGCTCTAAACATAGCCATTTTTTACATTTTACACAAAAATACCGTGTTTTACGATTTGGGCAGTAGGCGCAACGCCCTCGTTTATTTTCACGCGTAGGGGGCGGAGGCTCTGGATCTGCAGGTGATCCACTTAATTTTTGAGCGATATTCCTGATTTCTTTTTTAAACGAAGATCCTTTGCTCTTATAAGCATGTTTTCTTTCACCAAGGCTAAGCCATCTTCGTGTATTTCTGCTTACGTTATACGCAGCACATTTCTGATCGACCGAGTCAACGCCTGATTTTGTAATATTATAAAATGTAATATTATTCGGCTTACATGCATCTCCAGAATCTTCCTCAATCGTGTCATCATAGTGAAAAGATGATACCACTGTCACGACTTTTTTTTCTTTGGTATGTATGAATTTAGAGAATGCAAACATTGACGAGTACTGTGGCCTGTTGGGATCAAGAAGTTCTTTTGGAATCTCCCTCTTATTTTTGCGAATTGTTCCAACAATTGTAATTTTGTGCTGCTCCAGCATGCGTTTTACAATTTCATAACTGGTAAACCAGTTATCGATGGTTATATTTCTAGATGTTCCCAACACTGGCTCACACATTCGCTCTACTAAATCTGTTGTTTTAGTAGTAAACAAGGGGGGGGGGGGCTGAGTTCCAACATATACTTCCATATTTACCGTGTAAAAACATCTGGCGTCCAACAAGGAAAATACTTTGATTCCATACTTGGCAGGCTTATTCGGTATGTACATGCAGAATCCGCAACGTCCACGGAATGCAAATAGCATCTCGTTCAATGTCAAGTAAGATCCAGGAACGTAACGAATAGACCTCGTATTTGTAAGCACAAATAATTCCCGAAATAGTCATTCAATATGCATTTTAAAATTGTTAAAATAAGCATTAAAAAAGCATTTATAAGCACAAATAAACGTTTATATGCAACAATAAGCATTCCTTATGCACCAATAAAAATTGCGTTATTTATTTCCAGAGTGAAAGGCAATAATGGGTTTTAAAAAAATAAAAACAACAGTAAAGTAGTTCATGTATTTATTTGTGGAACAATATATATTTAAATAAAATACAATGTGCCCTAATGTTCTAAAAGTAACATAAAACGATTAACCCCTAACAACTACGGGTTTTTTTTAATAACTAAACTCATAAAGAAATTAATGGTAATTTGAAAAGCAATACGTAATTAATACGTTTTCTAAATTTTCTGAAGTAAAACTTCTTCGCTTTTCATTGAAAATTAATTTATAGGCAGAAAATGATCTTTCAACCTCTACCGATGTTAACGGTGCAAATTCAAAAAACTGCACTAGTTCCAAGGGAATATTACTGGGTGAATCAGAATTCCCTTCACCTGATAGTATTTTATCAATGACATCCAAAGTATGGTATCCAAGATTTTTATTAATAACGAAAGCAAATTTGCTTTTAACAATTTCCGCAGTTTTTCCGTTTGAACTTTCTATTTCGGTTTTGAGAGTTCTTACTATATTTAAACTATCATTAAGGGAAAGATGGGAATTTTCTAGTTTTTTAATTGCTTCTGCAATGCATAAAAGGTTGCTGGAGATGTATACAATATCCTTATGCAAATTCTTGTCTTTCGCAAGACGTTTTGCAGTTTGAATGGAAATTGCGTCAGTTTCGTCAAAATCATTAATTAGTTCTGCTATAAGTATCGTTAGAATGGTTTGCATAAAAGTCTACTGCTTTTAACCAAGTACCCCATCTTGTAATAATAGGTTCTGGGGGTAATGATAAATTGGGCAATTTAGATTTATAGCGAGCTATGCGCGTGGGTGCTTTAAGAAAAATTTTTTTAATTACAGCAATGAAAGTATTAACGCTTGGATATGAATCCCTAATAGTTTCTGCTATTCGGTGAAGACCATGTTGCTACATGTCTAACCAGCATGTAAACATTTTCTTTTTTTTTTGAAAGTGCACTCGACTAGACTCATGCGTACGGTCGTTTGACCGCAGAGCACTTGGATGCGTGGGGTTTTGGAGGTTTGCTACACTGTTGTTGACGTGGTTAGATAGCCACTAAAGGATAGGCGCCACAGGTTTTATTCAGGAAAGGGATAAAAGGAAAGAAAGCGGAAAAAGAGGAGTAGAGTAGGGGCAGGCTCTGTAAAACCTGAAACAGGTAGTGCTCCTAAAAAAAAGGAAACAATTTAAAAGAGGAAAAAAAGCTTTTACCCAAACAACCAAAAAGTAAACGTATATTTAATTTAATTTAAACTCACATTAGTAATTGTCGAAGAAATATCGAACGTAAACAATAATGATAATATGCTAATTTTCCCCCAAAGTATACATAACAATCTTAACTAACAAAATAATTATAATTCAGCCCTGACGATGGCAAGTGGTGAACCGTCGCAGATGCTCACAAAGAATAAAAAAACTAAATATATTCAGTTCATTAATCGAACCCTAAACGTAAAAAAAAGTTTCGTTAATTGTGCCGCTCCCGACGGTTGTAAGTACTTACAAATCGAAGCCGAAAGGGCGAAGGTAACCCATAAAGGACGATCTAAAATAGATCCACAATGAAAATAGTAGTGCTTAATTTTTGAAACGGCTTGCCTACGTTTCACAAAATAGAATTTAAATCCCCAATGATTTTGATTTCGGTTTCTTTAATTTTATTAAAACCATTAAGAAGTGGTATTAAATAGAAATATCTGGATAGTCTGTTCAGTGCAAGGCATAGAATTACAGCAAGACATTCAATAGTACAGAAATTTTTATTACAGCAGAACTTGCTCTGAACAAAATTATCCGTAATGACAAATAATTAATATTAATGAAAGACAAAGTACAGAAAAGTTACAGAAATTCTAAATTTGAATATAAATATATATACGGTTTCAAACAATGACTGTAATTCATATGACCTCGATATCTGTTCCACCCTGTATAATGTATTTTAAAAACAGGAGCTTCAACGCGCAACTACCGTGTGAAGGTAGTGAACTAAGTAGGTCAACGTCCCAGTGAATAATAGGTGTGGTTTTTTTTCTTCTTTTTGTATGCAGAAATTAATTACAAATTGAACAAATCAAACTCTAGATTAGTCAACCACTTTAGCCTCCAGCAGAAGAATGTTATAACAGGGATTGTAAATTATAAATTTTGTTGCAAGTAAGTAAATAAGGTTAAACACCGAATATAACCTAACTATGTTGTACGGATTTTAGAAATACACTGTTCATTACACAAGTCCTGTATATATTGAATAATAAAGAATTCTGACCTTTGATGGAGAATTACCAAACTGTAAATGCCCTTCGTGTTTCGAAGGTGGTAGTTACTTTGTGAAACCAAGACAGCTAATCAGTAGCTAAGAGCCAGAATTCCAGTATGAATATGTACGAAGGTGATCTGTAGTGGATTCCAATTTGCTAGTCACTGGTATGAATAAAGAATAGCTGTTTATTTCGCCGGTATCAAGGCGCTGAAAGTGATACAAGTAAGTACGTTGCTAATTACCTTATACAAGCATACCTCTTTTTTAGATGTTTAGAGCCGATAGCGATGATTTCGCTTCAACAGACCTATGTTATAAATTTAATTAATCTTGCGAAAGTGCCTAAATGTTGTAAAGCGTCAGTAAAGTTTTATACCAAAAACCATTACATTATATGAAAAATTTTCCAAAGAAACGATGCTTAAACATCTTACAAACGGAAGGAAAAATTTTTCTTGAAGATCAATCTCCCTATCGTAAAATGGCGTGTTAAGCAAAGAAAGATCAGGAACAACGCCCTAACAAAAGCAATATTGCAAACCTGTCAAAACTATTCAAACTAGATAAGAATGTTAAAACCAAATTTTGATAAATAAATTTTACAGATATCTAATTGTTGTCTTTTAAAAACAAGATTCCTTTTCAAACTCTATTAAATGACTCTAAATCTTAGAGATGGCGCAAATTGTTTAAATACCAAATTTATATCTCTAAAGGAATAAAAAGATGTGTACGTTAAATAAATTAGTTTAACTGTAGAGGTGCGAAAAATAATTTTTGAGGTACGAAATTAAAAACATTCCACCAACGAATAAGGAAATATTAATATTTAGATGTAACCAATTAGTTCATTCATTAAGTAAAGTAACGGAAGTTATCGAAAATACACGTTATTCACGATAAACACGTAAAATGGTTTGCATAAAAGTCTACTGCTTTTAACCAAGTACCCCATCTTGTAATAATAGGTTCTGGGGGTAATGATAAATTGGGCAATTTAGATTTATAGTGAGCTACGCGCGTGGGTGCTTTAAGAAATATTTTTTTAATTACAGCAATGAAAGTATTAACGCTTGGATATGAATCCCTAATAGTTTATGCTATTCGGTGAAGACCATGTGCTAGACACGTAACATGTACTAAGTTAGGGTAAAATGTTTTCAGTAATTTTCCAGCAGCTACCATCTGTGTACATGAGTAAAACATTTTTGTCGTCAAACTCCGTGGGGAATAGAAATCTTAAGCAGGAATTCACAAAATAAGCTATCGTATTGCTATTCGTTTTTTCTAAGACTTTGGAACATACCAAATATGATCTTGTTGAATCGAATTTGCTTAATTTGCCTACTATAAAATTGGCAACGTAATTTCCTACGGCATCAGTAGTTTCGTCAACTGAAAACCAAATTGGATGTCCTGATACGTCTTCTCGTATTTGCTGTATGGCAGAATTATAGCAAACGTCCAGATAGTTTTTCTTAATGTTGATTCCGTAGGAATACTGCGATCACAATATTTTTCCAAAATGTTTTAAAATTGGATTTTCAACAGCTTTCCACGGGATATTTGCAACGATTAAAGCACGACACAAATCTTCAGAAAAACCATTTCTTTTCTCAGTTGAATTGGTTAAAAATGTTTGTTTTAATGATTATTTTCGAGCAACACTGGCCTGATGCAAAGATGTTTTAACGTGTTGTTGAATTTGATGTTTTTTGTTGCTTGATACCTTGAAAACACAAAAATGCATTATTATTTAATATTAAATTTATTTGTTTATTATTCGAACAAAACTTATGACCGAAATTATGTAATTAAAATTAAAATTGCGTTAGATACTTACTTCTTTGTTGCAAACATTACAAAATATGACGTCACCATCAGATGAAAAGCAGTCGTAGTCTTTTAACCACTGTTTAATTAGCACACTTTTTGGAAGTTTATCCTTTCCCATTTTTGTTTTTTTAATAACCGAAAGTTATAGTTTAATTATCTAGTAATCAGTTGAATTTAATTTCATTTGCTGTTACAAAGTGCATTGAAGCAGCAACCGCAAGTAGTCACTACCGAATGTATATGAAAATTCAAACTGAGAATGTTTTTGAAGTAGAAGGGATAGAAAATCACATGTTTTAGGCTTGCTTGACAATTCGGCACCTACAAAGCACGAGGCGATCACGCGCTGTACACTGGTTTACGCTGCTGACTCTTGGTTTTGAATATACTTGAGTTGTAAACAAACATCCGTGCCTACTTAAAATACACAATTCTCGAAAATCTTAACAAGTAAGCCGTCGGTTTACGACATAGTTAATCTCTAGAGTGGTACCTTATTGTATCTGTCGTGTTTATTTAAAAACTTTACAAAAACGCATTGTTGAAGAGATTTTAAAATAGACAAGCTTAAATTTTAAATATAAGTTCAAACGTAAAAATCCCCGAGCAGAAAATAAGCACAAATAAGCACGTTTTACATAAATAAGCACTTAAACACCAAAATAAGCAGAATAAGCATAAATAACTTTAGCTCATTTTCCATCAAATTGTCTGAAACGACTTTATTTTTATTTTCAAGTCAGTATACCTAATACACACAAATAAGCATTTGCTTAGAAATCCGAGGTCTAGTAATGAAGTTTACAGTTCTGATTAAATCGCTCAAATACATTTCTGATTGGTGCGAGTTTGTCTAATACTCTTCTTTCTCCTCCCGTATTTACATCGTCAAAAAGCAGACAACGAAGCAAGAATACAAATCGCCTGTGGGCCATAGTAGCTCGAAACACCTCTTCGCCTGTTCCATCAGTAGACCAAAATTATTTGCAATTTCTGCGGCCAGCTTTGAAAACCCCAGCGAGGTATAACAGCCCAATTAACGCCTTTATTTCCACAGTATTTGTTGGCCTAGGATTATTAAAATCCGCATAATTGTTTTTTATTTTAAAAATAAATATGTTTGTGTTCTGAACAATGGTATCAAGAATATTGTCATCAATGTAATATTTCCAACGTTCTAAAGGATCAACAGCTTGACGACCACTTCCTTTTGTACCTGGTACGTATGAAATTATGTTACAACTTCTTGTTCGAACATTTTTTGGAGGCGCATGTTTTCTCCAGGATATCCCATCTTTTGCATAATAAAAGAGCCGCCGGTTTTCTGCAGTAGCATCAAAGTTTTCTGGAGCCGCAGGTTCTTCCTCAAATGCTTCCTCTAGTTCTTCCTGAGTGTCTGTATTGTGTTCACTTTCTTCGGACTGATCTGATTCTGGCTCGGTCTCCAAATCAATATCCGCTTCTTCTACTTCATCATACACCTGTTGTAACCTCTTAATTTCTTTCAAGTAAGGATCCATTACCAAAAATCTAGAAATAAAAAGTTGGAATGTTACATAATATATAAAATTAATCATGCTAGGAACGTTGAAGTAAAGGCGGATATTAAGTCAAATGATATATAGATTTCAGGCACAAAAATACTTACTCTATGTTGTCGTCACAAAAAAATTAAAAATAAATTTATTTGTCGGTAGTAGTTACACAAATAGTCGGGTAGGGTCTGACAGACCGCACGTGCCAATAACTAACGAAGTATTATACACTAATTCGCACGCTGTCGTTCACTGACTCTTGACCGGTAGACGGAAAGGTACTGGCCATCGCGACACGCTCCGACATAAACAAGAGTGGGGCATTGAAAATAAATTTTCGTTGGCCTCACAGACCCCACCCGACCACTCAAGGGTTAATTACGCTACAGTGATAAGTGGATCTGTCATCTTCCATTAACTTTTAGAAGGACCGTAATTTCTTTACAATTAATTATAAAAGCTTTTCAAAAACTGGGTTGGAATTTCTTAGATTATCGTAATACATGATCCAAAGCGACGATTATATAATACCCTTAATTTACTGTGATAACTGGAACCATACCGCTAGGTGCGCTTTGCTATTTGCTTTTTGATTAATTGATAATAATTATCCTATTCAATGGCCTGAAACATTAGGTTTTGTTCTTATTGAACTTTATGCCATGTTTGAGATCATGTGCCCTTAAAAAGATAAGTACATTTTTGGACTAAAAAAACACAATTTTCACTGTCAGGACCGAGAATGTTTGACCTTGCCCTCGTAACTAGAACGTTCCATCAATTTATCTTCAAAACGTGTCAAGGTATCGTTTTCATTGAGATAAAAAAAATTATTAACCATATTCAAATGGTTGTTTCTTTTATTTGTGTGCTTTTTTTAAATACATTTTAAATGAAAAAGCAAAATAACACTACAAGGTTAACAATGAAGTTTCACAAACAAAATGTAACCTTTTAAATTGTTAAAATGTTGGAAATTTGACATTGAGATATCAACACATTGTTAATTATGGCATAATTGGAACGTTAAATATTTGCGTAGATACATAATATTAAGTTTGTGTTGAGTCTATAATGAATGACAAGCTAAAGTATAAAATTCTTTTCTATTTTTAATACACTTTTTTATTCATTTTTATTAATCAATGTAAAAAAAACACCGATGATATTAAAATTAAAGTTAAATTGTAATTGTAATTTTTTTTTATTAAGGAAGTAATTAAAATTTTGTATTGTTATTACTATAGGCAAAGATAAATTATAGGTATTATTAGTGGAGATGCGTTAATGCGTGGTAGTACTATAGTACCAAATACAGTTAACCTATCTAAACATCTAAGTATTTTACGTTTTCTAGTCTGTGGGGGCTAAAAACAGTCCTTGCGTAAAAGGTGGATAAGTAATGATTTTGAAAGATGTAGTTAGAGTGTAACCATCCTGAAAAAAAAAACATGTCTTCGACATTGGGGAAGCGAACATGAACAACTCTCTTGATCAAACGTGCGAAAAAAACATTTTTACGGAATAACACGATAACGGTTGGTTTTATGTGGTAAATATCCAAAGAAAAGTAAAAGATAAAATTTTGCATCATTTTTGTATTTATACCTTTCTTATTACGTAGTGTGCCAATTCTTGGCTATCGTAACCTTAATTTTAGTTTTGAATTTGTATTATTTATAAACATATTTACATTACGTTGGTAACTATTTTTCTTCCAATAATTAGATTTTGGTATACGTCGACATTTTCTCTTTAGCGTACATAATTACGTACATCCCTGTACATAGTTATGGTCTATAAGGGCTATTTTAGCCATATCAATGTTGTTGTTCTAAGCGCAAATGCGAAATGGACATACTTTCATAGGTGGAAGGCATGTACCTTTACCATGGGCTCCTTAATATTGGTGCTCTAATTTTCTGGGTTCCTTATGTACTCGCCAATACACACTAGCCAAGCGTGGCGTTTTAACGGCTAAACCCTTCAAATGACGAGTTCTAAAACAGACGCTATACCCCAGGTGAGTAGGCCGAGACGCCCACACTCTCACATCGATTCGTCGATCCGTCCCAACCATTCGGGGCGGGGGGGCGGGGGTCAAAAATTCGTCAATGCCAAAATCAAGACTAAGAAGAGCAAGATCTGCCAGGAATTAAATTCTGCCCCATTCGGATGCCCGGGAGGGCAGGACTCAAGCGACGTCGGTCATCGTAAGTACCAGCATTCGGATTTATTACTGCAACATACGTGGTATCAGGTCGAATCTTAATACTGTTCACCAATACCTTGAACAAGTGCAAGCGACATTCTGTTTCTATCAAACACAAGTCTCCTCCGGAAGCACTGATTCGCCTGACCTGCAATTTCCCAGATACAACCTTCACTCTAACTTTCGGCTTAAAGGTGGAGTATTTGCGTATACCAAGGATAACGTAGATTGTAAGAGGATGTCCACTTTGGAAAACAACAAATTCGTCGTGTTTGGTTCAAACATTCTGGGCGCCAATTTATGAAATTCTACTGTTGTTTGTGTAGGTCTCCCAATGATAATAACTTCTAAGATCTTTCTGATTACCGTACTCTGAAAATAGAGTACCTCTTATCACAGTTTCCATCTTTCGATATTTCAATTTTAGGAGATTTTAATGAATTTTGAGAGGCTTTAATGCCCACAACAAGTGCAGAATCATTTGCTCTATCCTATGATCTCACACAAATCATTTCCGAACCAACCAGAATCTCTGACAACCCTAACCATACTCCACATCTCCTGGACCTATTCCTTAAAACTAACCCACTTGTCTACAAAACAAGAGTCCTTTCCCCAGTTGGTCAATCAGACCACTGCCTAATCAAAATAAGTTTCTCTGTACCCAATTCAACTGTTACTCGAAAAACAGATAGATCCATGTGGTGCTTTAAATCAGCTAACTGGAGCGAACTGGGAGATTTTTTTGCAACCTTTCCCTGGCGTGAGTATTGCTTTAAATGGTCCTCCTGTTCAAACATTGCTCTTTCAGTAAGTGAAGTTATCTTGATGGGTATGAAGTTATACATTCCCAAAAAACATAATCGTGCTGGTCATGCCCGTTCCCAACCATGGTTTAATAGTGCTTCTACTGATGCATTATGGCAAAAGCATAAACTCTGTACCAAATGGAAATCAAATAAATCTATCGAAAATCAAGTCGACTATATTCCCGCAAGTAATAGTTGCAAAAGCATCATCACCAAGGCCGCAAAGATGTTTGAAGAACGTAAACGCAAAGAATTAGTCTCATGTCCTTTGGGTGGTTGTAAATTTTGGTCATTAGCTAAAGCCATCAGTAAAAACTTTAGTACATCTTCCTTTCTCCATGACGTCTCGCGACGGAGCTGTAGTAGCTGACCCTGCTGAAAAAGCTAACTTCTTTGTCGATTACTCTGCATCAAATTCATGTCTCAGTGATTTTGGTAAAACTATGCGGTCGCCCAAATCTACCTCTTACGCTATTAACCCAATCCACTTTCGTTACAAGCTCCTAGAATCCATTATTAATACACTTGACTCAAACCAGGCGACTGAACCTGACGGTATTTCAGCTATCGCCCTTAAAAAATGCTACCCCGAGCTAGTACATGTATTGTCCAAACTCTTTTCGATCTCCATATCATCTGGAGAGTTTCTCTCATCGTGGAAGTTGCCTATTCCTAAAAAGGACGACAAAACCGATCCCTCAAATTATCGACCAATACCTATTACTTCCATTCTGTCGAAAATCGTGGAGAAAGCCATCGACCACCAACTACTTTCGTCCCTCCAGTCCAATAAACTCCTCAACGATCACCAGTATGGGTTCAGACAGAGTCGTTCAACGGGTGATCTTCTTTCGTATGTCACCCAACTTTGGAATAACACATTAGAGAGGTCAAGTGAAACACTCGTAGAAGCTTTATATATTTCAAAGGTTTTTGACCAGGTTTGGCATAAGTACCTACTTGCCAAGCTCACTTCGTTCGGCTTATCCGATACGCTTATCAATTGGATATCCAGCTTTCTTGACAAAGGACGTATACGCGTTGTCGTCGATGGCGTCTTTTCGAAAGTAACTACTATTAACGCGGGAGTACCCCAAGGATCAGTGATAGCACCCACGCTTATCCTGCTGTACGTAAATGACCTTATTTACTCAACAACTAACCCGATCCGTTGCTTTGCAGACGACAGCACCCTACATTGTAGTTCTACTCAGTTTTCCCACAACAATAAGTCTAGTCAGGGCGTTAAGGTGAAAATGGCAGCCTCAATCAATAGTGACTTAGAACGTGTCCTTGAATGGGGAAGGAATAATCTACTCATGTTCAACGCCGACAAAACCCAGTGTTGTCTTGTGTCCGCCAAGAAAGACCATTATTTCCTGCTGTAAATATGAATGGCTTAGAACTCAAGTTTTCAAGCTCTATTTCTGTGTTAGCGATGTCCGTATCACCGAACCTTTCATGGGTTGACCACCTTTTGTCAGCCAGCAAAACAGCTGCCTGTAAATTGGGATTTCTATACAGATCTGAACAGTACTTCACATCGTAACAACTCCTTTACTGTATAAGGCTCAAATTCGACCTCATCTGGAATGCAATTCCCACCTCTGAGTCAGTGCTCTCCAATACGTCCTTGATATGGTAAACCGCATCCAAAAAAAAAAAACAACTATAAAGCTTATAAATGACCCGTCTCTGACTTCTGACCTACAGTCTCTTGAGGATAGAAGAATAGTTTCGGTCCTTTGCTTGTTCTATCGCTATTACCATGGCAAGTGTGCCTCCGAAATACACTCCTTAATACCTTTGCAGGCCATATTCGCTAGGAACACTCGGTTTGCCCATTCACACCATAATTACGCACTCAAAATTCCATCGTGCTACACTAAACGGGCTCAATATACATTTTTCCACACGGCGACCAAATTGTGGAATGCACTGCCCAGTTACAGTTTTCCTCCAAACCTTGTAAATTTAAGGTAGCCATTCATAAACATTTCTCGGCAGCCTAACAATATCCCTAAACCCGCCCAGTGTTCCTGAGTGCTTTAGAACGTTAGGCAAATCTTAGCTTGTTCGGAAATACTATCAGTAAAAAAAAAACAAAAACTTAATTCATTTCCGTTTCTTCTACCGTTCAATACGTTATCTTTTTTAAGTTTTGCTTCCCTTGTATAAGATATGTAATGGCTTTTAATTACATTTTTGTATATAATGTAATATTTAAAAAAAAGGATTAAATAAGGGTGTGTTGTGGTTATTAATTCACCCCAATTATTATTTATACTCTAATATCAACTAGAAGATTTTGAGCCTTTTAGTCAGTCGGAGGTTAAATGGGTCTGGTTCTTACAATTTTCATTTGCTTTAATTTAAAAATAATTGTGATTAGATATGTTCGCTTTCCAACATTGATGTAGCCTCAGCCTGCAGTACGTTTACATTTTGGTTGTCACTATTATACTGTTACTGATAACTAAATGCTGCTGAATACACGCTTTCAAATTTGGTTGTGCAATAATTCTTGAAATGGAAATATAACAGGGTTTTGATACTTGTTGATCCCAAACATGTAAATTACTTTAGAAAGCAGCCAAACTTGGTTGATTTAAACAGGTTAAGGTACCATTTGTTTATAATTCTTCTGCATTCTGCATAGCAACAAACTTTTACTGCGCCATCCTCGATCAATTGAAACGCATAGCGTACAGTTAACGGCAAACTTTGTTGTACAATGAAAATACGCAAAAAGGAAAAGTTACCGTAAAAATTAAAGTGCCTAAAAAAGGTAAACATCTCAAACAATGTAAAATAGGCTCAAATAACTCTTACTGTACAAACTATACAGCACTTTTCAACAAAATATTTAAGAAAACAAAATGAATGCACTTCTCGCTTTTAAACATCTACCCAAACCGATGCTAATGAAATCATTGCGCATGACCTGCCCGAACTGTAAGTGCAACAGTACGAAGATAATTTTAATGCATATTTATCAGTCAATAAGGTATGCAATTTACATGACACGAAAATGAACGAAGTTGCCTACATTATTGCAAATTTCAACATAAAAAGTTTGTTACAAAATACTCGTTTATTTAATAGAGAACAAAAGTCAACTTATTAAGAATTAAAAATAAGGGTGACTATGTATAAGGTTGTTCATTACAAAAACTTACAGTTTTTATTTTTAACATTTTTGTGGTATAAAAATGCTACACCGTTTTTAAGTTCTGTTATTAGTGACCGCGAAACGAGACGAAAAAACAATACAGTAATACAGAAATGTCACTATTTCTTGCCATTTGAGAATTCTTTACAAAAGTCTTGCAGAATCTATAAAATTATACGCACATAGATTATTTAAATTTATTTATAACCTATGAAAAATGTGAGGACATGCCAGACATTGGCTGATAGCTATCCAGATAAACAGAAACCGCCACGGAACAGTGTTAAAAGAATATTGCAAAATTTCAAAAATTTTGGCACCGTTAGCTTAGACCAAAAATGTATATAAGGAAACCAATTCTCAATGATGAATATGTCGAAATTGCAATTCTGGTATATTTTGCGGCATATCCTATGACGTCCTTAAGACAAGTAGCTCTATAAACAAGAATCTCGAAGAGCTTAATGGATAGAATTCTGTTGAAACACAACTTCCTGTTTTATTTAATATCTTCGGTTACATACCAAAGAGATGTTGATTTGCCGCAAGGAGTGAGATTTTGCAAATATTTCTTAATGATGATACAATACAGCTTTCGACCTCTGATGGAACACCGGCATATTTTTTATCACTAAGATGGCACCCCACCACACAGAACCGTTCCTGTTACCGCCTTCTTACAAGACACAATTTCTCTAATCCTATGTAATTTTGTACTTAATGACTTTATTACTGTTTGTTTAGGTAAAATACATTTCCATATGCCTTACGAGATATGTTGATGACTTAATCTTATCTGTAACTGAAGACAATATAGACGACGTTTTGACAATCTTTAATAATTACAATGAACATTTACAGTTCACATATGAATAAGATAATAGTTGCATACCATTCTTAGACATGTTGATCCACAGAGACTTTCATAACGTACTACGTACAGAATGTTATAGAAAACCTTTATGTAGCAATCGTTTCATTAGTTACCATTCACAACATCCTCTTAAAATGAAAACCAATCTTGTCTTAGCATTAAAAAATAGAGTTATACAACTTTCTCATATTAATTACTTTAAAAATGGTCTTAATACACTTAGGAATATATTACTAGAAAATTATTTTCCTAGATATTTACTTAAACTAGTGATCTTGATCCTCATGACTATGATAATATGTTGTATCGTTCATTACCTTACATACCTCTTCTTACTCCTCCATATTAAAAGTGCTCAAGGTACTCAATGCCACAAGTAACATCAAAACTTTAAGTAACTTATACACTAAAATTAAATCTACCTTAACAACTTTAGAAAATTCAAATGTGGTTTAATCTATCCCATGTAAGGACTGTTTTAAGCTGTACATCGGGCAAACATCTAGAAATTTGTCAAGGAGTATCACATTCCATGAAAGTAACTGCAAAAGAAAAATTACTTCATGTAGCTTAGCTGAGCATGTTTTATCCAACAAAACCATGAAATGAATTTTAACAAAGTTACAAACTAAACGTCTTTTTCGTGAAATGGTCTGCATTAATGAAAATAGTAATACTCGTAATACGAAATCAGATATTAATAAACTTAGCAGTATTTATAATTACATATTATCTTACGAACATAGTTCAAATCAAATTTCAACTAATAATTACATTTTTTTTTAACTCTAAAATGTGGTAATCTTTTATTTAACATTGTCCATTTTTCTAGTAATTTTCGTTAATTTTCTTTTTCCTTTGATTATTTTTATCTCATAACACTTAGCCACTTAGCGTTGTTAATGTTTTTAATACGTAACTACCCATATATTATGTCACATTTGATTTAGTTTTACTATTGACACATTGTCAATTCCTTTTACTTTCTTAATATCTCCTATTGTTAGTTTTGTTTTAAACTTTATTATTTTGCTCACGTTAGGTATGTTCTTAGTATTATTTAATTTATAAATACGTTTAATTATATTTGTAGCTTGTCTTGATAAACTAATAAAACATTCCGAAAGCTTGATACGTTACCAAAGAGTTTTTTGGCCTACGCAATGGACTGCCTTCCCCAATAAACTGTTTTTTGCTAGTTAATTGCATTACCAACTACGCTACCGAGGGAGCAAATCATTAGTACACCAGTACTAATAAAAAAATACAGTTCTCTAGCAAAGAACATATCGTGGGTTCAAACCCCACTCGAGGAATTCTTTTTTTTTATGTATTTTTAAATTTTAATTTAAATACAATTTGTATAATCAATGAACTTTGTTCGAATAAAACATTTCCTTCTATATATATATATATATATATATATATATATATATATATATATATATATATAGTAAAGGTATCAGACTTGTAAATGAAAGGTACCAAAGTTCGAATCTGAGAGTAGTCAAGTCCTTGGGAAAAAATTGTAATATATGAATTCGACTTAAGTCCGAAATCAGTCTTTCTTAGGAGTAAGTTTGATGACGAAAGTAGAGTAAGCTTCCGAAACGTCGTGCTATAAAAGCAAAAACTGTAGAAATAGGCTGATATGAAACTACAGTTACAAAACACTTATAATACAGAAGTGGAGATTTGGATTCTTAGCAAACATGATCTGAGTTGGTTTCAAAGAATGTAATTCTGCAGCGCAATAGCCATTTATAAGACTAATCGCCCTTTTTTTAATACGATCAACGATATTGAGAGCGTATTGGGGTGCACCAACCCAGAGGTAAGAATTATATTCTAGATAAGGTCGTATTTGGGCCTTATATAGCAAAAAGAGATGTGGGGAGGTAAGATACTGCTCAGAAGAAAATGGTCAATGCATGATAGATTTGAAAATGAAGTCATTCCCAACATAGCTATAGAGCCTGAAAACTTAAGATCTGAGCCATTCATTACTTACAACAGGAAATTATTGATCTTTTTGGCGGACATAAGACAACACTGCGTTTTAATAGAATTAAATTTAACTCGACTACCACTTCCCCTTTCAAAGTACCTTGAATGTCTTTGTTGGTTGAAATTGCCATTTCAGATTTAAAGTCTTGATTTGAGATAGAAGGTGGATTACCATTATGAGTAGACTGAGATGAACTAAAATGAAGAGTGCTCGTCAGCACAGCAATGGACCAGATTAGTCGTTGAAGAAGTAAGATAACTTTATTTTGTGTTTGAGGTGTTTGTTGCGGTAGATCTTTCCTGGGTCGTTAGTGGTGCTCAGGGCGGTTTTGAACGGTTAAGCCTATCGTGCTAAAGTACTGAGGATGATGGATAGGAGGATATTGATAACATGGGTGAGAGAAAAACAGGAAGTAGGAAGATTATTCCACAGTGTAGAAGTCGTATAGAGGAATGTTTGGTACGACAATTGGAGATTTGTACTACATATTGATGAAGTGAATGAGAAAACCGAGTATGCCTAGCAAACATTACCCAAGCGGATATCAAACAATGTAATACAACAGCGCAATAGCCATTATAATACTAATAGTATAAAAAAAAATTAAAACAATTTTTCTGTGCTTAAGAGTCTGTATTTCAGAAGCTAAGGACGGGTTATTTATAAGCCTAGTCGGTTTCTTTTAAATACGATCGACGATATCGGAAGCGTATTATTACACATATTAAATTACTTATCTTTTTTGGGTTTTTATATGGCGTATTAAGTATATAATATAACCGCTTCGATAAAAAAAAATTCACAAAGTTATTTCAGGTTCTTTAATAATTTTGAAAGACACATTACTACTGACGAAGGAAATTGTAAGTGTTATCGAAACGTTTAGATTGTATAATTTAAATATACAAATACACCATTTAAAAACCCAAAAAAGATCATTATTTTAATATAGATACTAGACGATTCTTTTATGGCCTAGGTAAACACTAACATTTACATTGTTTCATATAAGAATTTCTTGTGGTTGCTTGAAGTTGGGTTCGGAGGATGTTTTTGGTAATTTTTGTTTTGACTAATATCGTGCGGTTTGTGTAATTTGTTTGCATTGTTTTAAGTCGTGTGATGGGTGTCATGTTTTAGGGTAGAGTACAATGGAAGCCGCATGTAGGTCGCTTGAGTATGTTGTAAAATTTCACGGTGGAAACTTTTTAAGTGACCCGTAAGGGTGATGAAGGGATTTGATTGGCTTCGTACGTTGTTAAGTGTTTTGCCTAAGTCCGCGTTCTAGTTAAGGGTCTTGGTGAATGTTATTCTTGATAAGTAATATCACCTCAAAGTAATTATCTTTTCGGACGCTCTCCATTGGTTAACCCAATTGTCGAAGATCTGTAGTATGGTAGAGGTTTTCTTCCCAGATGATCTATTGGCTGTGCCGAAGGCAGTGTTGTCGGCATATTGAGACATGTATTTCGCGGGAGTTTTCATGCTAAGAATTTTGATTATCTAGGCGTTTTCTAAACTCGTGAGCATACTCTAACGTTGGGATTAGTGAAATCCTTTAGTTCAATTTAACAAAAATTATTAAAACTTTTGAATATTTAACAAGAAATAGTTTTAATATACATACAAAATAAGATAAGTGTAATACATTATAAAGTGTTTTATGGTGCGTTGACCAGGATGCTCCAATGAAAGTGATATGTGATGTTGGTTTTTTGGTGGTGATGTAGCTGGAATGTCATGCATGGTTACGTTCAATTTACTGTGTTCCGGTGGTTCGTCTGCGGGTTGCTCTGGGTGATGTTTGTTGTTGGCCTTGGTTAAGTTGTGTTCTGATGTCGGATGATGGACGTTGGTGCCCAAGTAAATCTGAAAATGAAAAAAAAGGCCTTAGTTAAATGTATTAAAAGTCGTACTGAAGCACTGTGGGAGAAACGGTAGTGTTAACAAAACGATTAAAAGCAATCTTCACGTCAGACCTTTGTATGTTCACCCAAACACGGCTGCTTAAAGATCACTGCCTAAAGGACAGTCTCAGTTCTAGCTTCAGCTAATGTCTCTGCAACCTTACGGATGAAATGTAAGGCCTTCTTTATATCAAGATTTCCGAAATTGCTTTTCTTACTTCCGTTTTAGCAACGTGGCATATAGCTCGAGAGGTGGTCCCCACCACAGTTAACGCACTTTGCCCGGTCAGTAAAAAGTTTCATGTATTCACTGGTGTGGTGATCACCTGATATACCCGACACAGCTTACCACCGTCTTGGAGTAACGCTGTGTATGTCGGAAACCCTGTCATCGGTAACACTGCCCCATGACGGTTTACCGCCGCAAGTACTCCGTGGTGAATCAGAGACGGGTGACGTCTCCCACTTCCTAGATATTCTTGTTATCCTCTTCTATTGGCAGTTGCACCAACGCATGGGGGATTGGGTGTCCTCGCTGCTTCATTCTGACACAAAAAGAGAGCATAAATACAGCGTTGGGGTAACTCTGAGCTCACTTTTCTCTTGGAGATTTCTACAAGCACGCCACATAGAATCGTCTTAAACAAACTCTTGCTCGATATTTTCGGGAGTAAGCGATCCAGTTCTTCTGACGAGGAATTGCCGGCGACACTTTCTCTCTAGTATAGGTTGCCGCCATCTGGTCTATATCTGCTGGGTTGTTCTTGAACACGATGTCGGCGTTGGCTGGCGAACGGCGTCTTAGGCCTTTTCTTCTGTACGATAAAGCTATCGGGACTGGTAAATCCGGGTTGGATTTTCTTCTCTTCTATGATGACGGTGTCAATCACCAAGGCACCTACGGTGGACATGGACGGAGCCTCAGCGTCAGCTAACGAGTCGAAGCCTGTTGTAGGTGCGGTCTTCGTCTTCATCTTCCTTGGCCGATTCCTCTTCTATGTATCTGCAGCTAATGCTCTTTGGGTGAACGGCAGTATCGCGGTCTGTGTTGTCGGCGATTGCTGCGGCGCCGTGTCTTCCGCACACCACTCTTCTCTGATCTACGACGGTATCGTAAAATCGATGTTCTAGTTCTAGTGAAGTTCGATTAAATTTTATATTTTTAACTCATTGGACCCAAAAATAACTCTGTCAACGAGGTCGATTATGTCTGGACAAACGGAAATGATAAAAAGTGTTATAATTTCAATGCCATATAAAGGTCTAAACCTTACTGTATTTGGTCTAATACAATCGTTAAATACATTTCGAGTCTAAATACTAACATTTAAGATTTTCATTTATTTTAGGATTATAGGACTGAAACAACAAGTGAATGTAATTACAGTTAGCTGGAAACTAATTTTATACAAGGGTAATTAATGTAAAATGGTTTAGAGTAAAATGTTTATCTACAGATTTTAACAATTAAGAATTTAATCTGTTATCACAAACTTGATAATCTTCATATAGAAATTATCTTACCTAAGTTAAGCAGAAAAATATATTAGGGTAAAATTTATGTTATGTTCACCGTGACGTTAAATTCTTAACCAACCTTCAGGAGGAAGGGATGGTCGCTTAAATGCTACTTTCTCACATGTTGATGATATGTACAATATCTACCGTAAATTTAAAATTCCCTAATGGGATATGTGGCTTGAAAATCGATCTTTATCGAACCTTCTCAACCTTCCTTGAGGATGTAGAAAATATCAATCCACTTCCATTACAACAAATATTATTCTAAAAACATTAATTTATCATATACAATAAACTAAATTTGAAAGTTTATAACTGTTCTTGTTTTCTCATAGATTAATTACTTAGTTACATACATTTTAAATACGATACAATTGATTAAACACTCTTAGTGTTTACGAGGATCACTGCTAAAGATTGCGGAATCAAGTACTCCTTGCAATGCTAAGGTTCTGCGATTGTCATAATCATAAAATTTGACATTTTATACCATTAGTACAACTGACAGTCTGACTGTAAACAGAGCAGTTTCATTTCAGTAGAATTTTAGAAGAAGTAAGCTAATGAAAAAATAGATATTTCGAATTGTGATTTTCGAGTGATGACTTTCCATACGGTTTAATCCCACAGCAATGTATGGAAAAACTAAAATTATTGTTTGGTGATGAAGTGCCGTGCAAAACCATGGTCTACGGATAGTTTGCAGAATTCAAACGTGGTAGATTTACTTTTTATGACGATTTTCGCGAGGGTCGGCCACTTCTGTTGTCGAAAAGAATATTGATGCTGTGCGTGAAATGATTTTATCAAATCGACATGCAACATACAATCAGATGCAGTCATCCTTAGGCATTCTAGTTATTAGATTCCTCATAATCTGACAGAAGCCCAAAAATAGCACGTGTCAAGTGGTGCTCCAAAATGAACCTAAACCAACAAAAGTGGTGCGCTCGCGAAGCGTTTTAAAGCAAAAACCGGTCATGTTGCAACTGTTGCATTGGAGGATCGAAGAACAGTGACTGCTGATTGGAATACTTCAATTTGTCTCCCCCAGGTGATCGGTGAAATTAGTAAAAAGCAATATAAATAAGCGAATTATTCTGTATCATGACAATGCAAGTGCGAACACAGCACGCCGAACACAATTTTTGACTAATCAACATCAAATTAAAAACTCATTGTCCATATTCGCCTGATCTGTCTCCAAATTACTTTTTTCTAATCGTGTCATAAGTTTTAAATTATCTTTCTGTTTTGGGGTGAAAACAGAAAGGTAATAATGCATAACACAGACTTTATTTTACGGTTTTTGGCGCATTTCGATTTGTGGCATTGGCTACCCTGGATTTGGAGGTTTTCCATACAGCTGTAAGCCCTAACCTCTTAAGACTGTGCGAAAAATTGTCAATTTCTAATGGTCAGTTTACTATCAGTATAGCCAACATACAAAAATTTAATCTGAGAATAATGAAAATTAGCAAATTGCTAATTAGAATTAGAAAAAAATGTATAAAACACAAGTTTCATAAGTGTATTGCCGTGCTCGTGCTTTGTACTCGCCAACATACAAAAATGTAATCTGACAATAATGCAAATTAGCAAATTGCTAATCAGAATTAGAAAAAATTGTATAAAACACAAGTTTCATAAGTGCATTGCCGTGCTCGTGTTCTGGAACACTCGGCGCTTCGCGTCTCGTGTGACAAACTTGTACTCGCTGGGTAATACCATCATTATGATACTTGTATTTTAATATATTATTTTTTGTTCATAAACATCAAAAATAAAATGTGTGATAAGCGCTTTTTGCACCTGCAGAGGCCATTGAAGCTTTTAAAGTACTTGTTGGAGGTACCTCGCTCAAAGTGGCAAAAATGTCTTGAAGATTTATCGAATGCAAAAGTGATCTCCAGAAAAACGATAAAGTTTTTTACGTAACATAATGTGTGCATGTTTTAAATTTTCCACGACTTTTAGCAGTGATCCTAGTATAAGTAGTAGCAAAAAACGACTTTAATAACAGGCAGCCATCACTTAGATAAAAAATTCCAGAAACTCTACGGACAAACTTTGCGTAGTGATTCTAGACCCAAAAATAAGAGAAAAAGTTCATATAAACCCAGGTCCGGAAACGCTTCGTTTAGGACCTACAGGGTGTGAAAAAATTTTATTTTCCTCGGTTTTGTGTTAATTTAAAATTTGGGACGCTGTATCAACAAGAGTAACAACAAATGTCATAAATACATTTGTGTATCTAAGCAACAACTTGTCATTTTGTTTTAGTCAAAGCCTGCTAAAATGGCAAGAGATTCAATAGCTGGTTAAATAAATTAAATTGTTCATCAACCAATATCTCGAAAACGGTTGATCTGAGAGGCATCGACCAAGTATACCTTGTTTGCTTAGAACTGAAAAGGGAACAAACTAATTCAAACGGAACGTCAATATACTGGGTGGTAAAAAAGTTAAGGCCAATTAACTTTTAGCATACCACAGTAGATGCATGCGATACCTTCAGAAATAATGTGGGAATATGTTCAGGGATTCGCCGCTCATTATCAAAACGAGTGAGATTATATATCGAAACAAATGGTCATCATGTGGAACACCTTTTTTAACATTTATTTTTTTAGTTTCATTATTTATTTCTTCATTTTCGTTCTTAAATTCAAAGTTAAAATAAAAATGCAAACGTACGTTACTTTGATTTTTAATTCCAATTAGCTAAGGATTATAGGGAATTCAATTGAACTGTTCATAAACCAATATCTCGAAAACGGTTGATCTGAGAGGCATCGACCAAGTATACTTTTTTTGCTTAGAACTGAATAAGGAACAAATTAATTCAAACGAAACGTCAATATACAGGGTGGTAAAAAAGTTAAGGCGAATTAAATTTTAGCATACCACTGTAGGTGGCGCCCTCTGCAGGCAGTAAAGGAGAACTTGACAATATAGAAAAAAGAGTATCGAGCGATACAGAACAAGAATTTGATGAAGATGAACAAATCGAAAGTTCAGGGCGGGTTGAGCAAATAGAGCCGGCTTTCATTGGTAAAGACAATATGTGCAAACGGGCAAAAAATGCGCGAAGAAGGGCTGTCATAACAAGAGCAGAAAACCTTATTACTTAACTACCCGATGTAATAGGAACAGCAAAAAATTTGAAGACTCCTTTAGAAATTTGGCCATGTTTTTTTGACGGAGAAATGTTACAGGCTATTGTTGAATGTACTAATAAAAAAGCGAACTTTGTGTCTGAAAGATATGCACGAGAGAGGGACGACAAAACAACCAATTTAGTTGAGATAAAGGATTGTTATACTTAGTAGGAGTAACACATGCCAATCATTTGAACGTCAAGGATCTTTGCGTAGAACTGTTGATAACCTGGCCCTAGTAAGATTCTTGGTGGAAAAATTCAAACAGTACATTCCGAGCAAGCCCAATAAGTACGGGATTAAAATTTTTGCTCTGTCGGATTCCAAGAGGTTTTATACAAGCCATATGGAAGTATACGTTGGCACTCACCCAATAGTCCCTACAAACAAGATAATTCTGGCAAAGCTGTACTAGAACGTCTTTGTAAACATGTCTACAATACCGATAGAAATGTAACCGTAGATAATTGGTTCACGAGCATACCGCCCGCTGGCAAAATTTCTTCGAGAAAAAAGGTTATCACTGCCTGGTACAATTAGAAAAAATAAGAAAGAATTGCCGTTAGAGTTTACTACACAGGGAACTAGACCAATGAATTCGAGTATGTTTGTATTTGAACCAGATTGTACTCTGGTATCGTACATCCCAGAAAGGAACAAATTTTGTGTTATTAATTTGGACAATGCATAGAGATGAGGAAACTGGCTTAACAGAAATGATCCTAGATTACAATAAAACAAAAGGGGGTGTTGATTGTGTGGATAAACTTTGTGCTCAATATAATTGCGCCCGTTGCAGCAGTAGATGGCCGATGGTGATTTTTTTTATAGTGTAATGAATGTAGCAGCAATCAATTCAAATGTTATATATGTATCTGATAATTAAGATCTACCTACTAAACGCAATGAATTTTTAGAAAAGCTGAGTTGTGAATTGATGTACGATTATCAGAAAGTTCGTGCTGCCTCAAAATATATACCTCCAGAGATTTAAATTAGATTGCAAGAAATTTGTCACGTAGAACCAGAACCTGCTGTTCAGAATCAACCACAAATAATACGTTGCTCCAAATGTAACTGGAGGAAAAACAGAAAAACTAAGTATTACTTGCAAATTATGCAAAAAGTTTCTCTGTCTAGAACATTCAGTGATAGTTTGCAATAGTTGCTCATAAAATTATTTTCCAAATAATTAGGTTTTGTTTTGAAATCTTATTTTTCTCACTTTTGTAAATTTTTTGTTCATTTTTATAAATAAAATCCGTAAATTTTCACTAATTGTTATGTTTGTACCTATTATTACGAAGCAAAAATCATTTTTGATTTAAAATAATAATTTTTAAAAATCATGGTGCCTCAGACAGGGTACGTCCTTTCGCGTCCAAGTATGGGTGCGTCTACTGAAAGGTTAAAGACCATTCTTTTCAATTTTGCATATATTTTAGTAATTATTAAGACATAATCGATTGTGAAATTCCTTAAACAACAAATTCTTAACTTATTCGAAAGAAAACTAATTAAGCAAATCAATTTGCACTGAATATTCAACCTTATAATCAACCTTTATAATATATTACTTTCAAATTGTATCAGTGGCGTAACATGAAATTCCAAACGTTACTTTATTTAGTCTAGTACAGTCGTTAAATACGTTATAAGTCTACTTTCTTTACTGCTTTTCTGCTACTTCGATTAATGAAATCCTATTTTAATAATGAATTATGATTCACCTTAAACATTTTCATTTATCTTATGACTTCGCCGTTCGCGTACAATAAAGTCCGAAAATACGCATTATCAAGCTATAGGATTGAAACAGTAAGTGAATATACTTACTGTGGAAAACTTTATAAAGCTGGAAACTAGTTTTATACAAGGTTAATTAAAGCAAATTAATCTAGAGTAAAATGTTTATCTACAGAAGTAATCAACTGCGAAATTTAATATTCAAAACACAATATCGTTTGTGATTTTCAAACAAGTTAACATGTTCTGCTTGAGTTGAAGATTCGGATGTAATTAACACGATTTGCAGATAAAATATTATCGTATTTAGTTACATTACTTATCAATAACATTTTTTTTATTATAAATAAAACTTCATGTGATAACGGATAAACGTAAATAAATTTTCAAAATCAACACAGCATAATCCGCTTTGATGTAGCATTGTCATGAAGCAAATCTAATTATACAGAAATAGAAAAAATACTCAATTAGAATCCTAAAAGAATATTTTAAACGAGATTAACTCAAAAAAAAATCGGATTTAATTTCAAAGAGCAAAGATGGATCAAAGAACTTTTTAATGAAATTAATTACGATTTTCTCGCACTTGAAGCTTATTTTATTCTTTAGAAAATTAGCATTATGAACTTATACGTGAAGAAATTAGTTATTCATTAAGACAAAAAAGAAATTTACTAAAAGTTACAAAAATATTCAATTAATAAACAACTTTAAAGACACAATCCGTGTAAAATTGGATAAAATTGAAATCCAAAAATGATAAAAGTCGAACTTCTAAGGCATTTCCTTTTTGACGTCTTTGATTTAATCAAAAAATATTAAAATATGTTCCAAATCTTACAAAAGATTTAATGAAACAGGAAAAGAAAAAAAGAGTTTTAATAAAGCCTGTCGGAATTTTATGTCTCTTCATTTGTACGTAGATGCGGAAAGAAAGAACTGAGTGAGTACTTTACCATCCTTTTACGTTTTTATTGTTTAAGTTCACGGTTTTTCAGCATAATTATGCTAGTTCCTGGCCTAATAATTGTTTGACTTAACTAAATTTTCGGTATAGAAGATGGCATTAAACATTAATTTCAACTCGTACAAGTAATAATAATAATAATCTCCTTTATTTAACATAATGTCTGTACAATTATCACGATGCTGTGCATAATATGAAAACAAGATGCTCACTCTGTAAACTACTAACTCAATTGTACACACAAAATTCGTAATATTCATTTTAAATTTTAAAAAAGTACATTAAGATCCGTGTAAATAAGCTTATTAAATTTAACGAATAGACAATCAGTAAATATATTTTGAAAATACAAAGGTTTAAAATACTCACAACAATTATTGAAGTTTGAATTAATAACAATCAACGCAATGAACATTATACAGCGCAGAATTGTGGAATACGCTACGGTACAAATGTTTCCCTAATTTTAATGAACTACTCCTCGTATATAAAATAATCCTTTGCTTTCCTCTGCATACAAAATTTAACTGTTGCATGAGGACAATCGTGAACCTAATATAAAAATTTAGATCTTGAATAGAGTGCAGCAAATACGATAGCTAGCATACTTACCATATGTCTAATCTACCACGTAAAGAGAAGGAAGGTAGGGAGCGCGACTGAGAACTCAGTCTAACGATAAATGAATCGTAGAGCACTTTGTTGGCGTGGGTAGTTTTGAAGTGTTGATAAGTAGTGGATCTAATTAGGTTAGTTAGAGAGAACGAGAAAATGTTGTAGTAAAAGTGATAATAGTGGAATAAAAATCAAGGGCAAAAGTCGCTTCCTTCTCGATTATTTATCTTTTAAAATGATATATATATATATATATATATATATATATATATATATATATATATAAATATTTAGATCTTGAATAGAGTACAGCAAATACGATAGCTAGCATACTTACCATATGTCTAATCTACCACGTAAAGAGAAGGAAGGTAGGGAGCGCGACTGAGAACTCAGCCTAACGATAAATTAATCGTAGAGCACTTTGTTGGCGTGGGTAGTTTTGAAGTGTTGATAAGTAGTGGATCTAATTAGGTTAGTTAGAGAGAACGAGAAAATGTTGTAGTAAAAGTGATAATAGTGGAATAAAAATCAAGGGCAAAAGTCGCTTCCTTCTCGATTATTTATCTTTTAAAATGATATATATATATATATATATATATATATATATAAATATAAATATTTAGATCTTGAATAGAGTACAGCAAATACGATAGCTAGCATACTTACCATATGTCTAATCTACCACGTAAAGAGAAGGAAGGTAGGGAGCGCGACTGAGAACTCAGCCTAACGATAAATTAATCGTAGAGCACTTTGTTGGCGTGGGTAGTTTTGAAGTGTTGATAAGTAGTGGATCTAATTAGGTTAGTTAGAGAACGAGAAAATGTTGTAGTAAAAGTGAGAATAGTGGAATAAAAATCAAGGGCAAAAGTCGCTTCCTTCTCGATTATTTATCTTTTAAAATGATATATATATATATATATATATTATAAATATTTCGATCTTGAATAGACTACAGCAAATACGATAGCTAGCATACTTACCATATGTCTAATCTACCACGTAAAGAGAAGGAAGGTAGGGAGCGCGACTGAGAACTCAGTCTAACGATAAATAAATCGGAGAGCACTTTGTTGGCGTGGGTAGTTTTGAAGTGTTGATAAGTAGTGGATCTAATTAGGTTAGTTAGAGAGAACGAGAAAATGTTGTAGTAAAAGTGAGAATAGTGGAATAAAAATCAAGGGCAAAAGTCGCTTCCTTCTCGATTATGTATCTTTTAAAATGATATATATATATATATATATATATATATATATATAAAATATAAATATGTAGATCTTGAATAGAGTACAGCAAATACGATAGCTAGCATACTTACCATATGTCTAATCTACCACGTAAAGAGAAGGAAGGTAGGGAGCGCGATTGAGAACTCAGCCTAACGATAAATTAATCGTAGAGCACCTTGTTGGCGTGGGTAGTTTTGAAGTGTTGATAAGTAGTGGATCTAATTAGGTTAGTTAGAGAGAACGAGAAAATGTTGTAGTAAAAGTGATAATAGTGGAATAAAAATCAAGGGCAAAAGTCGCTTCCTTCTCGATTATTTATCTTTTAAAATGATATATATATATATATATAAATATAAAATATAAATATTTAGATCTTGAATAGAGTACAGCAAATACGATAGCTAGCTTACCATATGTCTAATCTACCACGTAAAGAGAAGGAAGGTAGGGCGCGATTGAGAACTCAGCCTAACGATAAATTAATCGTAGAGCACTTGTTGGCGTGGGTAGTTTTGAAGTGTTGATAAGTAGTGGATCTAATTAGGTTAGTTAGAGAACGAGAAAATGTTGTAGTAAAAGTGAAATAGTGGAATAAAAATCAAGGGCAAAAGTCGCTTCCTTCTCGATTATTTATCTTTTAAAATGATATATATATATATATATATATATATATATATAAAAATAAATTTTAGATCTTGAATAGTACAGCAAATACGATAGCTAGCATACTTACCATATGTCTAATCTACCATAAAAGAAGGAAGGTAGGAGCGATTGAGAACTCAGCCTAACGATAAATTAATCGAGAGCACCTTGTTGGCGTGGGTAGTTTTGAAGTGTTGATAAGTAGTGGATCTAATTAGGTTAGTTAGAGAGAACGAGAAAATGTTGTAGTAAAAGTGATAATAGTGGAATAAAAATCAAGGGCAAAAGTCGCTTCCTTCTCGATTATTTATCTTTTAAAATGATATATATATATATATATATATATAAATATAAATATAATATTATTGAATAGAGTACAGCAAATAGATAGCTAGCATACTTACCATATGTCTAATCTACCACGTAAAAGAAGGAAGGTACAGCAAATACGATAGCTAGCATACTTACCATATGTCTAATCTACCACGTAAAGAGAAGGAAGGTAGGGAGCGCGATTGAGAACTCAGCCTAACGATAAATTAATCGTAGAGCACCTTGTTGGCGTGGGTAGTTTTGAAGTGTTGATAAGTAGTGGATCTAATTAGGTTAGTTAGAGAGAACGAGAAAATGTTGTAGTAAAAGTGAGAATAGTGGAATAAAAATCAAGGGCAAAAGTCGCTTCCTTCTCGATTATTTATCTTTTAAAATGATATATATATATATATGTATATACATGTATATATATATATATATATATATATATATATATATATAAATATAAAATAGAAATATTTAGATCTTGAATAGAGTACAGCAAATACGATAGCTAGCATACTTACCATATGTCTAATCTACCACGTAAAGAGAAGGAAGGTAGGGAGCGCGACTGAGAACTCAGCCTAACGATAAATTAATCGTAGACCACTTTGTTGGCGTGGGTAGTTTTGAAGTGTTTATAAGTAGTGGATCTGATTAGGTTAGTTAGAGAGAACGAGAAAATGTTGTAGTAAAAGTGATAATAGTGGAATAAAAATCAAGGGCAAAAGTCGCTTCCTTCTGGATTATTTATCTTTTAAAATGATATATATATATATATATATATATATATATATATATATATATACAGGGTCCGGTAACAAGAGCGCCTTCTTCTATATCTTCCGTTTCATATAAACTAGATTAATAAAATTTGGGATAGGGTTATAGTTTAGTTGTGTGCATATTTTAAAATTATTCACGTGTATACAGGTTGTTTATTTAAAGACGACCAAACTATAATAAAAAAATTTAAATGGAACACCCTGTATGCTATTACTTTTTTGAATTCTACACATTGTTCCTAACAAATTCGCAATACATTTCCCTATCCCTAAATATAGCCGTTTTTGAGTTATGTCGATTTTTATAAAAAAATTTAAATTACAGAGATAGCTTTGAAAATGTACCTCCTTAACCGTTGAGAAACAAAAGTTATCTAACTTATATCAGAACAAGTACACAGATAGAGGTTTCTTATAATGCAAAGAAAATGTCATAATTGCATACAGGGTGTTTACAATTGACTTGTCAATCAGACATTATTCCAACTAGTAATAGTTTACTTTTTCAAATAGAACACCCTGTATATTATTCCGTTTTTGGTTTCTACATATTAACCCTTATCAATTCGATATACAACTCCCTATCCCTAAATATAGCCGTTTCCGAATTATTTTCAATTTTTCAAAATTGATTATAAGATTATTGGAACATTTTTTAAATCCATAGCTTCGTATAAATGGAAAAAAAAAACAGTGGAAAACAATTGTATTGCAAATTAAAAAACACAACAGAAACCAATACACTATAATTATTAAAATTATTTCTAAAAATACAAAACTAATAAAATAAAAAAAAAAAAATTTAACGCTAATCATTAGCGATAATGATTTATAATAATTGTTCAAAATGTTGCCCGTTTTCTCGGATGCAGACCTGAAGTCGATCTTTAAAACGCAACAACTCAGGAGTAATGCTATGGAAAGCCTGTGTTGTACGATTACGCATATCTTCGGCAGTGGTTGGTGGTTCCCTATAGACAATACTTTTTATGTATCCCCATAAAAAGAAATCTATTCTTGTCAGATCAGGGAACCTAGCGGGCCACCTCACAGGTCCATTTCGCCCAATACATTTATTTGGAAAGACTATTGAGATAATCTCTTACATCTGCAGAATAGTGAGCAGGAGCGCCATGATGTTGATACCACATTGTGGCTCTAATATCAAGAGTAATATTTCCTAATAAGCCCGGTAAATTGTTACGCAAAAAGTTAAGGTACTTCTCACCATTCAAGTGTCCATAAAAAAAGAATGGACCGATGACATAATCCCCAACCATGGCACCCCAGACACTTAAAGACCACTTATGTTGATTATTATCTTAATAAATGTGGATTTTCTGAGGAATAATAATGAAAATTATGTGTATTAACAAATCCATTCTTATGAAATGTTGATTCGTCTGTCCATAAAATATTATAAAAAAAATTTGGGTTTTGAGTAATTTTTTCTCTGGCCCAGTTGCAAAATCTTACTCGATGATCGAAGTCTGCGTCGCTCAATTCTTGGTGTAACTGAATATGATAGGGATGTAAGCGATTCTTCTTTAAAAGGCTGCCTGCTGATCTCTCACTTATACCAACTATTTCACTTATGTCCGTTTGGCTTCTGTGATGATCCTCTTCGATGGCGAGAAGAACCCTCAATTCACTATCTTCAATTGTAGAAGGTTTAACACGTTCATGTTTGGAATAATTAGCACATGAAGCTGCAATAAATCTACTCATAACTTTCTGAAACGATCTTGCGTTTGGATGTCTTCTATCTGCATATCATTCAGCATAAATTCTGCTGGCCAATAAACAGTTTCTTTCTGCAGCACCTAACACGAATATCATATCAACTAACTCATTTTGTGTAAAATTCATTTTATAACAATCTTGATTACTAACAATAACACTCGTAAATGGTTAACCACAGTTTTATTTATTTACGCCAAACATTCAATTTTTATAAGAAGCACTCTTGGTTTTAGAATTTTACTTGAAATTGAAGTAAATATTTGTCAAATTCTTGTTAACATGCAATGCCTCCAGTACAAAAATTGTAATTAGTCTCCTATCATAATATATTAGTTTCTGTTGCGTTTTTTAATGTATAATACAATTGTTTTATGATGTTCTTTTTTATCTATACGAGGCCATAGATTTAAAAATGTCTCAATAATCTTATACATTTTGAAAAATTGAAAATAATTCGGAAACGGCTATATTTAGGGATAGGGAGTTGTATGGGGAACTGATAAGGGTTAATATGTAGAAACCAAAAATCGAAATAACTCAAAAACGGCTATATTTAGGGATAGGGAAATATATTGCGAATTTGTTAGGAACAATCTGTAGAATTCAAAAAAGTAATAATATACAGGGTGTTCCACTTAAAATTTTTTATAATAATTTAGTCCTCTTTAAATAAACAACCTGTATTCACGTGAATAATTTTAAAATATGCACACAACTAAACTATAACTGCATTCCAAATTTTATTAATCTAGCTTATATAAAACGGAAGATATAGAAGAAGGCGCTCTCGTATATATATATAATATATATATATATATATATATATATATATATATATATATCATTTTATTAGAGAGATCATTGTTCATTAATCATTAGAAATTATAAAATATGACCTTTTTTCAAAGCTTGTGGCGCTCAATTCTTGCTTACTCTCCTTATGGTGGAGTAAATAGTGGGTAAAATTGTATCGTGTTTTTTATGAGCTTAGAACAAGATCAAACCTATTGGGTATTATCAACAATATCATTCTACAAATGAAACCTCAAAATATGACCTTTTTTTTGTGGTCACGACTTTTTTATTTTCAAAAAACTGTGAAAACTTCCATTTTTTTTAAATCGTTTTTTTTTATATTTGTCATCTAATATCCACTTACCTAATTGAGCTATCGACATGATTTTTTTTGTTTTAAAACCAAGTATAAAATAGTTGATATTTTTTATTTTAAATATACGCAAAATATCGATGCTCTTGGCAGTTCAGAAATGATGCAGGCAAAAATAATTTTGTTTTTAAGAATCTCATATACCATGCTGCGAAGAAAATGGAGACAAAGGACCAAAAAAGTTTTTAATAGCATAATTGTTGTTGTCACTTTTTAGTTTAGGCGCTATGATTTTTTTAAAACGCGCGGAATCTAAAAATTCGGTTATACTCTACGGCGAATATGGAGCCGCTGGTCTAGGTCGACGTGATATGACATGCAGAAACAAAGCAGTGCTTGTAGGTACATTATTATGGTAATAATTAATAATAAGCGTGAGTTGTGTATACTGCTAACATTATTTTAGTAAAATATAGTAAAACATTAAAATGGAGTGTTTATTATGTGGTGTAGTTGTGAACGAAAAAGATAAACTCGTGGTGTAGAAACCTTTGAAGCAGGGTTTGGAGACAATAAATAGTGTTGCGGAAATAAGAAACAATTATCTTGGACAGAACATTTTGAAAATTAAGGATGATATTTTAAGCGGAAAAATAAAGGTGAAATATCATAAAGACTGCAAGAAAATCTACACCTGTAAACACCATATTGAGGTACTTCGCCAAACTAGTAATAGCTCAAACGGAGACAGAAGCATTCCCGGTCCTTCAAAACTAGGATTACTATGGAATCTTTTAACATACGTGAACTGTGATTATTCGTAATGAAAAAGGGACAAAGAAAAAGAAAAAATTGATATCTATACAAACAGGTTTGTAGATTATTATCTATTTATTTTAGGTATTTCCCCACTAAGGTACTACAATAATAGCAAATTTGGTTTATCTCTTTTAGGGACAGGAAAAGGTACTTTTGAAAAAATAATTCAAGCTGCTAAAAAACGGGACGACATTGGAATGGTTTCAAAATTGGCTGGTTATAATGACTTGTTTGCGCACGATGCAAAATATCACAGGCTGTGTTATAACCATTACATTTCAAAATATAATATACAAGCCTTCCGTAATAAATCAAAAATTAACAAAAAAAAAACACACAGCCAAGGACCCGACTTTTTTGTCAAATTCTGATGAAGAAGAAAATCTCAGTCAAATTCAAATTATTCATTTGGATCTGAAACTGGTAATGATAATATCTGTAAAGAAAAAAATTGCTGAAAACGAGTATCAAATTTTACACCAAACAGCTGGGATATTGAAAAAATAGATGCGAAAAGAATTTCCTGCACCTCATGATATTAATCAGAATGAGCAAGTACCAAACATGTTATTGGAACTTATTTATTTATTTATAACGATTTGAAAAAAAATATAAACCCAAAAGCTGCTATTTCTTGCAATATCATTATGGCGCAGTTCGACAAGTCATATAAATAAACTTTTTCAATTTGGATTAGGGTTATATGTATATCATTTAGTACGAAGTAGGTAACTTTTGGATCTTCTATCTGAAATTGCTATCAGCTGCACTTATAATGATATCAGGCAATTAACAACCAATATTGCCAAACAAAGAATTAATACTGACACAATTTATGTACCTCCAGGTGTACAAGTTGTTGATAATCAAATAAAAAATTACATACACGCTAGTATCGACAATTTCGATTTAAACGAGGACACGATTGGGGGCAAAAATACTACTCATTGTACGGGTATGGTGGTATTTCAGCAACGTTCAGAAAATATTTGATTTGTAGGTGAAAATATGACATTAGAAGATCCTGATTTTTCTTTTGGACACATATTGAGCTGCTGAACATCTGTGTGGAGAGAAGCCTGCTTGTATCCAATACGTGGTTTAAACATAAAAATGTGCATATGTATACACGGCAAAGAGGTGAATCTTAAAGTATGATAGACGTGATGATGAACGGCTTAGAAACCTGGTGAAAGACACAGAAGTAATGCGCGGATCGGAGTGTGGATCGGACCACTTTTTGGTTGTATCGATAGAGTGTGTTTAGGGCAAACGTGGGTCTGAAGAAGGAAAGCAAACGTATTGCGAACGTCCAGAATTAGGGTTGACAAACTAGTGGATAATGGTGCGAGAATGAAATACGCAGATGCTGTGAGTAAAGAGTTAAATGTGAATGAAACAGAGTGGAACGAACAAATAAAAGACACTGACGTTGAAAGTGCATGGATACGCTTGAAAAACTCTGTCAATTGTGCCGTGCGAATATGTGGAATATGTAGGTAGACAGAAAAAATATGCTTCGTGGAATGAGTCGGTAAAAATGGCAGTATGTAAGAAAAAGATGCGTACATGGCAATGATTGCTGCAAAAAATGAGACTAAGAAGAAGCGAAAGAGGAAGTGATGGCTTTGGAAAGAGAGAAAATACAGAATGATTTTGAGGGAAACAAAAAACTCTTCTGCAAATGGGTCACAAATACAAAACGTGGACCAAAGCAGAACGCTGCAGGAGTGGCGAATATTAGCAACGAAATAGTATGGGACGATTGTGAAGTGAGGAAATGCTGGCAAGAATATTTCGAAAGGCTGTACAGCAGTGAGGAACGTCAGAGTGAAGGGTTAAATAAGGAGAATACTGAAGGAATGATGAATGAAACTGAGAAGGATATTGGAATAAATGAGGTAGAGAAAACGGTAGGAAGGTTGAAAACAGCAAGGGAGCTGGCGTAGATGAAATCACTGGTGAAATGCAAAAGTATGGTAGTGCAAAGCTTATACGAAGATTGTGTGAATTATTCAATGTATGCCTTATGTGTGGAAAAGTGCCGAGGGATTGGAAGAGCGCGATCATTGTACCACTGTATAAGGATAAGGGGAACAAGAGTGATTGTAAGAACTGCAGAGGTATAAGTTTGCTCAGCGTGTCTGGTAAAGTATTTGGAAGAATACTGATTGATAGAGTACGAGAAACTACTCAAACTAATATTTGGGATGTGCAAGGTGGCTTCATGCCAGGGAGAGGATGTGTCGATCAGATGGTTGCTGTCCAGCAGGTGATCAAAAAGTGTTTAAGGGCAAAAAGGAAGTTGTAAATGGTGTAATGGTTGGTGACGTAAATGTACTTCTGGTGTATGCAAATGATATAGTCTTATTAAGTGACAGTGCGGATGACCTGCAAACCGCTCTGAGGAAGTTTGATACAGTCTGTGAGAGCATGGACCTAAAGGTAAACGTGAACAAAACTAAGATTGTGGTGTTCAATCGGGAAGGTGGAAAGGAGAGTAGAGTATTTATTCTGCAAGATGAAATTGTGGAGCAAGTGGACGAGCTGGTATATTTCGGTAGAATGTTTAATGCAGATGGCTCAATGGAGGGCGAGATTGGACGAAGAGCCAATGCTGGAAGGAAAGTGTTTGGAACTATGTGGACGATAATGAGAAATGAAAGCATGAGGCTAGCTACGAAACGAGCAATATATAATGGCGTCAATACTGTTTGGAAGTGAGATATGGGTATGTCAAAAAAAGCACGAAAGAAAAATAAATGCCGTGGGTATTAGATTCCTGAGAACCGCATATGGTAAGTCGAAAAGGGACAAGATAAAAAATGAATGCATAATGACGGAGTATAGTGAGGAAAAGACGAGGATGGATAGATATAAAAGTAGTACATTACGTTGGTTTGGTCACATTGAGAGAATGAACAACGCAAGATTAACGAAACAAATATGTGTGGGTGAGGTTAGAGGAAAAGCCGGGCCTGGTAGGCCGCGTAAAACTTGGCTGAATGTAGTAGAATGTATGATAGAGGAACGAAGGATAAGGAGTTTTAAAAATAAAAGGGCATGTCAGGGACAATGTATGAATCTTTCGGAAGCTAGGGAGGTATGTGGAGATAGGAAAGCACGCAGAAAGATTGTGAATGAAAAGTAAATAAGAGGCAGGGACTGTTTTGCCTACCCCACAAGGGAATGGCGTGAAGGTTAAGTTAAGATATTGACATTTTTAAACCCTCCAACCCGACCAGAACCTGTACCCTTCAAGTCTTAAATTTAAGAAAGAAAACGATGGGAGGTTTTCAAAAATAAAGTAGGCATGGAAACTTTTTCAACATCGTAAAGGCAGTAGTCCATTTTTAACTTAGTCAGGCTTCAATAACATGATATCCGAAAATGTTGTTTCAGTAAGCGACATTTTTTATATGCCATTTGTAAACAATACCCCAACATTTCTATGGCGCGCTTAGTTCAATTAGTAAGTGAACTAAATCAATCTCACGTAGTTATAATGGCTGATTTATACATTTACTCCAAAGCCAGAGAAATTTTGTGGAATGACTCTCCAAAATTAAAAGATAAAGTGACCTTAATGGTAGGCGGAATGCATTTGAACATGTCATTTATTGCGAGTATCGGATATATTTTTGGTGACGGAGGTCTTGCTTTAATCCTCACCGAAACGGATGTTTATGCCGAAAATTCCTGTAAGATGTTGGAAGGCAAGAAATATTCAAGAGCAATTCGTGGTATAACTTTAGCTACAGATGCGTTATTTAGACTTTATTAGAAATATTTTAGTTGGTTTTAAAAACTCCTCCTTTAATAAAACAGATTTTGAAACGTTTCTAAAGAAACTTCAGCCATTACAGGAAAAAATTAAGGAATTTATTGCAGAAGGCTCTATTACTTCATTAACGTTTACATATTGGCATTCCTTTCTTGTCAGCACTGATCTTCTTTGGAGATTATTACAATCAGAAAGAAATAGTGATTTTGAAAACCAGTGAGAAGAAATTTAATCGTGTTGCCTAAGATATGGCTCTTGAACAGTCATTTAACAAAGATTGTAAAAGTATTTCTGGGGTAATAGGATTTTCTCAAGGATCTGGTACACTATTAAGGTGGCTCACAACAAGGCATTCATTGGGAGATTATCCAAATCATTTTTTAGGTATCTATTAATTGTTATTTCTAATCAACTTTTATTAATATTTTTTTATAGATGTAACGTCAAAAATAATCAAACCAACACCCTTTACAGATAACTCTGAAGCTCTAAAAAATAAAAATGATGTCCTTAAAATGGGAAGCAGCTTGGAGAATGAATGGTGCAATCCATTTGATTTAAAAACATTACCAACAAAAAAGTTGATAAACATATGCACAGGAAAAGTTGCTAGTGACGAAGTAGAAAAAAGTTTAAGTAGTTTCCTGGAAACAGATACAGTAAAGGTTAAAACCTTATTGCAAAAATCTTCTGAAGTTAGTTTTCGAAACCAATGAAAAGAGATAAAAGATTTAACATTCAAAAATACAAAAGCAAAATCCAAAACCACCTTACAGAAGACTTTTATCGGTTCCGAATTTATGTTTCGTAGGAGCATATGTGCCGCTCGTTTCCAAGAAATGGATTTGTCAAACATTTTATCTTATGAACTTCCCTCTGTTTCGACTTCTATGTTCTATGAAGATGGCTCAATGCGCAAATCAACAAAATCTGATCTTTCGAAAAAGTTAGAGTCGTTTACTAATTCCTTTTTCGTCTGTCCACCAATAGATTCATATTTAATTGATGGCATGGTACCTATTCAAGAGTTAGAGTCATTTACGTTTTCAACTTTTAACGATTTGGGGCATCTGCTATTAACAGATGAGCAATGGAAGAAAACATGGTGCAAAAAGAATTACAGTTTTTGGTACATACACTACTCATTCCCTTAAAAATGCTGAAAGGTCCAACCGTGGCGACTCAAATGTTGCTGAATTTAAGGTGACTGGTACGCGAAGAGTTCCTAATTTTAACGAATTTCTTAAATCTTTCTCGAACAAAAGAGTTTACTTAAGGGACTACTTTCTTCGTAATAGTTCCGATTTATTAAATAGTCATGAAAAACTAATAATAGCTGGAAGATTCGAAAATCCAAAGCAAGCGTTTCGAATTACCTGCGATAGAGAACCGACAGTAGATGCTTTTCGACTACATCTAAAAAGGTATACTTATTTCGCATTTTAGCACTTATTAGAGGTTAATATTTTACTTTTGTAGGTGTATTTATCAATTACAAATTTGGTATTCCAGCTATTTACCAGAACCTGTGCATGAAAATTCCGCAAAGTTTGGATGGGTGTTAAAAGATGATGTGTGGATACCACAGTTAACTATTAAAGACACAGTACCAGCAGACCTAAGAAAACTATTATCTATAAAATGTTCAGACAAAAATTGCAATAGTAGTGAATATGAATGCGTAAAACAGATATTAAAATGTATGATAGAATGTAAATGCAAATTATTCAGTAACAGTTTAAGTTTTAATGGCGGTCTGTCAGATTCAGAAAATGAACAAGCTTAATAAACGATTTTTTGATACTTGTTATATTTTTCTTCGCAGCCTGTTATACTCAATAACGTAGTGATAATAATATAGCTAGACTACAGTGTTAAATAAACAAACACTACTTAGTTTGTGCATGGCGCTCCGATATTATTATGTCGCCTTAGATTAGCCGACGAGTAGCCGATTTTTTAAAATCTACGCGCTATAAAAAATCATAGCGCCTAAACTATAAAAGTGACAATAACGATTATGCTACTAAAAACTTTGTTGGTCATTTGTCTCCATTTTCTTCGCAGCATGTTGTATGAAATTCTTAAAAACAAATTTTTTTTTCGATTAGTCAAAATTTCCCTGCATAATTTCTGAACTGCCAAGAGCATCGATATGTTGGGTATATTTAACATAAAAAAAATCAACTATTTTATACTTGGAAAGAAGCGCTAAAGTGTTTGTTTTAAAACAAAAAAAATCATGTTGATAACTCAATTAGGTAAGTAGATACTAGAGGACAAATATAAAAAAAAACACGATTTTAAAAAAAAATGGAAGTTTTCACAGTTTTTTGAAAATTAAAAAAGTCGTGACGACAAAAAAACGTCGTATTTTGAGGTTTCATGTGTAGAATGATATTGTTGACAATACCCAATAAGTTTGATCTTGTTGCAAAAAAACGACACAATTTTACCCATTATTTACTCCACTATAAGGAGAGTGAGCAAGAATTGAGCGCCACAAGCTTTGAAAACAGTGAATTATTGTTTAATAAGAAAGACTCTACAAAGCTTGAACCTGGGAGAAGAAGCAGAAATATTAAATAAACACCAGTTCACTTGATCACCTTAATTTATTCAAAAGCTCAATAATGAGAAAATGGACAAGGCACGTTCAATCTGACCCGATACAATATGAGCCGTATTAATAAAAAGAAGCAAAACCGTTCACTTGTAAATTTGAGAGCAAATCGTCCTTACAATATAAAAGTAGAAGTCAAACCTTTTCCTTCTAGAGTAAAAGCGAATGCTTTAAAGAAAAAGGATTTACTCCCTCAAAAGCACATGGTTATTAATAAAGAGTACCCTTTACTTATTTTTAAGAGCAAATCCTTCGCAAATGATGCGATCTGATCAGTCAGAGATTTACTATCAAAGCAAAAGGGTGTTTACAAAGTTTTTGTTCCAAATGGCCGATGTAGTCGACTTGAGATCGGTAAAAGTGTACAAAGTAAGAAGAACACCACTTGCAAAAGACTTCAAAACTCTTTTTCGTTTTGAAGAAATGGATGTCGAATGGCTTACGCACGACTTTTTGGAAGATTCAGTAGAAAGACGAGGAGGTGCACTTTCCTCAATACAGAAGATGAAGACTTGTTTGCAATATCTGGCTGATCCTGGTTATGAAAGTGGAATCTGTGAAGAGGTTGGATTAAGTCAAGGTACAGTGTCACTTAATGTAACTTACGTAGTAAATAGGATTATAGCAGAAGCTAAACAATGGATAAAATTTCCTCTCACAGAAAACGAGTTTGTTTTGGCTAAAGAAATGTGGCAGGGTAAATATCGATTTCCTACAGCACTAGGAGTACTTGACTGTACACATATTGGAATCCTAAAGCCTAGGTTACATGGTGATGAATATATAATAGAAATTCTCAAATTAAACAAGTGATGCGTGGAACCCCGAATGCTTTATTACTCGCAAATGATGGCTATGTAATAGAGCCATGTATAATTACTCCATTTTCGAGTTTTTTTGGAAAAATGAGCTATTCACGTTAACGACGTAGCCACACCCAGACCCGGTCCATTTTTAAAGCACTGATTCTGACCCCCAGGACATGTTTTTGTAGATCGTTCAGAACTTTATATATTTATACTCGTGTGTGCGTATACATACATACATATATATATATATATATATATATATATATATGTTTCTATTTAGATTTCCACAAGTATTCATATTTAAATAAGACAATTTTTCTTTAAAACTTGTGTAAATAAACGTAAAAATTAATTCAACGTTTCGGGAACGTCCTTTGTTCCCTTTGTCAAGAATTTATTTGACAATTACAGAAATTGAAATAAGGTAACTATTTTTAACAAGTACAAAATATGAAACAAGGTAACTAATTTAATTTTAATCTGGACGAGTGTGTTTGACTTCGGGTAGTTGGTCTAGTATGTGATGTAGAAGGTGCAGAAGTGGGGACGCCTGGAATAGTTGCAGCATAAGTGTTTGAAATTGCTGGAAGATTTGGAGTTGGTTGAAATGTAGAATCAACTTGTTTAATGATATTCTTCCAAATTTGTGGCATTTTAGAAGTGTCATCTCGTTTATTGAGGGCGTTTGGTCTTCTTTCAATTTCAACTGCTTCTCTAATAATTCTTGCTTGTAAGGTATATAGAGGTGCAATTAAACGGATATTGTTGGTATTAATTTGGTGTCCTGTATCTAAATGATGTGTAGCTAAAGACGATGAAGGATTGTGCTGTTTAATTGCTAGTTGGTGTTCATCGGCTCTCGCATATAATATTCTGTTAGTTTGTCCTATATAAGTTCTTCGACAGTTGTTGCACGGTATCTCATACACTCCTTGACTTTCATTAGGAACTTTGTCTTTGGGGTTTCTTAAAAGTTGGGACAAAGTTGAATGTGGTTTGAATACCGGTCTGAAGTCGTTTTTGGGAAATTTCTTTGCTATTCTGTCTGTAATTCCCTTTATATAAGGTAGAATAACAGGAATCTTTCGTTCATTGTTTGACAAGCTATTATTTCTTGGTCTTCTTATTTCGTTGGTAATTTTCAATATTTCTTGACCTTTGTATCCATTTTGAACTAGTATTTTATTAATAGTCTTCATCTCTTCCGTTCTAGAATTTTGGTCAGATAAGTGGTAAGAGCGGTATATCAAGGATTTCATAACGCTACGTAATTGACCAGGATGGTGATGCGAGAGAGAGTTCAAGTATCTATTCGTATGAGTTGGTTTTCGATAAACTTTGTGTGTAAATTTACCATTAGGAAGTCTTGTTATTAGGGTGTCCAAAAATATATATATATATATATATATATATATATATATATATATATATATATATATATATAGATATAGATATATACAGGGTGACATGTAAAAAAGTGCCATGCATAGTGCCACGCGATAGAGGACACTAAAATAAGAAAAAAAGTTCCTATGAACTTAGGTCCATAACGCCTTCGTTTAAAAGATAGGGTGATTAAGTTTAATTGTTTTTTGTTTTTTTTTACTATCTTTTTACAATGATATAATAAGCGGACGAAATTTTGTATACAGAATTCAAATATGACCTTAGTTCTTTATTACTGATAAAGGGCGCCTCATACTGGTTTCCATCTTGTTTGAAACGGTCTTAACTTTTTTGCCTTACACTGTATGTTATTATCGACTAGAAAAATTTGTTTTCCCGTCTTTTCTGCTTCAGAAAGGTATACCTTACTGAAGTCGCTAGGACCAACGGTTTACGAGAAAAATGCATCCGATGCATGCAAATTATCCAAAAGCGCCAAAGTAACTCATTTGCAAAACCGTAATTAGAAGTCACCAATATGGGTTTTCTATTAATGTGTGGGCAGGTATAATTGACAGTTACTTAATTGGCCCATTTTAATTGCCCAATCGATTGACAGGTGAACTGTATCGAAATTTCTTGGAGAATAAACTAAATACGTTATTAGAGGATGCTCCATTGGCTATTATTGGTAGAATGCGTTACATGCATGATGGCGCGCCAGCTCACTTTTCTCGATTGGCAAGGCAATTTTTGGATAGGAGATTTGGAAATACGTGGATTGGTCGAGGGGGACCTGTACCCTGGCCAGCTCGTAGTCCCGACCTTATTCCCCTCGATTTTTCATTTTGGGGAATCATGAAAAATGATGTTTATTCTGTAGAAATACATAATGAAGAGCAACTATGGATAAGAATTATGGAATCCGCAGATAGATTTCGTAATAACCCAGGAATATTTCAAAGATGCCGTCAATCCTTAGGAAGAAGAATTGAAAAATGTATTCAAGTACAAGGAGAACAATTTGAACATCTTCTAAAAATGTAATGTTTTTTTTAATCACTGCCCTTCATTATTGCTATTAAAATTTAATTGTTGAAGTGTTATGTCATTGTTTATGCAAATAAGTTACTTTGGCGCTTTTGGATAATTTGCATGCATCGGATGCATTTTCTCGTAAACTGTTGGTCCTAGCGACTTCAATAAGGTATACCTTTCTGAAGCAGAAAAAATGGGAAAACAAATTTTTCCAGTCGAAAATGACATGCAGTGTAAGGCAAAAAAGTTAGGACCGATTCAAACAAGATGGAAACCTGCATGTGGCGCCCTCTATCAGTAATAAAAGAACTAAGGTCATATTTGAATTCTGCGTGATAAAAAGCCCTTGTATACAACATTTCGTCCGCTTATTACATCATTGTAAAAAGATATTTAAAAAAAAACAAAAAAATAATTAAACTTCAACACCCTATATCTTTTAAACGAAGGCGTTGTGGACCTAAGTTTATAGGAACTTTTTTTCTTATTTTAGTGTCCTCTATCGCGTGCAACTATGCATGCCACTTTTTTCTATGTCACATATATATATATATATATATATATATATATATATATATATATATATATATATTCTTGATGCTTAACACAATGCTACATCTATATTTATTCTATTCACCTTACGAATATAACTGCCAAAAAAATAGCGGTTCGTCTTAATTCTAAATGAACTTTGTGCAAGCGTGGAAGAGTATATCCTAAATTAGTAGAATAAATGTGCTTTTGTGAGCAACTCATGCTTAGCTTCGCATGTCAATCAGGATTATCTAAACCTATTGTTGTGTGTGGGTGTGGGTGTGCGTGTGCGTGTGCGCGTGCGTGTGTGTGCGCGTGTGTGTGTGCGTGTGTGTGTGCGTGTGTGCGTGTGTGCGTATGTGCATGTGTGCATGTGTGCGTGTGTGCGTGTGTGCGTGTGTGCGTGTGAGCGTGTGTGCGGATATGGGTGTGGGTGTGGGTGTGCCTGTTGGTGAGCGTGTGCGTGTGCCTGTGCGTGTGCGCGCGCGTGCGTGTGCGCGTGTGTTCGTGTACGCATGTGTACGTGTGCGCGTGTACGCGTGTGCGCGTGTGCGTGTATGTGTTTGTGCGCGTGTGCGCATGTGCGCGTGTGCGTGTGTGCGTGTGTGCGTATGTGCGTGTGTGCGTGTGTGCGTGTGTGTGTGCGTGTGTGTGTGTGTGTGTGTGCGCGCGCGCGGGTGTGTGTGTTCGAACGATACAGGTCGCATTTTTGTCCGATTGGTACAACAATTTGGCACACACCTTCCGTTTGTAAATATTTCGGACAAGTTCGTAAGCCAAATGAAACATGTTGAAATTTGAACTGATTTAGATACACCACGTTTATTTAGTGTTAAGAAGACTAACTATGTGGATTTAAATTTTATTAACGCTTTTTTCAACCCGTTTGGTACGACCTACGTGAAAATAATGTATATACAAGTTTTATAACTAAGAAGTCTTAGCCTAAATGAGCTTTAAAACTTACCCTCAATCTTTTTCAATACAGGATTTGAGTTCCCTTGGATTGCCGAAAGCATATCCTCCTTGCCAGTTCGCAAGTTTAACTTTTTAGTTTCCTGTTCGGTTTCTATCAGCTTTTTTCTTAAGCCTAGTTTTCTTGTTATTAACTTTCTTCATTAACATTTTTGCATCCATCTCTTTTCCAAAAAATCCATGGCATTTTTCAACCACACTAGAAATTGCTTCATCTTCCTTTTTCTTAACTTTCGGGATCGGTGATTTGGCCAAGATAACAGGAAGAGCTTTTATTTCCTTAGCCATAAGTTGCATTCCATTGAAATTATTATTGGGCTGATCACATTCAGTGTCACTTGAAAATGGCTTGTTTTCAAGGAGAGATTACAGCTAGCTACAAAATGCAATACAATACCAAAATATATGTTTAAAAAATATAACTTGAACCAGCAAGGATCTACTCAGTGTTGCTTTGGTTATTGCTTTAAGTTGATTATGACAAGAGTATTGTTGAGGAATAAACCGCTGATTTTATTACACTTACGGTCAAACACACCACATCTGCTGTGGAATGTCTTCTATATTAAGTACTAATTACAGAATTGCCGTACTATATTCAATGACGAATGTCTCTTTATAACTTAAAGTTGTACCAGTGTTATTATAAATGAAATAAATAAATTTTCACGACTAATCGTTTTTTTATACGATATTTTGTGAATAAAAGAACTATATTTTAAACATTAACATACAGTTCTCGGAGTTATCATGCACTTTTGTAAAACAAAAAATAGTGTCTTTTGAATATGAATACAATTTTAAAAATAACACTTTCCTAACATAATTCTACGTTCAGGTACTTTTCAACATAACACCATTAACTTTAAATCAGGAGGATTTGCTTGAAAGGAAAAGGTAGTGATTTTAATACGGATTGAAGGATTTGCTTTTATTTCTACCTTTTTCTTAGAGCAAAACTTTTTCCTTCGTACCTTTACCTTTTCACCTATTACTTTTTTTTATTAATATGGCTCAATGTAAGGATCACACTCATCTTCTACATATAAATATTCCTAATCACACTTTATATTGAATTTTTCCCAAAAGACTAACTAATTTCGTATCAATATAGGACATGTAATGTTATCAAGAACCAGTAAACATTTATAATAATAATTTATGTAAAAGTTTCCCCAAGGACTAGACAAATTTCGTATATAAATAAATATACGGGTTCACACTTATGTATCACAAACAAATATTTATAATAAGAATTTCTGTTAAAAGTTTCCCCAAAGACTAGACAAATTTCGTATCTAAATAAATATAAAGGTTCGCACTTATCTATCACAAGCAAATATTTATAATAATAACTTATGTCGAAGTTTAGACGAATTTCGTATATAAATCGAAGGGTACACCCTGAGTAAACCCTGATGAGGGCAAGTCGCAATATTTAACTAATTAGCAACGAACAAAAAATTGATTAAAATTTTCAAAAGTACTTAATACACCTATCGGGTCCGTTGAAAGATCTTTCATCGTGTTGACCAGAAAAGGGAGATTCACATAGATCAGATTAAATTTCAACTTTAAAATGCCATTGTTTTACAAACTCACCCATAATAACCAAACCCTCATATACATCTTTTGGGAGAAGACTGTCCCGCTCACACTTGACCTTAACATTAATTTACATCTAAATACCCGGCCAGTTAAAATTAGGTCGCATATAACCTGAACATTCCGAGCCACAGTATAAAATCATACTTTAAATCTAAAAGATAAATAAAAAAAATTATCCTGCGCTAAAGTTTGACGTAAAAGTATAAATTGGACTATAAACACAACCGGTATGACAACAACATTTAGGCTATTGCGCGGACGGTAGCACGTTCGGATATTAATTCCCAAACCATAAAATGGACGGTCACGTTAACACAACACTGGGCACGGTTCGTCAAAGTTCTGTTACAATTAACTCGATTACGTTATTTTCACCACACAATAAAATAGTTAACGTTTCTACCAATTTACATCAAGTACCCAGTAGTGAGTTATCTACAAATGCCGTGCAAATTATGAGGGTTATACTAACAAAGAAAACTGCACAAGACAGCTTCCTAAACAAACGTAAGTAATTCGTTCTAATTTCGGTGGTATCAGTTTCCGACACATGTAAATTTTTAATATAAAATACGCGAAATTATTTAACACATGCGATAATGGAGAGCTCTGACCTGGTTGGGCGAGTGGTTATACTTTAGACCCTCATGCTAATCAAACTTGTCCTGGTTAATTCAAACCCAGACGAGCACAGGTTATAAGGGTTTCGACTCGTCACCATTAGTGCATGTACAGCTAGATTCCATCATCGTAACCACCAATGTAAAACGGTTAGGGAGAAGGCATATTTATCTCCAGTACAGCCTAATGTTTATTCCAGATAGCGAAAATCAATCGAAGATGAACGAAGGAGAAAGGATGAACAAGAACCAAAACAGGAACAAGACTAAGGTCAAAAACAAAAAAAACTAAAATAAGATAATGTAAGTAATTGTAATTTGGTCAGATAACGTTTCTTTACCTCTCAGGTATATTAACAAGTACTGTTAATTATAAGTCTTGAGACTAGCGATTTAGTTATTTCTAATATTTCGGCAATGAGAGAAATTTAAAAATTACAAGGAATTGAAGGAATGTAGATATCTTACCCGTTTAGTGAAAGCGATTATTCTTATATATCCACCACAAAATAGTTAGACAAGTAAGTACATTACAATATCTAGAAATACTTTATACTGAAAAATTGATACCATCAATTAAATCAGAAATAGAGAATTTTTCTGAGAATGCTTCACTTTAGACCAATATGGCTACCCACAAAACCACGTTTTAAGAACGTTTTGGCGAAAATTATTGTTATCAGATCACATTGGTACCAAATTTTGTAAAAAATTTCATATGTGGAAATAAATTTCCTTTTATACACCGTTATTATTTATTACATGTACTGCGGTAATTCCGCAGACGAAACAGATACCTTTAAGTAGGCGATTTAGAAACCGGTAGGAACTCCATAGAAATCCCCTAGGTGACACTACTATTTCAATTTAACCATATTTATAGTAAATTCCAATGCAGTGACCACAAACAATTTTCAGGTAATATTGAATTGAATATCGATTTTTGCACGTTACACACTATTCAAATCTTTAAATCTCAAATTGTTTTTATGAAATATTCAGTACTACATTCATAAACTATTTACAAAATATTAAAAATACGTATAATTTGTAGATAAACGGTAAACATTAAATGAGTAAATTGGTTTATAATATTCATTAAAGATTTGTACAAAGCGAAAGTGATGTAATGCTGTACCAGTTTTGAGTAATCAGTTAATATAGCGAACGTTATTAAAATATAAGCTTCCTTTAATGAACTGTGCGGTTAATGCAGGAATCGTGGCTACCGTGTTGTGTGTAAAAACTAATAATCTAGCAACAGTTAATATTGGTCGCCTCTTACAACAAACAGTTTACCTGTTATAGGAAAATTCTTAGGCCGTTCCTATACAGCACCAAACAAAACAAACACAATCTGTCTGTTCCAAATACTCTTAATACTAAATAAAAATAAAACAGTTCTCAATTTCGAATAAAACTGAAAACTGTGAATCAAAACATTGTTTCACTTCAATAACCAAAAGAGATGTTACTTTGCTACAGCAAAAGCATTAATTGAGATTTAAGACCCCATTGATATTACAAACTTTTCTACTCGAAAGGTACGTTTCATCTAAAGCCTTTAATTATTTCGAAGATACTGTTAAGTTGTGTTGATGGTTAAACATTAAAGAAAGGAAGAGACCACTTGGCTCACCCAACATTTTGTACTTGACGAAACCGCATAAAGCGTAAGAAATAAATAATTGCAAATAATTACGTCATCTAATGAGGAGTAAATAGAAAACTGACACAAACCCATGGATTGAATATATTCAGAAAATATTTAATATTCCTCAGGTTTGAAATTGTCACCATCTGAAATCAAATTCAAAAAGAACGTTGAAATTGAACGTACCGGTTATCACCAACTGTAATACCAGTCATCCCAAATCATAAAAATAAATGGTAAGTACGAAAGACCATCATCCATTACAATAAAAGGAATTTATTTAATTCAGAAAAGTAATATATTTAAGGAAATACTTAATGACGATATTACGGAAACAGCAATAAATATGTTATTTTAACAGCTAACTAACCTTACAGCATAAGTAACGAATATAACAGCTTTACCAATTAGGTATGTTAAGTTATTACAGCATTGCATTAATGTACAGTTGAAATTAAGATGTAACATACAGATTATGTATTCATTGTATAAACGGTTACAGTCCTTAAATATTAACGGAAAATTATTTTTTGTGAATAAACTAAATATTTAATTGGTATGTTAAGTTTTTAGCAGTGAATACTTTCACCACTTTCAAATTATAGTTTTTCTTTGGACTAATACTATAATTTGATTAAATTTATGGATTGAACTGGCTTTTACGTGATGAACTTCATACCTCATGAATAAAAATAAAACTAAAATTGTTCTTAACGTTTCACTATGTTATTTAAAATAACAAGTGGTTTGATAGAGTATTTAAACTAAATTTACTTAGAACGTTTATATTTTTATACAATATTTAACGTGTTGTTACGAAAGTGGGGTGGGGGTGGGGGGGCATAAATTTATCAATTAAATAAGTGTGAATTGTATACTTCTAATTGTTCGTTTAATAACTGACGTGAGTATTTTCGCTTATTAATTTCTAAAGCTTCCAATAAATCTAGTTTTCTAGTGTTGTTTTGAATGTGTAAAATTTCAAAGTTACCATTAAAATCGTGGTTTTCTATATAGTGTGAAACATAGTTTCATTTATTATTATCACATTAACAATATATGACATTTTCAAGTATTCTAGTTTTAAAACTTCTTTCTGTTTGACCGATATAACATTTATTGTAATCACCACAATTCTTATAAACTCCTGACTTATCTCTCCTATCAGCTTTAGACCTATTTACTTAGTGTATTTTTGTAGGTTTTCCTATATGTGCTTAAGAAACGAAATTCTTTCTTAAAACTGGGATATTAGGATAAACTAAATTTAACGCTTGTTTTAATTATTTTTATCTAATATTTTATTTATATCCCTTCTGTGATATTTACTGTTATTAGTATTATTAAATTAAGTTTTTTCTGAGAATTGAATCTGATAAAGGTACATTTAACAATCTACGTATACAAGAATTAAATGCCGCCATTTTAGAATTACATGGATGGGCAAATGAGTTATGATCTACTGAGCCTGTATGAGGAGGTTTTTGAAAAATAGGAAAATCTAGCCTATTAGCTATTTTAGTGACGGTTAAAACAACAAAATTAATTTGGTTATTATTTTATGTATTTAAAATAAATACTATCGATGGACGTGGTATATTAAAAAAATAAAAAAATATATTTAGTTGTTTATTCGAACCTGTGAAACATGCAAAAATATCGTCAACATATCTATACCAGAATAAAAAATTATTACTAAGCGGGTGGTTATGTATTTGATTTTATAATTTTTTAGATTTAACCATCACTGAAATAGGTAATAGACTGGATTTTTCTATTTTTTACAAACCTTCCCATACAGACCAATCTGCCCTTTGATATAATTATAAAATGGCGGCATTTATCCCTATGTACCTACATAGATTATTAAATGTGCCTTCATCAGAATTCAATTTACAGAAAGAACTTAACTTAATAAAACAAATATCAGTACATAACGCATGCCACAAAATGGATATAAATGAAAATAAATACATAAAAAACAGTATTATAGGTGTTTTCTGTTTATAATTTTAGATATATAGAACAAAAGTAGAAAACTAGATTTATAGCAAGATTTAGAATTAACAATAGAAAGTACTCAGGTCAGTTTGAACAACTAGATGTATACAATTCTCCACTTTTGAATTGAGAAATTCTTCTTCACTACCCCCCCCCCACTTTCTTTATAACTCGTTAAATATTACATAAAAACATGCATTGTAAGTAAATTTAGTCTAAATACTCATCCTGATGAAAAAACAGTGTTGTTAAAACAAGTGTCATTTTAAGTAATATAGTTAAACTTTAAAAGCAGTGTCTGTTTTATTTCTACTAATTTATAAATTTTTTTTATTGTGACATTTTTCATTTTCAAGACAGTTTAATAATATTTAATCTATTACAAATATAGGTAATCTTTACTAACATAAAATTATATTCAATAGTTGGATTTTTCTGATGTTTCCTAACTTTTCTAGCAAGCTTACATTTATGTTTTCTGTACTCACATAATTATTTCATATCTTAAATAATATTCAAGAACTTGCTGAAGAAGGTAACTGTAATTTTTTTCGAAACGTTTAAAGTTGTAAAACAGGTTTGTAAAAATTATTATCCAAAAGCTAAGTATCTTAATTATAAATTAAATTAAATTATTAAATGTATGCTAAAAAATTACAAAAAATAACTGATACCAAGAAAGAGCATTCAATAAATGTTTAAATAATTTTAAAGTAAATTTACATTCATTTGTCCTTGTGTTTATATTTGTAACATCTAATGTGTTCTTTGCATCTAATATTAAAATAACTAAGTATTTGTCCAATATAAACAGAATTACAGAATGTGTAGTATCCCACTTCAAAATTAATACACAAAACAAGTTTGAGTTCGCCATATTCAAAAAACCTACTCAAACGGACATTACAATTCCAAGCGATTTATGTCACCATAAGACACACAAGTTAGCTGCATATACATCATTAGTACATAGAGAAATGACATTAATATTAAACCAAACACATTTCAATAAAGAAATATCCATTATAAAACAAATTGCGCAAAAAAATGGTTGTATTTCAAATATAATCGACACTAAGTTAAAAATCAAAAATACAAATTATCTATCAAAAACAGTTTGCCAAGTATTTAAATATTCCCAATGCGATCAATACACAGGACATTCATTTCGTGGAACCTCTTCCACAATCTTGGCAGACAGTGGAGCTCATATTAGAACTTTAAAACGACATGGGGATTAGAAAAACGATGCTGTTGCTGAAGGGTACGTGGCAGGCTCCATCGAAAATAAGAAGAAAATTGACAAAATCCTTAGGATCTAGTAGCGTACAACAAATGAGTAACCGAGAAATACCTATATCAACATCTTTAAGCAGTTCAAGCGAATGCCTTCTTGAAACATCTGGGGGAATTTCAATTACCTGAAATTCCAATTGCACCATTAACATTAACATCAGTAAACAATAATTTCTTTAATATTACATTAATTACAGATCATATTCTAACTGTAGTATTAATATAAATAAATTTGTTCAATTTATTTGTTTGTATTTCGTCGTCAAAACGACTTTATGGTACAACATTACAGCACACATGCCATAAAGTGACAAATTATTAACGATTTTGACATTAACAACTAAGTCTATATATATCTAGTTCATATTTTGGAAAAATATTAAAAAAAGTAGCTCACATATTACAAATAACAAAAAGCGTTCTTAAATGTTTATTTAATGTTAAAGATTCAACTAACATTTTAAAGTCAGGTATTTATAAATTGAACTACACATTCTGTAATTCTGCTTATATTGGGCAAACACTTTCACAAAACAACATTACATTTTCACATGTTTGTAACCAAAAAGATAAATTAGCTGTTTTGGAAGCATTCTTAATTTATAAACATAAACCGACCGTACCTTTAACGAACGAACAGGTTGACCATATAGACCCAACTTTAACAAATATTTTAAATATCGATTTATAATTTACATCAAGTTTGCTGTTTTAGCTTAATGATTTGTTACCATAACTACAGGGTGTTGAAAGCTTGTTATCAAAATTAAATATCTGCCATAAATCAAAAACGCTTTTAAATATTTTTTCAAATTTTGTGATCAATATGCTCTTGAGCAAAGTAATACTTTGACATAAACTAACTTTTGAGAAATTTAACCAGTGTCACGCTATCGGGGTTAGTGGAAACTTTTATTCCCCTATTTTTGACACACTGGACAAAAAATATTTTATTTTACTTATTTAAATTCTCCGTTCACTTTTAGTTAAAAAAGTAATAACCTTTTACGAATCTAAAATTAACGGTGTTTTAGAGATTTGCTTCTAAACAAAAGTCTGCAAGTTCTCGGATAATTAACAAATGATGATTTGTACTGTAATTTGCCCGTCGGCGTTTTGCTAAACAATTAATATTTGATTATTATAAGTTTTTGTTATGAACGAATAAGTTCAAAGGTAAATGTAATTAAAAGTATTATTAATTTTATTAAATACATAAATAAAGTTTATGGGATTTGAACTAGACTATTCTGAATCTAACAACTGCGCTATCAAGGTTCAAGCCCCAATCGATGTAAATTTTGTCTATGTATGTAGAACTGATGTAATTAGAATTTACATCAGTTCTACACACGATTGGGGCTTGAACCTTGATGGCGCAGTTGGTTAGCGCGGTACTCTAGCAAAGTACAGGTCGTAGGTTCAAATTCTACCCGAGGTAAACTTTTTATTTATGTATTTAATAAAATTAATAATAATTTTTAATTAATATTTGCTTTAATCCATACTGTTAATTCGATTTTGAATAATGATTAAGTGTAAATAGTTGAAAAAGAAATACAAGTTATTTATGGGTTTAATTTCTGAGACTAGTTGCTACAATTTAATAAACATAAGCTCAGGTTAGCGCAAAAGTCATCAAAATTAAATTCAAACAAATGTATTACAACACTAATCAAATTAAGGAAAGTACAATAGTTGTTCAAGCTGGTGGCCGTTTACTTGCAAACACGTTCTACACCGTTTTCTCATTGAAAAATGTGTCTTTGAGAATAACTCCGGATTGGACTGAATGTGTTCTGCCGCAGCGTTAATTCTCGCTACTAGAATTTCTTAAGTATCGACGATGGTTTGGTACACTAAGGACTTCATGCAGGCGCAGATAAAAAAAGTCGAAAGGGTTTAGGTCGGGTGACCTTGGGGGCTAAAATTCGGGTCCGTCCACTCCGACCAATCCATTTTTCTCCAAACCGTCCATTTAAGAAATCTCTAGCTCTGCAGCAAAATAAACGGATGCCCCATCGCGCTGAAACCACATGTGTTGTCTAATAACTAGAGATACATTTTCAACAAATTCATCTAACACTTCTTCCCCAAACCGCGTATAAATAGTTCCACTTTGTAATGCTTTTTTTTCGGGATTGAAATTGACTTTACTTTAATTTTCTACTAACTAGCTCAATAGGTTCTTGCGTCTGCAAGACGGGGAGTGGTTCGTTTTGTGCTATCGGGGTTAATCACTGTACTAGGGTAGCACACACTGAACCAAATAAACTAAATATTTACACATAAAACTAATAACGTTAACAAATATATAAAATGAATCAAATTAATAAGTTATTTATGAACAGTGTTAATGAATCAAATTAAGAAGTTATCTCTTCTGGTTCGGAATCGGGTCGCCTCCTTCTACACTAGCTTTTGGATTTTCTGTGAAAATATAGTTAATAGTGGCGGCGATACATTCAAAAGACCCAGTTTTAAGTCCTATTTCAATTTTAGTTGAAATAAGTTACACAAAAAATAAATGAAAATTTTGAAACCGGTCCTGTTTTTTCAGTAGCTGCAGGAAGCAGGAAATATTTTATGCCGTTATTTAAACTGGATAGCAGGTGTTGGGTGACGGGATAGCCGGGTCATTGCTCTTTATACCTGCGAAGGCCTTCTTAAATAATCAATATTTTAAAGAGGTTTGTATGTGAACGAGAATGCGAGTTTATTTTGCCTTTATGCAATAAAAGCTGTTACGGTTTTATTTTATTGAAATGTGTTTTTATTTAAATGGAATTAAATGGACTAAATAAACATGCACAGGGTTCACGTATTCTAAATAATTATTTACACTCGGTTCGTAGTTATAGTGTCTTAAGATTTATTCTAATTATCTTTAGTAATTAGTAGGACACTCTTGAGCATTAGGTATGCCTACTCTCTGGGGGTTGTTTATGCATTCGAGGCGCGCTTCTTGATTTCGATCGCGGTAATAGTGACCTAGGGCGGCGTTGAAGACGGCAATAACAATCTTAACAAGGTATTTAAACCTTTGGGAATTGTTGTAGTTTAAAGATTGTTAAGTATGGGATAAACTACGCGTTTGTTCTATAAGGCATTTATATGTTACAAAAATAAAATTTATTTTTTTTACTAAAAGCAAAGCTTTTACGGTCTTACTCCTATTACGCGTATAATTTAAAGCGGATTACTCTCACTAACTGTTTACACGAGGTTATTAGTTACATTAGTGGATCTATTGTCTAATTATTCTTTAATTATTGATCAGTATTTTATCTGCTGGATCTCTCACGATGAGTGAGCGGCAGGGCAGCGGTTATTTACGGACGATTAAAATGTACTACTCACGTATTTTCACGAAGTTCGAATTTCTCTAGGAAACTAGGTGACCCTAGTATGTTCTACTTGCAGGTGTCTGGTTGTGGTCAATCTGCTGGGTTACTGCACTTCGGTTCCTTAATTATTTTGCCTAGTACAGGGGTATTTTTGTGAGTTTGTGTACTGTGTGTAGGTAGAATGTCATTTACAAGAATCTGGGTAAATACCCGTTGCGCTATTTAAATGATCTCTCTGGGGTTGACAGAATTAAATCAGGGCAATTAAAAAAAAGCAAAACAAAATATTTTCTCCAGTGGCGTCAAAAATAGGGGGATAAAAGTTTCAACTAACTATGTCAAAATATTACTTTCCCAAAGAGCACATTCATCACCAGATTTAAAAAAAATAATAAATATTAATAGCGTTTCTGATTTATGGCAAATTTTTAATTTTGATTTCAAAATTTCAACACCCTGTATCTCAGAAACTTTTAGGGTTAATGTACTTATATAAAAATGTATAAATTAACGAGAGCCTTGTGGGGTGGAGCGTTGTCGGTCGAATATACTAATACCCTGTACATATATTTTCTTTCGATAATGATACATGATGTATTGAAACGCGTTGAGAAATAAATACGAGGATGTATTGAAAAATTCTTAGCCCACTATAGAAGCAAACAAAGTATCTTATTATTCAATACACTCTCCTCGTAATTAGATATATTTATTACAACCTGCTACGCCTCTAGACCTTTCAAAAAACATTTTTATCTTGTTCTGTCAACCAGGCCTCCACAGCTTCTATCACTTCTTCGTTGGAAGAAATTTTACAACCTTTTAGACTTTTTTCAATTGAGGAAAAACATGGTAGTCAGACGGAGCAAGATCTGATGTTTGAGTAATTCGAACCCTAAATCCCGAATTGTTTGTATGGCCACATGCGATTTGTGTGCAGGGGCATTGTCCTGTAAAACAAAATAGCTTTGGACAACTTCTTCAACATCTTCTCCATAATTTTTTCTCGTAGAGCGGTCGAATAATAATTCCTATTTACTGTTCTACCCTTATCCAGAAAATCAATCATGATTAATCCTGGGCAATACCAAAAAACTGAAGTAAGAAATGTTCCAGCAAGTTTTTGAACACGAAATTTCTTACGACTTGGAGAACCAGAGTGTCTCCATTCCATCCATTGCTGCTTGTTTCTGGGTCGTATAGATGTACCCAAGGTTCATCCATACTAACAACACGGCTTAAGAAGCTTGCATCTTTTTCAAACCGAACACAGAAGGAAACGCGATGCTTCTTCCCTTGCACGTTTCTAGTTAACATTCATACCTTTGGGATCCATTTTGCAAAAATTTTTCTCATGTTGAAATCGACGTAAACTATATATGCGTTCATATGAAATATTCAGTGCCTCAGATATTCGTTTTAGCCCAATTCGACGGTCTGATAAAATCAAGTCATTAACTGCATCGATATTTAGAGGGGTTGGCACAGGAACTGACCTTCCCGATCGCTCTTCAACTTCAATGTAAAATTTACCTCTTTTGAAGCTTGCAATCCAATTTTGCATGGTCGTCTACGAAGGAAATTGATCGCCAAGGGTATTAAACGTATCTTCGTAAATCTGCTTGCCTCTTAACTCCTTCAAGTACAGGTACTTGATGATGGTTCGATACTCTTTTTTCATGCCCGATACTTTTTATTTTCACAATTTCGGTCGACAACTTTTTTTCAAATTTTATCGCGCAACTTTGGTTTCACTTTTTCATGTGAATCTTTACGTTGACTAATAAGTTATTCTTCGTTGCTATGATAACGCAATATTTTCTTTATCCACGGAACCGGTCTAGGCTAACTAAATATCACTATATTCCTCGTAATTATATAATAGTATATTAAATAATAAGGGTGGTAAATTACAACACTCGTGCGTAATAGGCATTACCATCCGAGTTGTGTACTAAGGTTTTTCTACTCCTATAGAGAATAAGAACAGTGACGTATGAGTAATACGTAACTACCACTCATTAAGATTTTTATGACTTTTGAACGTTTTATACACGTATATAATATGGTAATGAACGATCCTATAACAATAAAGTATTGTATAAATTTATTATAGGATTGAATGGTTTATTTCAATTACCAGGTTAGGAGTTCGAAAATTCGAACTGAAATAAATAGAACTAGTTGACCACACTGGTTTTATTAGTTTCCTTGAAATTAAACAAATTTACCTCACTTTTTGTATGGTTAACGATGGAATGAAGTCTGGGACTATGTTTTTTAACACTGAAGTAAATGGCTTAGATACATATATGGGTTTTAAAGTTGACACACTGTTTTCAATATATTCTATGCGCTAAGTTGTAGTGGCAGTTGAGGCTTTACACCAAATTGTCAATCCAACCTTCTTCTACGTTTTATGAATGTGCTGTTTAAGTCAGCTGCTTACCACTTGCATCGATTAGAATGTAGATGGAAGTAATATCACAATGCTACATTACAACTAAAAATATGTTTAATATGCCTTCTATAATATTGTGAATATCATACCTACCTCATTATTAACATATTTAAAGTTTGTTTTATTTCAATATAACAGAAAGTTACAGAAACTATGTATATAACATTATAAATAATTAATGCACCAAAAGTGGTTAGATACTTATTTAAATTGTTTTCAAAATAACTAAAGTCATAAGCTATATTATATTGTTAAACATATAGATATCTAGCATAAAGTTTGATGTAACATATTGTTAGATTAAATAATATCCAAAGTTATTATCTAGTAACTTATTCTTTATGTACTAAATAAACATGCCTTCAACTACAACAGAAAGCTCATTATCAAATATAATGTTTATTCTGAAATATAAGTTTCCGTTTTATAAATACACAATTGGAAACTTGTACAAACTATCACTAAAATTATTCATCTACTAAATGTAGAATCTATCAAATAATCTTTTGCACCATCGATAAACTGAATTGCCGATATTATTTCGTTACGTCCTTCACTTCTCTAAAATGAAAATTATAATTTAGTGAAGTGACAATATGTTCTTACATGGTGTTTAAAAGTTTCTTTAAATAAGAATGTCAATACGTATTTACCTAAATTCACATTTAAAAAACCAAAAAGTTGAGGTGGGTTTAAGTTAATAGAATAAATGGGCTCGAACTCCTAATTAAGTACTGTGACTATAACCAATATATGCTTTGTACTTCAAAACTACATTAAGAAGTGTATCCATTTTGCAAAATGGTTACGTGCAGATTTGTACTTTGTCCACTAACTTACCGTAACAGAGAAGCTCAGTCAAAGTAAAGAAGTGGGATGGGTTCTACAGTGGCGCAGGTGGTACCTAAAAGTTTAAAAGAGAAGGGAGGGCACCAGCTAGAATGATTAACGGCCAGCCCTAGACAGACGGAGAGAATTAGTCACTTTCCTAGCTAACAACAAATATAAGGAAGGATCTGAGCAGTAAGATAAATTAAATAAATATTTAAATTGTGTTACACACAAAACGTTAACCCAAAGCTTACACATTAAATATTTGTGCCCTTAAATACATAATAGCAAGCCACCCAGAATTATAGTCTTCAATTCATATAATAATATCAAATAAATGTAATCAAAAAAAGAACCAAATGAAAATGTGGATCTCCAAAGCTAGGTTATGATAAATCATAGATGTATTAACATTTAAACAGCCAAAGTAGGTGCAATTTATGGATTCCTAATTGTAGAGGTACATTAAAAATATTATGGTATACATCTTTTATGCAAAGCAGCCAATAGCACGTTGCTATGAAAAATAGACAATTTACAATTAAACAGTAATAACACTTACCAACCGCAAAGCCGAATGCATTCAGTTGTACAGTTTTACTCTTTCTACATAACATAAATCGGCATTGTAGCCATTAACCCCAACACATAATAACCAAATTAATGTACAAGTGAATAGTTAGTGAAGCACACAATTAACTGTTTATCAATTCAATCAACATATGTATGTACAATCTTACACAATGCAACAATTAAAGCATCAAGCTTAAATACTTCAAAAACTGGTATAATCGGTAACTTAGCTTTCAATATACGGGTCGCCTGTCCTGAAGATCCAACGCAACGACCAAATGTTTACCGATTATTCATCACCAGGTGTTGTACAGGGTGGCCAACTAAGAATGCGAGGTACTGTATCTGGGAAACTATACATCGTGGAGGGTTGAGGAAAAAAAGTTATTACTAAAACGGCCAATACAAAAACCTGGAAAATATTTTCATGTTCCTGAAATGGCCGCTAGAGGGCGTAACTGCAATCTTGAATTTAAAAAAGTGATGTTTCTGTGAGTTCTGTTATATTAACCTAATAAAAAAATAACTGATCTTTGAAGTCGAGGATAATCTGAACTTTTTTTTGTTTGGCACTTTTTGACGTATCTATAAAAATAAAGTGGTGGGGGTTATTCAAAGGTTTCCTTAAATCACCCCCGTATCTTCGATACGGCTAATGTTAGTTTCACATGTCGTCGCTAGAGGGCTTTGCTCGACATTCCGACAGAAACGATTATTTTCGCAAAAAATTAAATGTATTGGTATTACTTTTTTTCATGAACAAGTAGCTAAATTATGCCTAAACAAGCCCGCGAAAACCGCATCTCGATATCTTGTTACTAACCTAAAATATCGGCCAAAGAAAACTTTATATGAAAATCCCTTAAATTTTTATTTTTTTTAACTATATTTTTCTGGATTGTTTATATTATGTAAGTTGTGGCCCCAAAAAAGGACCGATTTAAAGGAGAAAGGTTTTTAATTCCCCCGCAAATGCTCGAAATGCTGACCATCACTCTGTGCATTGCTGAGGCTTCTTATGGGTAGACAAAACTGCAGCTTCAATTTCGGCTCTGAATAGGTTACCTAGAAATTGCGATTTTAAATGTTTGTAAATTTATTTACGAGAATAAAATCACCCTTTTTGAAATTATTACGGGCAAGTAAGCAATGCTAAGTTATACCAAAGGCCTATTTTTTTTGTTTAAATACATATTCACTATGGATTTATACGAAAAATACAATTAATAGAAGCAGGCAATGGAAACAGATACCTAAACAAAACATACATAATCCTCAAATTGTCAATAGTTGTCAATACTTTCGCGTTACTTTGAGCAATTTTTGTGCTTTCAAAATGTGTTTTACGAATAATGAAGTTATTGATATGCCTGCGGTTTATTTTGAATGTCTTCAGAATGCCGCAGTACCTAAAAGATCGGCGTCCTTGCGATGTAAGAGTTTTTCCCCGATTAGTGGCGAGCTTACGAGCCAATGGTAGTTTTCGGCCTACGTTTGAACGGCAAAGAATTGGAAGAACACAAGAAAATATTGATCGTGTACTGGGCAATACTGAAGGAAATCCTTATGTTAGCACAAGAGCATTTGAGTTGGGCATATCACGGGCAACGGTAGTAAATAGTAAAGTCCTAGAAAAATGCGCTCTTAAAATTTAAATTTTTCACCTCATTTGAGAAAAAAATTTTTTTCAGCGCAGTTGTGTTTTAGAAGTGGTAATCTATCATTTACATATAAATTTTTTCAAAATATGAAAAATTACACTTAAATTAGCCAATTCCATTTTGAAACAACAAAAAGCACTTAAAACACACCTTTTTGTACTTACGTAAGCTCAGAAGAAACATATGCATGCAATTTATCCATTTAATGTATCTAAATGCTCTTTAAATTACCCTAATTTTGAAACAACACTTAAAACATGACTTGTAATTTTCGGTGCAGCGTTAATAATAGTTGTAGTATAATGAACGCAGTTATTTTGCTGTGAAAGCATTTAGCAAACATTCTATTTTTATATGTCATCAGTTTACATTACAACTTTGAAACGGGATTTGAAAATGTATGTACATAATAGATACCATGCAACGTATTTTCATTATACTTCAGTGTTATTTAAGTGAAATTATGCTTTTTCCTAACATTGAAAGTTTTTATTCAAAAATCTGTATATATAATATATACCAATCATTTAAGAGCGCACATGGTAGCACTTTCAAATTTAAATTTAAGGAACACATAAGAGATTCTATGCAATTTTGAACTCACTTAAATTTTATGCTGTACTAAAATGATAAATCAACATTAAACTTACTCATTTAAATTTTCTCTGTTTTATAATAAAATAAATCACATTTTATTTGTAAATACAAATATGTATTAGTAATTTGTTCTATTTATAACATTAAATCATAGCTTCATTTAAATGGTGAATCAAGCTTGTATATATAAGAAAAACAAGCCTATAATATTAAAATGGAATATCAATAAAGTTATGTATGAGTGTAATTTTTAATGTAACTATAAATGTAGAATGATATGCAAAAGTGCAAGTTGTGTTGCATAAGTAATTGGCATGCATCTTTTATTAAAAAAATTTGAATGTCCGCACTATTTACACAAAATATTAGAGATATATAAAATCATGTATATTTCAATGATTGATATTTCAAATTAAAATTTGTATTTAACACTTACATGTTTAAATATTATTGTTTTTAAAACAGATTTACTATCTACCATCCTTACTGTATATTCATTTTTCAGGAAAAACCATAAGCATATATGAATTTAAAACATTTTATTTATTTATTTAAAGACTATAATATTGGTCTACATAAAGCAAAAATACTACATTAAATAAAAACTATCACTACAGATTTGTACAAAAGTTAATTACTAACATTTACAAAAAAAAATAATAATAATGCACACAATTACATATCCTACTATTCAAAACTAATTACTAACTTACATCAAATAACACACAAAACACATGTACTTATCACACTTCAATCCTCCAACGTACGCAAAATATTTTCACTGTCTCTAATGTTTTTCCGCACACACTCTAAATGATGATTAGCCTCTGCCAGTTCATTACTAAGTTTTCCTACTCGTTCCATCACAATCGCCTCACTATTAATGTAGTCACTATAAATTTTCGCAACCACTCTACACTTTTTGTCTTAAACTCCTGCAGGGTTGGTGGGTTCTGCTCTTCATGCTGGGTGAAGTGCTCTATCAGAGCTAAATTTTTCCTCCGTATTGAAGTTTTGCAGTGGTGGAGGTGTTGCTAAAACTGTTGTTGCTGGTGTGATGCTGAAAAGATAAATAAATTTAGTACTCTATGAATTAATTAGGGGACTATCATTTTAATTAAATTATACTTACTTTTCAAAGTACCGTGAAAATTCGTCCTCTACATCACTATCTCTTATTGAGATGATGGGGATGGTCTCTTCGAAGGGTGCTAGGGTTCTTTGTATGTTTGTTGTTGATGGTTGCACCAAAACGTTATGCAAAATGCATGGTTTTTCTTTTGTTTTTAACGATAATTTAGACCTTTTATTAGCTGAAGCCATTACTACTAATTTCATGCAATGAATGAGTATTCAATTAAAACTTTCACATTATATACACATAGATCTGTTAACGTCAACAAAATTGGTAACAACTGGAAGTGGTAAGTGTAACGATCTCAGCTGTGCAAATAAAGGTGATGGACTCTAAGGAATGCATCATAATCTAGACATGAAAAGGTATTTCATGCCATGTCAGCAATGTTAGGTTATTAGATATTACCAGTAAACGTCCACTAAAGATAATACTAAAGAATGCAATATCTGCATCTTTCTGAACTGAAGCTTTTGAATACGCAATCTAAAGGCAATGAACTAAAGAGTGTGAAAGTATCAAATTTCATTTTCATATAAGTCGAGTTTTGTATGCGGCATAAGGTCAAATACAAGTTATAACAAGTTTGTGATATTTAACCTTGAATGGGGGCTTATATGACTATATAAACCGAAAAACAGCATTTCTGTACCAGTCAGTTTATTGCACTCGTAATATTTGTAATTGTAAACCTAAAGTACTTCTATAGTTACTTAAATTATTATTTTTTTACATATCAGTTATAATAAATAAAATATTTGCTACAAGTCCATGACTGTGTGATCGTGTGTGGTTCATATTTTTGCATTGTTGGATACAGTTTTGAAGGTAACTATGAGTGAGGTTGTACCACGTAGTAGTGATATTGTTAATTTAACAACACGTATTATTCCATTGTTAAAACCAAAAATGAATTTGTAAAGCACATCCGTATAATTAACACTAATATTAAGCTATTCAAGATATAATTCAAAATAAAATTTATTTAGAAGCAAGTGAAAATTTGCTTAAACTTGAAAGTAATTTATCATTGTTAAAGTGTTATCTTGTGAGACTTAAACGGTTAAAGAACGCTTCAGAGAAAACAGGTAGTGGTATGGCCACTAAAAACGTACACATAAATTAGGTTGGTACTCTATAGATTCATGTTTTATGGTAGGTTACTTACAGGCATTATAGTCAATATAGCAAACATTAAGGACCCTCTTATTTTTTACAAAATGCATACAATAGTTTTGCACGAAAGGTTAAAGTAATGCTAAGGCAAACGATGCTAAAGGTCAATGTCATTTTAGCCTGCAATTTTATGCAACCTCAAAATCATGTTATTGAGTTGAAGACATTTGCCATAAAAATTATGTCATCGATATTACCACCAATTTGCGTGAGTGGTATAACAATAACGTTTATTACAAATTACAAAAAATTAGAGGAGTTTTCCGAAAGGGATTCCGGTTGGGCATTACACGAAGTTTTACATTTAAAGGTGAATATTAATAGCTATACTCCATTTAGAGGTGGCCTTTCGACTTACGTTAAAGTTCCTTACTTCATAGCAGTAAAGCATGCGGTAGTGAATGTTAAGAACGATGACGAGTACTGCTTCCTGTGGGCCGTTGTTTCGGCATTATACCCAGTGCAACTTAATTCAGATAGAGTTTACAGTTATCCTCATTTTAGAGATGTTTTGAATTATGGTTCAATTCCCTTTCCCATTAAAATAGATGATGTAAAAAAATTTGAAAAATTAAACAACCTCTCCATTAATTTGTTTTGTATTCAGGGGAAAGGTGTATTACCGCTAGTATTAAGTGTAAATCAAGAAAATAGTGTCAGGGAACCTATAAATCTTTTAGTACTTTCGCCTAATTATCATTCTGCGGGTTCTACTGCTGATGCTATTAATACAAAAAATTATACTGTTTATCATTTTGCGTGGATTAAAAATATGTCAGCTCTTTTTTCTAAACAACTATCGAATAGGGGGCACAAGGTGTTTATTTGTTATCAATGCTTGAATCACTTTTCTTCAGATCACCTTCTACAAAAACATGTCACTCTCTGCCATCAACTTAATCAATGTTCAGTCAGATGCCTACCTGCAGTTCAAAAATTTCGCATTTCAGGAAAAGGTACCGTTTGTAATTTATGTGGATTTAGAAAGTATTTTAGAAAAGTGTACAAATTTAACATCACTTGGGGGTAATACTCTATTTCATTCCAAACATATACCCTTTAGCATTGCTTACTACTTAAAGTGTTCATACAATGATTCTTTATCTCGATTTAGGCTTTATAGAGGAAATGATTGCATTCAATGGTTTGTTAAAGAGCTTCAAAGTATTGCACATTGGAGCACCGAAATCATCAATAAAATAATTCCTATGGGTACTTTAACTCCCAATCAGGTTGAACACTTTGAAAGCACCACGATTTGTCACATTTGCGAAAACCATTTACAGATAATGATATAAAGGTCAGAGACCATAACCATTTCACTGGAGCATTTCGAGGAGCATCACATCAGAATTGTAACCTAAACTATAAAGACTCTCACATCTTACCGGTTGTGTTTCATAATTTGTCAAGTTATGATAGCCATTTCGTAATTAGAGAATTGGCTACTATTCCCGGACGATTTCCTCCTACCCATAAACAAAGAAAGATATATCTCTTTCAAAAAGTAATAGAAGGTAGTAAAATTAAGTTTAGATTTATTGACTCTTTCAGATTTATGAGTAGTAGTATAGAAAAGTTATCAAACTATTTGGAAAATAGTAAAAAAGTTATTACAGAGCTAATTGTAACAATGAAGAAGAATTTTCTTTACTAGTTCGCAAAGGTGTGTTTCCTTATGAGTATATTGATACGTGGGATAAATTAGACGAAACCAGGCTACCTCCTAAGAAGCGTTTTTTAGTCATCTTAATAATGAGGAATCAATGATGTTAGTTTTACACATGCGGTTAATGTTTGGAACAAATTTCATATTAGATCGTTAGGGATACTCAGATTTGTATTTAAAACGGACGTTCTACTTTTAGCTGATATTTTCGAAAAAACTTGTTTAAGTACTTACAAACTTGATCCTCTGACTATTAACAGCCCCGGTTTAGCATTCGATGCTATGCTTAAAATTACACAAGTAAAGTTAGAACTATTTACTGATATTGATATGCTAATGTTTATTGAAGAGGAATTAGGGGTGTGGCTCAATGTTCTAATCGGTATGCTAAAGCTAACAATAAGTACATGGGGAAAAATTTGATTCCACTTCCGAAAGTGTGTATTTAATGTACTACGACGTAAATAATTTATAGGAGCCACCATGTCAGAATTTCTACCATTTGGTGATTTTTCTTTTGTTGATAATTTTGAAACTTTAGATTTAATAAACCATCCTGATGATTCGGAAATTGGCTATATAGTCGAGTGTGATTTAGACTATCCCATAGAATTACATGAGAGCACAGTGATCTACCATTGGCACCCGAACATATGGTTCCACCCACCTGATTCAAATTCTAAAATAAAAAATTACTTACATTGTATCCAAAACGTAATTAGTAATTCATTACAGAAATTTGAAAGTATATTTAAAATATGGATTAAAGTTGGTAAAAGTGCATCGTATATTACGTTTTAAACAGTCCCCATGGTTAAAAAATATATCGATTTAAATACCACCATGCGTCAGCAATCTCAAAATGAATTTGATAAAATTTTATAAATTAAGATTAATAGGTTTTGGGAAGCTGATGGAAAATGTACGTAAACATAAGGATATACGTTTAGTAACCAAATGGGAGGGTCGCTATGGTGCTCGGTTACATATCAAAACCAAATTTTCATAGTTGTACAATATTTAGCAATGATATGCCTCATTCAAATGAACAAGCTGGAAGTATATCTAAATAAACCCATATATGCAGGTTCAGTGTTTTAGACGTTTCAAAAACTTTTTATACAATTTTCATTATGGTTACATCCTACCAAGTTTCCAAAAATTAAGCTCTTGTAACAGATACAGATAGCCTTATATACCTTTTCGGTTCCTGATATCTATGAGTACATTAAAAAGACATTGATAAATTCGATACATCTGATTATAGTCCTGAAAATATCTTTGGAATTCCATTAGTAAATAAAAATGGCTTAATGAAAGATGAAAATCATGGCGCAATTATGTTGAATTTGTAGGACTTCGTGCAAAATGTATGCTTACACTGTTGATTAAAAGTTGTAAAAAATCAAAGGGTTCTAAGCAAGCATCAAACAGATCACGATAAATGATTATAAAATATTTTGTTTGATGTAACGTAATAAGGGATATCAATATTTGATAAGGTCAAAGAACATGATGTGTTTACAATAAAACAGAATAAAAATACTTAGTCCTTACGATGATAAACGATTGGTAAATTTCAACAGATACTAGACCTTGGGGATTTAACTTTACTTTAACTTCTGTTTCAGAAAAACAATAATTATGAGCAGTCTCGAAAATAAACTGCATGATGAACTTACAGTAGTGATCAAATCTACAGAAAGTACCTGAAGCGTTCTTGATGGGGAAGTGTTCCTCTGAAAGCTTTTTGTATACTACAACATATTATTATTCCTGATGAGTGTTTTAACTGGTGTGCTATAAATTCAAAGTGTGCAAATGAAGTTATTATTAAGACATTATTTGATAAAAAATTAAATTGGACAATAGCATTAAAAGTTTTACAAAATTGTGCATTAATAAAGGTTACAATTCATTAACTTTTAATGAAGTTGATAAAATCTTAGATGATATGAATTACTTGGTAACGTACCGCTTAAAATGTATGTATACAATTTATTATGGGTGATGATGATTCAACAAATGTTAAATCTAGCTTAGAGAATATTAATTCTGCTTATAAAGATACATTATTTATTATAACTGAATGTATTGAGAAAGCAGCATATTATGCTAATTACAAATGCCTCGATATTTTGATTGAAATATTATTAGAACAAAACATTAACTATAAGTTTCAACCATGGGAAAACGAGGAACATCACAAAATTTATTACTGGATACTAGACAACATCAATAAAGGTGAAACAAATTCAAATTCCTGCTTGGGATGGAGGTGTGGGCCAGATTCGGGTATATGGCCATCCAGTAATTTAAGTGATTATAGAAGTACTTTAGGTTCACTTTATAAGATAATGAAATTTTAAAAATAAATGTAATATTTAAAAAATAAAATACTATTATTTTTGTGTGTGTGTTTTATTTCATCTAAGAGCTACATCCTTTTCTACAAACTATATATATAACTAATATAAGTAATTTGTTTCACAAAGTACAGGTTAAATGTTATAAAACAATATCATCCTTATTGATCCATGATCTTTCATCCAATCCCCACCATTTTACGAATAACTTATTATTCTTGGAGCGAAGCACTTTTTCTACTAGATATACATCGGGATACTTTGTTTTTTGTAATTCATGTTCATAAAACCCTCCCAGTACAGGATTTCCCTTCATGTCTTCCAGCATGTACGTAGTGGGGTTAGTAATGCGAACTTTCACAATCTTAAATAGTTCACTAGACCAATTGGGTGTGTATCCTTTGGCGAAAATATTTTTAAATTTACTGATTCGTACTATGTCACCGACAGAATATCGATTCCTATCGAATATTTTTATGTTAGTGTAAGCCTCTAGCTTTGTATGATTACCAACATCTTTGGGCTTCATTTAATAGTTCTATGCTTACGATTGTTATAATCCATAGTTATGGTATCAATTGTATCAATCCATTTGTATTTACCTTGCAGGCTGAATGACTTATATAGAGCACCTTTAATGGTTCTGATAACACGTTCAGCAATTGCAGCCTTCTTTGTGCTATAGGTAGAGTAATGATTGACTCCATAACGATGCATTAGTTTAGTAAAATGCTCATTGTAGAATTCTTTTCCTGCATCTGTCTGCAAATTGGTAGGTTTCCGACCTTTTTCGAAGATTGTTTGCATGGCCTTGGTAACTTCTGACCTGTTTTCGTTTTTAATCCTTTAGTCCATAAGTATTTCGAAAAACAGTCGATGATCACTAATATATACTTATAACCCTTATTTTGTTTGGAATATGTGTTAAATTCAGCTAAATCTGCTTGCCAAAGATCATCAAAACCTCTAATTATTGTTCGCCTTCGTTTAAAATTTTTCGTGCAGGTTTGTGCAATTCGTTGAAGAGTTGTAATTTGGACATGGTGCTAATTTATCACAATTTCTTTAAGTTGATGTAGTTTTTCCTCCAGCGCTAGATAAGCGTTGGCGTTTCCTTTGAAAGTGTTCCGAACTGCTTGTAAACAGAAATCAAGGTATCCTTATTTATAGCATCACCATCTTCTTCAGGGTCAGCCAACTGTGTCAAACGATTTCCATCCAAATCGAACCTTGTTGATACATAATATTGCCTAGTGATGACATCTTGAGGATCTATGGGATTGGCCACATTGCTGAGTCTCTTATTCTCAATATCAAATTGATTAGCATCAATCTGTTTAAACTGAGGAGCTAGTTTCTTTAATTGATACTGGACATATGAACGTCCAAATTTGTCAAGGGGCATTTTAGTTGTGACATGTCGACATCAATGCATTCTCATTTATATTGTTTAAAAGCGGTTGTTCGGTTTTTCAATGTATCCATCTTCATATAGTTCTTCTAAATTGATATTATGTCATTTACAACACCTGTGTTTCCCTAATTTTTCTGCCCACAATACTTCCAGATCACGAATTAGTTCATGTATATCATTCCAATATTTATATTCAATGGGTTTGTTTGTTAATTCCTTAAAAACATAGCTCCACTCCCCTTGGTTGTGGTGGGTGATGATGACAGCAAGGGTTTGATTATTTGTGTATACTTTTTGCTGCGGTTCCTCGAATCTGTGCACTTACGTCATAATCACGCCTTACTACATTCGTAGCCTCTAAAATAGTTCTATATTTTTTCTATCTGTTGACTTTACTAGACTTAAGTCGGGTTCATTCATAATAAGCAGATCATATAATCCAGGAGTCCCTTTATACGTGACACCTTTAATAATTATATCGTCTCCTTTAATTGGATGGGTGTATTACCAATTGTCCATTTATCAGTTTTGGTATCATAGTGGACTCCATACGTATGATCAATATCACCTTCAGCATTCTTTAAAATACGTTCAACATATATACGTGGCAATTCATTGTACTGCTCGGAAATTCTTCTGAGATGGGTTCATTATCGGAATCATCTGCGATACTAGACAGTTCTTCTTCTTCCTCCCCAGTATTAATTCTCCCATGACGGATGTTTCTAAGAAAGAAGACTTGGGGAGGATTTCTTTTGAAAAACGGAAGCTGAGCTAGTGGACTAGTAGCACCCTTACTTGAATCACCTAATGGAGTGAGACCTGGGGTCCGTTGAACTTGAGCTAGCGGGCTAGTGGGGATAGTAGCATGCTTCCTTGGAAATATGAATACGGGTGGTTTTTAGGTTTAACATCAATGACCTCCTCCTTTTATGTTTTTATCGATTTTATTTACTATTTCAGTTAGAGGTTCTATTAAAGACTTATAAGTACTTTCGAATGTTCTTTCATTATCAATGCGAGCAGTCTTAATACTGTTATACTTCTGCCGTATTATTTTACGAGCCTGAATAATTTTTTTCTTTAATATCCTCTCCTTGTTGTCCATTGCGACAAACAGGTACCGGTTCACCTTGAACAGGTAGCTGTTTACACTAAACAGATAGCTGTTAATACCTAAACAGATCAGTTACTACTAAACTGAATGCAGGTTTATAATTATATATATATATATATATATATATATAATATATATATATATATATATATATATATATATATATATATATATATTCGCCTTATATACCAAAACGGATTTAATGAACAGGTATCCGTTTACCATGAACAGGTAGCTGTTGCGACAAACAGGTACCGGTTCACCTTGACAGGTAGCTGTTACAACTGCTGAATGCGGTTTAAGGTATTATATATATATATATATATATATATATATATATATATATATATATATATATATATATTCACTTATATACCAAAACGGATTTAATGAACAGGTACCCGTTTACCATGAACAGGTAGCTGTTGCGACAAACAGGTACCGGTTCACCTTGAACAGGTAGCTGTTTACACTAAACAGATAGCTGTTAATACCTAAACAGATCAGTTACTACTGAAACCAGTTTAAGGTATTATATATTCATCAAATCCTTTCCTATAGCGACCATTATTAACTTCAGCATCCTTGTTTATGACCATGAAACCAAACGGATCTACCCAACACTTTGAACACATGTCCCGAAACAATTTCATGCTTATGGTGGGACTTATATGATCCTCATACGCATGTTTTAAGTTTAATTCATCTTGCTCAAATAATATAATTAGATTCGCATTATCACGAATTAATTGCTTTGGAATTTTACTGTAAGTTTGACCCAAATAGAAACAGTCAATATCGTTATGCCTACCCATAGAAAAATATGCCCTTATATTATTTTGCTTTTCACAAGCGATATCATCGAAGATAAAAATAGAGTTTGATTTTGCACAATTAGGCTCAATCACATCTTGATTGTCGCTGAAGGTAAAGTAACCTATGTCCTTCATTGGAAGTAAGATTTCCTGTAAAAGTTTGTACTTGTTTTGATTCAGTGACTTAGAGTATACGTATACATGTTTAAATTTCAAACCATTTTTTCAGTAAGCAGACTGATCATTGCGTTTGTTTTACCAACAATTGGAGGGACCACATATAATACCACGTATACTACTAGGAAGTAAATCACCATGTTTTGAAGTAATAGACTTTTCATCAAAGTCATGATTTTGAATTGGAGTTTTGTTTCTGAGCAACTACTTTCATCTTTGATGGATGAAATAAAACTAAACGAATAATTACAACATCTTTATTTATATATTAGACTATATTACAATAATAATTATAATTTTTCACTTCTCCGGTGAGTGGACTGTACTGTACAATAGCATCATGGAGAATAAGACCATATACAACGATTCCATTATCGAAAGGTGTTAGAGATTCCATTTCCAATTTGATGTCCACTGTTGAGTTTTTAAGATTCATTTTGTTTAGAGCAGTCCATTACAAATACTGGACATGATTTGAATTCGGAATAGTTGAATAATGTATCTTTATCATCTTCACCATAGTAATCACATCGAAATTTCAAAAATTGCGATAGGCAGGTATGTATTGGTTAGCACTGAAGTTCAAATGCATTGCTTCATATGGATAATACTCAGAATTCAGATGTACTTTAAGATTTCTGATGTTAATGTGATCAAAATTTCCGGCCCTTTGACCTTGTATACCTTTTACCTTCTTGGAATGCAACAATTATCCAACGTGGTTTTTCCAGTTGCATTGATGTTTTTATTGGCCATATGTCTGAGGTTGCTTGTTTTAAACCAGGCAATTCATACAACTCCCATTGTCGAAATGGAACAGTAATAATAGAATTTTATTGATTCCTTGAAACAAGTTAAGTTTCGCAGCATCACTAAGTGTTAAGTGCGGTACTTTCCATTGAATTTTATTTAAGGTTATTGCGGCATCAACTTCACCATAGTAACAGTTTGTATCGCTTCTAGATCGAATTAAAACCAACTCTTGGCGCATATTCACGATTACCTGACGATAATCCTCCATTATTCCAAATATGTGGTTCAATGGTATGCATACTGTAAAAGATTTTCTCCATTTTGCTCATCGAATTCTACTTGTAATGGTTCTTCATTCTTTGGTGACCATCCTAAATGACTTAGTGCTTTGCTTTTGCTTGCCGTATAAGAAATATATCCCTTAAGCGTAGATGTTATTCCTGGATTTCTACAAAATCCACTCTCTGACCACCTAACTCATAACGAATTTCTTCGAAAAGAAAGTTCGGGAAATTGTTGGTTGCTGCATGCTTTTCTTTCATCTTCTTTTTGAGCTCAAGTTTACCTTCTATGTACAGAAAACTATCATAAGTAGCCGTAATTAGATCTTGACTTTGAATTAAGATTCGTATTTCTTCGGAAGGTCCATATTTAGAAGATCCATATGGAAGATAAGTGTGAATATCTGATTTAATTATAGTATCATCAAAATGTACGTTTTGAAAGACGTTTAAAGATTCTGCCATTGTGGTTGAGAACTTTTAAACCAATTGACGTTAAAAAGTATTTCTCTGCAGATGTTAACCGCAATGAAGGTTGATGACTAATTAATGACTTACTGTAGGGATGATGTCTTTTATATGAGTTTTTGAAAGATGGAATTGGTCCTGGATTAATTCTCAGACCCATGTTCTTTTAGTTCTAAGCGTACAGTGAATGGTTCACTTTCACCAAAGTCTATTAATTCACCCTTTTGATTAGTCAAATTAATTGTTATATTACTAATAATGTCAGTGTTTACTTCTAAATATTGAGTATTGCTTGGAGTTTTATCTAGACGATAACCTGGAGGAACTGAAACATCAATCTCATATAATACTTAGCAGGTTTCCGTTTCGATAAGATCCCTTTATAATGTTGCACTCTACGTGTAGATTAGTGTGTTTAAGTATTTGGATGTCTAACGCAGATGTATGTAAAATATTTGGTTCTAATATTTTAGACTCAAACCCTAGCATGCGCCCAATACAATTTTCTTTAGTAAAATCAATCTCAAATGAACTGTTTATCTCACATTTAAGTGTATTGTTGTTTGCTCTAATGCTAAACTTTTCTGTGGGTATTTTAGATTTTAGATAATCGTTAATTTCATCTAACTCATATGCACCGTGTGGAATATTAATCACTTGCAAATGAGATGGATTTGTTCTAAAATAAAATCTATCGTTGCCTGCATAAATGTTTCTAATGCTGTTGCAGCCGTAAAATCCAACCAATCCAATAACGTATTTCTTCCCCAAATCTAGCTCTATCGGTGGATAGAAGTTGTAGCTAGCTGTGTTACCAACACCTTCTAAACTGAATGTTATTGACATAACTGAGAAAATTTGATGTTGTGCTGATTATTTATATAAAATTGTAGGCATAGGTGTCCGCAAATAATTGTATTAAACTCTTGATCTTGGTTGTAATTATAATATATTTTACACCCCGAAAGTAGTTAATCACTTCGTTTGGTGGTCGAATATTACCGAAACTATCGTAATACCATACCTTTTTACCACGCTTTTTGTAGCAAACCCAATGGGTACCTGGCCCTCTTTGGCTATCTAAGTTAATAATTCCAGATTCATTTTTCCGTGGCAATTTAGGCATGCTATCTCTCATAAAAATATCCCTAAAGTACGGTACGTTTTTGAGTATTTCTTTAAATCAGTATCCGTTAACGGTCTTTCGGGTAATCTATTCAGTTTTTTGGAAACGGTTTTAAGTATAATGCACCACCACCAGATTTGTTTGGTTTTAGATATAGTACACCGCCTTTCTTATTCATGGAGCCTATAGCGACCGATTCCATCATGCGATTATGGCGCGATGTCTCTTCCTGCAATTTTTTAGCATTTTTAGCATCATTGACTGCTTTAGCAATTCCTGATGCACCGCCAGCTAAAGCACCGATTGCTGATAATCCTGCGAATAACGGAATAAGAAATGGTAAAACCCTCCTTGTTTAGGTAGGGGAATTACTCTAGGAACTTTAATGTTTTCTTTCCTCCTAAATTTTTACCACACGTTTTGCCGTTGAAACGCTGACTTTATTGTGTCTGTGAAATTTCCGTTAGGTTTAATTTTTTAGCTATTGTCTTTCGTAAATGCAATAAATTTCCACCATTGCATTTCTTCTTCTTCTTCATATTAGATCGACGTTTACACCCCATTCCCAATTTTCTCTTTGCTTTCATGATGGTACTGACTGCTAAAGCTGCAGTTCGTTCACCTAGCGTTGCGTCTAATGATTTAAAGCGCTCCCAAGCTTTTTTTGCAAAATTTTATCTGCTTTATGTCTACTTTCTAAATCTCGGTAATCTCTGTAACTGATATCATGAAGTTTGCACTGAGCATCTAATTGATTAATACCGAGGTCACCGCGTGCGAGTCGTTTTTCTAACTTTGTACCAGGACCGCAATACTGGTAACCAGGTAAATGTAATTCAAACGGAAGTTTATTGATTAGACCATTCACCAAACCACCACCACCTACACTCTTTCGCTTCTTAACTAGCATTGTTTACATGGATGGATAGAAGGGGGTATTTATACCTAAATTGAGAAAACAAATCATAGTTATTTCTTTATTCAGTAAATGCTATACATTAGATAAGCAGGACGATAATACAAAATTTCCATTAAACATACAGTGTTATGTGAATTAATATTATACTTAGCATTTATAACATCATCAATATCTTTATAAATGTCATCATCATCACCACGGAATTCTTTCTCACGAAAACGACGGTAGTCAACAACTTGTGTATGAATTTTCATAAAAACACACCAGATTGTAAGATTCAAGAAATTCCAATCTATAGCTTACTATATCCTTTAAATTGAATAGTTCTTCTATACTATGTGAGTTGAATGTGCAAGAACAGCACTTGTAGTTTTCTATCATAACAGTTTTCAAAATTCTGTCATATCCTTTAATTAATTCCCAATTGTAATAAATACCAAGATTACTAGATAGAGATTCATAATGTTGATCATAGATTATATCTTCTTCTTCGTTTACATTTGACCAATCAATTTCATTTTCAATTTCTTGGGATCGGAAAAATTGTAATTCTACATACGAATGCCATCTTAGAAGCTCATTCCATTCCTTCATATCCAACACCACATTATTGCTTTGATCACAATTACCACACCCAATACGCACCACTGGTGCAAGGTTGAGGTGTGTACTGTATCCAATTTCCAGATGTTTTGCATGATGAGTATCGTTCGATAGTTTATAATAAGTACAATCGATTAAGTATTCCTTAGCTGCTTGTTTATACACTTCATCCTTATATTGAAATGATGATGTCCAGTCAGTCTTAGCAGAAGAATAACCTTCATCGTGTTTCTCTTCATTTTTACTACTACCATCACTATTTTGACAGCACCAACAACAAAATGTTAAATTATTATTCAGATTGTTACTACAATGATGTGGGGTATCCATATATAACGGTGAACTTCTGAGTTTTGATCGTTCCAGAAATGATTTTATTGCTACTTGCATGACTTTACTTGCTCACAATTTCACTATGACTAAACACTGTTTAAGAAAATAATTCTAGTATTTCAATTTTACATATGGTAGGGGTGCTACTATTAAAAAGAAAATGTTATGTTTGTTGTTTTGCCAGCTGCACCCAAACTACTTATAAACACATCCTTCGTGTTTAGGAGTGTTTTAAATTCTTCAATTCGTGTTTCTTCTTTTGAAATACACATAAAAGCGTTCCGGCAATACACATTTAAAATCACCCGTTTCTATCACTATACGTTCACCATACTTAGTATTAATTATATCTTCGTTACTTTATACTTTCTCGATATATCGAGCTCGCACGCATTTTTAAAGGGTTTGCAATAGGTGCTTTGATTTAACCCTGTTAATTCCATATTTAACAATTACGTGTTGCAGACTGATCTCAACATACAGCTCGCTGCAATTTATATAAGAAATATGCGTCCTTGACTACATATTACAACATGCTTAAACTTGTTAAATACCTACTTTTGACCTTGACTAGAAATAAAATATGATGATGATGATCAGCCCAACAATTTATATTTCCGCAAAAGTTTGACCTTGAAAATTATATTCTTAGATTTATGATTACCTTGCAATTTCTATTTTTAGCTTTTCACCTTGACCTTTTATATTTCTAAGAAATATGACACCACCGTAGGTCAATAACCTTGACCTTGAAAACTATTTTAGATTTATGATTACCTTGCAACTTCTATTTTTAGCTTTTCACCTTGACCTTATATTTCTAAGAATATGACACCACCGTAAGTCAATAACCTTTGACCTTCAAAACTATTTTGATTTATGATTACCTTGCAACTTCTATTTTAGCTTTGACCTTGACCAACTACATTTTAAATCTCCGCTTAAAGTTTGACCTTGAAAGAGCTCCAAACCTTCCGATTTCACCACCAGAGGGCGAGTGGCTCCAAAAATTTAAATCCGCCAAAAGCATGCTTCAAACGTCCGTGAGACGTGGAGCGCGTTCTGGCATAACGAGAAAACTCACTGACCTTGAAATAAATCCATAAGATTTACATGGGTAACCTTGAACTGATCCAGGATCGGCCTAGTATTACTACTAGCTGATTTAAGTTTTGGAGAAATCCGCGGCGGAGAGGGGAGTTTATTAGGGGCAGTTTTTGGTTTTCATCAAATATTTCTAAAATAGCTGCATATTTCAAAGATATAAAAATACGTAGATATAGACTTCAAACATATCGATTAATTATGTTCTATGCAATTTCTTGATATGACACGTAATTTAGCCGCAAAAAATGTAAGAATTAAATAAATATAAATATTATAAATATTATAAATATTATAAATATTATAATTAATATAAATATTATAAATATTATAAATATTATAAATATTGTAAATATTATAAATATTATAAATATTATAAATATTATAAATATTATAAATATTATAAATATTATAAATATTATAAATATTATAAATATAAATATTATAAATATTATAAATATTAGTAAGAGGATTCGTGGAGTAACTTTGTATCTTCCATAACACGGAACAACTAACTTCATGTCTGGAACAAAATAAAGCAATATCAGGCAAGCACCACACATCTATACAATTACAAGAATCCAGCAGCTCTGATGTGGTATCCGAACAATTAGCCGATCAATTCCAACGAGCCAGTAGTTCGACAAATTATAGTCACTCCTTTCAAACTACAAGACCTACTAGAGAACTCAAGTTAGATTTTACAGATCCAAATAATAGCGAATACAACGTACCGTTCTCTATCAGTGAACTAGAAGATGTAATATTCACAAAGTTCTTCTCCTGGTGCAGACTTGATAAAATATGAAATGTTACAACATCTTACCGATGAATACAATACTGCTACTAGATGCATTTAATTCAACGTGGGTTGAAGGCGTATCCTAACTGCTGGAAGGCTGAAAGTGGTACTAAAATGGAAAATCATTTAGCTGGAGCTATAGACCAGTCAGTTTAACGTCTTGTATGGGGTCCTTGAACGTATGGTAAGCGCTAGATTGATGTGGCTTTAAAAACATTACTGTAACTTGCAGGATACCGAAAATTTCGGTCTAAAGATCATCTTGTATCTAAAAATGCTGTTCTGGAAGCTTTCTCAGCAGACATCACGCTGTTGCAGTTTTCTTCGACGTAAAAGGCTTTTTATATCATTAACTTCACCAACTAATCCATATAAGGCCTTCGAAATTAAAAAGGGCTGATTTTAATAAAATCGCCTTCTACCTTTTTCAGGAGCAAGAACCGACCATGGGGTCTCCTTCTCCTGCTTGCCCTTTTGGGAGCTTTTGAGAAGCTACGGAAACCGTAAACCATTATCTTTGTCAGAAGTCGAGCAATGGTCTGTGGCACAAAGCCGACGGATTCGCCACTAAATTCACCGTCTTTGGTTCTGGACTTTTCGGTGGACCCACTGGCACCTCCATATTTAAAGAGTTGGCACTCTGTGTGAGTTGATTTCGGATGCTCATATTATTCCACGAGAACGCACTGAATAAATGTCAACTGGAGCAGAGCAGGCATACTACAGAAGGGCATTTATACTGTGACTCTTACAGGCGTTTCAACGCTAAGGACCAGGCTTCAGCCACGCTTAGGCATCTCGCGCAATCCCGTCAGCATCTAAAACTGCCAAACGACCTTGGGATTGGGGATTTTTATAGAGGTTACCTTCCTCGTAGTCCAGGCAATTAAGCCGAGACCACCGCTACCTGTACGACGTTCTCTAGCCACGCCCTGCTAGAGTCTCTGAAGTACAGTTAGCGGTTGCGGTATTAGGACACGGCTAGCGCTCAGCCGTCCCCTGCAAGGACATCCCGGGCTTGCCACACCCGTATACGCTTTTGACGGCATATGTCCTGGGAAGAGTAGAAAGAAAGGAAGAGGTCTCTCAGCTTTCGCTGGGAGCCTGAAGAAAAGAGTTAGAGCGAGTACTCCGACAGAAAAGGGTTAAAGTAAGGGAAGACAGTCAAGACTAGTATAAGAAAAGTGAACTTCCAGCTAAGAGGACGCAGGGTTGCCGTCCCTGTCCTTGACAGTTACAAGGCCCCACGTGAATTGGTCCGAGACACCGTATTATGTAGAGCTTTCAGCGACGGTTTAACGCCACGAGCTCATATTTCGGTGTTGGCCTTGCATCACTTACGATCATTTGCAAGGTCGTTCTATCCGCCACCTGGGACGCGCCTAGTAGGTAGTTCAACCCCTAGGTATTATAAATATTATAAATATTATAAATATTATAAATATTATAAATATTATAAATATTATAAATATTATAAATATTATAAATATTATAAATATTATAAATATTATAAATATTATAAATATTATAAATATTATAAATATTATAAATATTATAAATATTATAAATATTATAAATATTATAAATATTATAAATATTATAAATATTATAAATATTATAAATATTATAAATATTATAAATATTATAAATATTATAAATATTATAAATATTATAAATATTATGAATATTATGAATATTATGAATATTATAAATATTATAAATATTATAAATATTATAAATATTATAAATATTATAAATATTATAAATATTATAAATATTATAAATATTATAAATATTATAAATATAAATATTATAAATATTATAAATATTATAAATATTATAAATATTATAAATATTATAAATATTATAAATATTATAAATATTATAAATATTATAAATATTATAAATATTATAAATATCTACAGAAGGCCTTCGATACAGTTGACCACAAATTATTAATAAATTGCATAGATAAAATCGGGATCAGAGGAAAATACCTTGAGTGGTTTAATAACTACCTGAAATCAAGAAAGTATGTGGTGAAAGTATGGAGATGAAATCAGTTAATGAACAACACTCAAGATACGGAATTCTCTCAAGGAATGTAAATTTGCCCAGTTCATATTTCTGATATACATAAACGATATTTATGCTGATGATGCAGTAATCATGTTTTCACACGAAGACATAGAAGTGAATGCCGTACAAAATGAAATCATTAGAAGACTTAGACTGCGATATGTCTGAATGCTGATGCATGGTAGAAATTTGTGTTATTGAATACGGAGAAGACATGTACAATGGTATTTGCAACTTCACACATGGACGAAAGTTATCGTTACCGATGATAAAATTCACACATGTATGTGCTTCATGGACTGCTCGCAAATGTCAGCGTGCGTTTTTGCAGTACTTAAAATGACTACGGAAACGACAATATCTATGGGCTAGTAATGGATGCCCAATTGTTCTTAAATACAATAAACACGTAGATTATTTATACGCAAAAACAAAAAATTATCAGGATGCTTCTACATTAAAAGATCGCAGCAAACAACGTGGTGATGAGAACTGTTTACAATCAACTTTAGAATCATTATTAAGATATGCCGTTAGTTGGGGTCTGTGCAGATGCACAGTCATACTAAAAATTAGAATCACTGCAGCTACAAATTTCTACATCAGATAGTATATTCAATTGGTCAATGGATAATTGACCTATATATGCACTTTAAATGTTAGAAACCTATTGGACACTTTAACACCCAGTGGATATTAAAAATATATTCAATGCAAGACCATGGGTTATTTCTACTAACATTAAACACCACGAATACTTAAAAGCATGTTGACAACTTATGCACAATGTAAGGTATCATTAGGAGATATCATTATTGCTAACACTGATGCACTCCAAGTCATTCTCAAAATTAATAAATATGGCGAATCCAAAATTCATTATGGATATGAGCGTATTCCAAAGCTATCTATAAGCACATAGCCCTTAGAATCATATACAGAATCGCATGATATTGTTTAGGTGCGTTCTAAACACTATGCAAGTGAATGGTTATCTAGTGAATCTAGACTTAATCTCTGCATTTAATCTTACAGCTTCTAATATGCCTTAGGATTAAAAGCAGCAAACAGAGTGAAATTAATCTTGTTTGAGAATGATATTTAGTCAAACTAGTCAGACTACAAACTTGGTACAATATTAGAAATGCTTTTAGACATAATTCAAGAAACGCTACCACATTGTCGTATAGGACCACTGATACCGCCATGTTTCTGTACCACAGTATCTTTCTCAGCTTAATGGAAATGCAAAACTTAAGCTACTTGTTTTCATAGCAACATTCAATGAATGTCTTATATTAGTGACCATTGTCACTATTCGTTTACTTTCAAACATAATGTTTCAAATTCCTATTTGTAAACATAACAAGTTGGTCAATGCCGTCATACGACTAATTATGAATACGCCATATTCAACATTTATTATAATATGCAACCGTTACCAAATTATTTTATATACTCGCACAGTGCTCTATAATTAAACACAGGCAAACCTAATCGCAAATGATCTTGCGACTATACACCTTAATAACCTTAGGGCGAAAATTTATATTTTTCGTTATACATAAATATTGACGAACAGATCTAGTCAAGCAAAGATGCTTCAAATGTAATGGAAATATATAATATTCATAAATATTGCCATAACACTTATAAGAAAACTAAAATTATAAATATCAACTGGAACAGATCTAGTAAACTTATTATAAATATTATTAAATGGATTACCCAAATATTATAAATATTATAAGCAGTGTCATCCATAGAATATAATAAAATGTAACTCATTATAAATATTACTAAATATTATCAAGATTATAAACTATTATAAATATTTAAATCCATTGACACATATTATAAATATTACGCGGACCAACGTAAATTATAAATATCTATTCCAAATGCATTATAAATATTATAAATATTATGAATATTAGAATAGGTATGAATATCTCATAAGCATATTACTACAATAATTATAAATATTATAAATATTATAAGATAATGACCATAGCAGTCGACGTATGCTACAAATATTATAAATATTATAAATATTATAAATATTATAAATATTATAAATATTTTTTATCGAATCTGGCAGCTTTGGAATTTTTTTTGCGTTAACATGTATTTACGTCTATGAATCTATATCTGACATGAAGTTTTAAACGTCATTCTGACATAGATTATTGTTTTTGTTTTTACAATGTTGCCTGTGTTTGTTATGAACGTATAAAAAAGAGGTTGCATAGTTATCCTAAAAAAATTGAAATTAAAATTATTTCACTTTTTAATTCCCATTTTGTAGCTTGGAAGGTCGTGTGGTGTTCCACACCAGATATTTAATTATACAATCAATTAAAAATAAATTTAAATAAGGATAACATCACAAATTTAAATGGTACGTTTAAACGAACATCATGAATATTTTAAGTTTACATTATAGTGTTTGTTATCATTATATTAAACGTTTACCCGCTAATTAGAATTTTTATATGATATTAATGCTTGTTAATCTGAACTGGGATTGTCCAAAACGATAAAACTTATTGAAAAATTAACTATTGGAAGAGCTTCATCTATTTTTCATTGTTTTTAGTACTTTTCTCTGAAGAAGATTGCTATTTTCCTACTATAATGTAAAAACAGATAATTACTTTTTCCTTTTACATTATTAAGGCAGCAATCCTGAAAAGGAATTAGAGAAAATGAAAACCCTTTCACATGTTGACATGGATTTTGCGAATTTATACCTATCCAACTTAGAGGATTTAATCAAATTGAATACTAAAATCTGATCATTATAGGAGTTTCCATAATGATTGTCGTTATAGGCAGAGCAAATTAGTCAGTATCAAAGATCTGGTTCATTACATCTGCAAATTCGAATTGTAAATTACTTTGTAGAGCGAAAAGTCGGATACCGTACAAGCTACTAAATTTAAGCCGGAATAAATTACGTTTCGAATAAAAGAGCCTCCTAACCTACAATTTAAGGTTTAGTAATTAAACAATATACCTAAAGGCTGTGTAATTTTTTTTCCTTTTTTCCTTTTATTCATATTTCCTTTGCATAAACCAGCTTGGTTTTTTGCCTTTTATGTAAACTTTTGTCAATTGCTTTTGCTGGTTCTCAAAGCCGTTGTTCATTATACAGCGTGAACTAAATGGATCCTTTAATTATGAAACCCGTTTATTAGAATCATATAATTAAAGTTCTCGATTTATATTATGAAATATTAAAAAATACTAAATATTTAGTAATCGTAATAACTTTTCAATGCTGTTAATGGTCGAGTTTGCTCTGAAATCGAGTTTATATAAAAGCTCAACTATAGTAAACTTATCAGGATGCTATTAACTCTTTATCGCAACAGAAGTGAGGCTTTTTGTACACGTTTTAATCTTCTCTAAGCAAATATTTATTATGTACATAATGACACGATTTTTCTACTAATGTTTGTTAAAGCAACAAAACACAATATGGTGAAACGATAAGATTACTAATTTATTATTCTCCTATACTTTTCATAATTAACATTAAAGCATTTTTTGTTTATTACTGTTTATTTTGTCCATCCAAATAGTGGGGTTTTGACTAAAAAAAAAAAATTATTGTCTTTTTCATCTGACCTTACGCTTGCAGGTAGTTTATTCATTTCAAGCAGTTTCATAATATGGTAAACGTACTTAACACAAATTTCTGACACTCAACGTGTACGAGCCTTAAGATTTGTATTAGCCGTCGTGCATTCCTTTTCCTTCTCCTATTGATCACTGTTACTGTTGATCTACTCAATTTCCATTTTTACCTTCCAAGCTACATATACATATAGATACATCTAAATACCTACATATACATATAGATATACATATAAATATAGAAGGTTATGCAATCGCCTTTTTTGACTATCGCTAAATGCCTTATTAGCTCATTTTACAACTTTTGGCTAAGTTTCGCCAAGCTGTTTGGATGTGTGTTGTTACAGGCCAAACATTCATTAGAGCATCAGCCCGTAAAGCCACGACATAGTTCAGTGGGATGGGTGGGGTTCTTACTTAATGTTGCAAATGGGCACCTGTCACAACTGCAAAAACGTCAAAATCAGGTAAAAATCCCAAAAAGGCGCCACCTGTTAGATACATTTACAGAGGGAAAACGTCATGAACTAGATCTAATAATGGCCTAACAGAAAACCATAATGTTCACTCAAAATAAAATACTCCCCTCCCTGAAAATTCTACTCCAAAAATATTTACGCAAAGTTCGCCTAAACTTCAATAAAATTTTAAGCCACACATGAACGCCGCAAAATTGCGATAATAAAACTAAAACTCATTAAATATTTCGATAAAGTTCAACGTCAAAATTTATTGGCTCATATAACCAAAAATAAATACTCGAAAAGTACACAGCTCATACTTAAACAAATAAACTGCTTACCATTTTGGCAAATCAAGGTAATTGACAGCTGATCAAACTATTCCTATAAAAAGTTCAAAAAGTTGCGATTACTCGCAAAATTATCTCGTACAAAAATAAACCGGTGATCGGTCAACGATCTATTTACTTCATAATTTACGTTACGTTATCATTCAAAACATATTTTAAAATGACTTCTTACTAAAATCAAAATAGCAAACACTCAAATCGAGAAATTCTCATAATCCATTACTTTAAAGCTTTCCTTAAATAATAAAACAAAAAAAGTTTCCACTGTAAAGTTATGTAAATTAACAGTTACCACAAACAAATAAATTACTCAAACTTTGAATGTAATCCAAAATAACTAAACTTCTAAATTTTGAATGAACTCAAAAGTATTAGCGCTGTGAATAAAGATGAGGATTACAAAATACATACACTTAAAAAAATAATACAACTATTCATACACATTCAAAATAAAAATTATCATGGAAAAATAAACAGTCAGCGCTTTGTCTAAATACATGGAACGCAACTCTTAAATAAAATTTCAATAGTCTGATTTGGAATAATTCCTGCTGTATTCGAATAACCCCAAATTTATTATTTTTTTATTTTATTCTTTTGTTAAGTTTTTAAATAAATAACACCAAATATAAATCGGAACATAATTTCGTTGAACAGATATATTTGACAATCGGTAATATGTAATTTTAGTTAGCGAGATCAAAATAAAATACAGGTAAACACCATATAGCATACGAACGAATACGCTTTATATACATATCTAGAATTAATATTTAAACGTTACTTCAATAAACTTACACAAAAGGCATATTCATTCGTCTCAATGAGTACAAGCAAATATCTTATTAAAGTCACCAATAAATGTAAATTCAGAAAGATATGTAGTTACCTCACAAAGCACAAATGGTCAATCGAACTTACTTTTCTTTTCGCAACGGTACTGAAATTAACCCTTTGATATTTAATCGACGTAAACCAATGACTCCTTCAAGTTACATTTACACAAACTTCATAACGGCATATCTTTAAAATAAAAACCCTACGCTACGATCTCTTTTTCATCTGGTTGACGTTAATATGTACACAAATATAACTACATTTACGGCTACTTTACTTTTATTTAATTAAAACTTATTAAAGCGTTCTATATACAGCACTCATATTATCCGTTTGAGGTGAGCTATGTACGTGGAACTGCCATTTAACCAGGAACTCGCTCAAATTAACCCGCATAAACAAAGTGGGTTAAAACAGTTCAAAGGAACAAAGTTTCAGCACTTAATAAAACACACTAGTACCAATTAATTCTGACCCGAAAATTGTCACTATTGACAAACGAAACACAAACGATATAATCGGGGCACGTAAAACATCAAGAATAGCCTAACCACGGATAGGGAAATATCCTACGGTAACGTTCGTTTACCTTCAGGTATAGCGTAACTAATCCCACCTTGCACCTTCAAACTCTTCCGTGTACATTACGAAACCGCAAACCACAAAAAAAGGCGTGTGCCTTCACCTACCTCTCTGCCAAGACTGACTTCAACATCATCCAGAATTAGTCGTATTCAATTTTAATCCCCTTATATCTTAATTAACCAATTACACAGATTCTTTACTTTAAATTAACATACGTGCAAAAAACGATAACCTCTCGGCACTAAATCGGAAAAAAAATTCCTCATCAATCCAAGTTGCATTTCCAAAGGTAATAATCAAAATCTAAAACCAAACTCTTTATTTAATTAAAATAAATGTATCAAAATTACCCGTCTGACTGACGCCCAAATGCTTTTAAACTTGCAATATATGCTGCATAAAAGTAATAACCTTAATATACTAAACATAATTTTAAATAACGTAATTTAAAATCAATTTAACGAAATTCCCCAAAATTTAAAATAACGAAAACATTTATTTACATAAATTTACACTAAGATCTCCCTTACTGAAATAGGAAGATTAACGTAAGAAAACGAAACGTAATTTTACTACAGACGTTAATTTATTCAAGGCAACGAAACCGAAAAACAATACAAAACTAATCCTCACATAATTCGAATTCTAAATTATAATTTGTAATAAAAAGAACACAAAGAAACTCAAATAGCAAAGAGAAAGTAATTACCTGTAAACTTTGAGAAATTTACACTTTCAAACGTTCAATTCAAAACTAATAACAAATAAACAACAGAAACATACACACACGTGACAGTGTCTGTGTGTGGGTGTGTGTGTGTGAGTGTGTGTGTGTGTGGTGCGTGCGTGCGTGCGTGCGTGCGTGCGTGCGTGCGTGCGTGCGTGCGTGCGTGCGTGCGTGCGTGCGTGCGTGCGTGCGTGCGTGCGTGCGTGTGTGTGTGTGTAGTGTATCTATGTCTGTGTCTGTGTCGGTGTCTGTGTCTGTGTCTGTGTCAGTGTCTGTGTCTGTGTCTTTGTCTGTGCGTGTGTCTGTGTCTGTGTTTGTGTCTGTGTCTGTGCCCGTGTTTGTGTCTGTGTCAGTGTGTCTGTCTGTGTCTGTGTCTGTGTCTGTGTCTGTGTCTGTGTCTGTGTCGTGTCTGTGTCTGTGTCTGTGTCTGTGTCTGTGTCTTCTGTATCTGTGTCTGTGTCTGTACCTGTGTCTGTGTCTGTGTCTGTGTCTTTCTCTGTCTCTGTGTCTGTGTCTGTGTGTGTGTGTCTGTATCTGTCCCTGTGTATGTGTCTGTGTCTGTGTCTGTTTCTGTGTCTGTGCCTGTGTCTGTTCCTGTGTCTGTGTCTGTGTCTGTGTCTGTGTCTATGTCTGTGTCTGTGTCTGTGCTGTGTCTGTGTCTGTGTCTGTGTCTGTGTCTGTGTCTGTGTCTGTGTGTGTCTGTGTCTGTGTCTGTGTCTGTGCTCTGTGTCTGTGTCTGTGTCTGTGTCTGTGTCTGTGTCTGTGTCTGTGTCTGTGTCTGTGTCTGTGTCTGTGTCTGTGTCTGTGTCTGTGTCTGTGTCTGTGTCTGTGTCTGTGCTGTGTCTGTGTCTGTGTCTGTGTCTGTGTGTCTGTATCTGTATCTGTGTCTGTGTCTGTGTCTGTGTCTGTGTCTGTGTCTGTGTCTGTGTCTGTGTCTGTGTCCGTGTCTGTGTCTGTGTCTGTGTCTGTGTCTGTGACTGTGTCTGTGTCTGTGTCTGTGCCTGTGTCTGTGCCTGTGTCTGTGCCTGTGTATGCGTCTGTGTCTCTGTCTTTGTCTGTCTGAGTCTAGGTATGTGTCTGTATCTGTATCTGTGTCTGTGCCTGTTTCTGTGTCTGTGTCCGTGTATGTGTCCGTGTCCGTGTCAGCGTCCGCGTCCGCGTCTGCGTCCGCGTCTGAGTCTGCGTCTGCGTCTGCGTCTGCGTCTGCGTCTGCGTCTGCGTCTGCGTCTGCGTCTGCTTCCGCGTCCGCGTCCGCGTCCGCGCCTGCATCTGCGTCTGAGTCTGCGTCTGCGCCTTCGACTGCGTCTGCGTCTGCGTCTGCGTCTGCGTCTGCGTCTGCATTCTGTCTGAGTCTGAGTCTGCGTCTGCGTCTGCGTCTGCGTCTGCGTCGTCTGCGTCTGCGTCTGCGTCTGCGTCTGCGTCTGCGTCTGCGTCTGCGTCTGCGTCTGCGTCTGCGTCTGCCTCTGCGTTCGCGTCCGCGTCCGCGTCCGCGTCCGCGTCTGTGTCGGCGTCTACGTGTGCGTCTGCGTCTGCGTCTGCGTCTGCGTCTGCGTCTGCGTCTGCGTCTGGGCCTGTGTCGTCTGTGTCTGTGCCCGTGCGTCTGTATGTATGTGCGCCTGTGCGTCTGTGTGTCTGTGTGTCTGTGTGTCTGTGTATCTGTGTGTCTGTGTGTCTGTGTCTGTGTGTCTGTGTGTCTGTGTGTCTGTGTGTCTGTGTGTCTGTGTGTCTGCGTGTCTGCGTGTCTGTGTGTCTGTGTGTCTGTGTGTCTGTGTGTCTGTGTGACTGTGTGTCTGTGTGTCTGTGCGTCTGCGTGTCTGTGTGTCTGTGTGTCTGTGTGTCTGTGTGACAGTGTGTCTGTGTGTCTGTGTGTCTGTGTGTCTGTGTGTTTGTGTGTCTGTGTGTCTGTGCGTCTGTGCGTCTGTGCGTCTGTGTGTCTGTGTGTCTGTGTGTCTGTGTGTCTGTGTGTCTGTGTGTCTGTGTGTCTGTGTGTCTGTGTGTCTGTGTGTCTGTGTGTCTGTGTGTCTGTGTGTCTGTGTGTCTGTGTGTCTGTGTGTCTGTGTGTCTGTGTGTCTGTGTGTCTGTGGCTCGGTGTATGTGTGTCTGTGTGTCTGTGTGTCTGTGTGTCTGTGTGTCTGTGTGTCTGTGTGTCTGTGTGTCTGTGTGTCTATGTGTCTATGTGTCTGTGTGTCTGTGTGCCTGTGTGTGCGTGTCTGCGTGTCTGTATGTCTGCGTGTATGCGTGTCTGCGTGTCTGCGTGTCTGAGTGTCGATATTATCGATAACATCGATAATATCGATAATATCGATAATATCGTATATCGATAATATCGATATATCGATAATATCGATAATATCGATATATCGATAATATCGATAATATCAGTAATATCGATAATATCGATAATATTGATAATATCGATATCGGTAATATGGATAATATCGATAATATCAACCATGACTCCAGAACGAAAATTTGTCTGTTTTCCAAATTAGCATTTAGCCTCTGCGTCTGCGTCCGCGTCCGCGTCTGCGTCTGTGTCGGCGTCTGCGTGTGCGTCTGCGTCTGCGTCTGCGTCTGGGCCTGTGTCGGTGTCTGTGTCTGTGCCTGTGCGCCTGTGCGTATGTGCGTCTGTGCGTCTGTGCGTCTGTGCGTCTGTGCGTCTGTGCGTATGTGCGTCTGTGTGTCTGTGTGCCTGTGTGCCTGTGTGCCTGTGTGTCTGTGTGTCTGTGTGTCTGTGTGTCTGTGTGTCTGTGTGTCTGTGTGTCTGTGTGTCTGTGTCTGTGTGTCTGTGTGTCGGTGTGTCTGTGTGCCTGCGTGTCTGCGTGTCTGTGTCTGTGTGTCTGTGTGTCTGTGTGTCTGTGCGACTATGTGTCTGTGTGTCTGTGCGTCTGCGTGTCTGTGTGACTTTCTGCCTGTGTGCCTGAGTCTGTGTGCCTGTGTGTATCTATATGTCTGTGTCTCTGTGTGTCTGTATGTCTGTGTGTCTGTGTGTCTGTGTGTCTGTGTGTCTGTGTGTCTGTGTGTCTGTGTGTCTGTGTGTCTGTGTGTCTGCGTGTCTGCGTGTCTGTGTGTCTGAGTGTCTGTGTGTCTGTGTGTACGTGTGTCAGTGTGTCTATGTGTCTATGGCTCGGTGTATGTGTGTCTGTGTGTCTATGTGTCTGTGTGTCTGCGTGTCTATGTGTCTGTGTGTGCGTGTCTGCGTGTCTGCATGTCTGCGTGTATGCGTGTCTGCGTGTCTGAGTGTCGATATTATCGATAACATCGATAATATCGGTAATATCGTCTGCGTCTGCGTCTGCGTCTGCGTCTGGGCCTGTGTCGGTGTCTGTGTCTGTGCCTGTGCGTCTGTACGTATGTGCGCCTGTGCGTCTGTGCGTCTGTGCGTCTGTGTGTCTGTGTGTTTGTGTGACTGTGTGACTGTGTGTCTGTGTGTCTGTGTGTCTGTGTCTGTGTGTCTGTGTGTCTGTGTGTCTGTGTGTCTGTGGGTCTGCGTGTCTGCGTGTCTGGTGTCTGCGTGTCTGTGTGTCTGTGTGTCTGTGTGTCTGTGTGACTGTGTGTCTGTGTGTCTGTGCGTCTGCGTGTCTGTGTGTCTGTGTGTGTGTGTCTGTGTGACTGTGTGTCTGTGTGTCTGTGTGCGTCTGTGTGTCTGTGTGTCTGTGTGTCTGTGTGTCTGTGCGTCTGTGCGTCTGTGCGTCTGTGCGTCTGTGTGTGTGTCTGTGGTCTGTGGTCTGTGTGTCTGTGTGTCTGTGTGTCTGTGTGTCTGTGTGTCTGTGTGTCTGTGTGTCTGTGTGTCTGTGTGTCTGTGTGTCTGTGTGTCTGTGTTGTGTGTCTGTGTGTCTGTGTGTCTGTGTGTCTGTGTGTCTGTGTGTCTGTGTGTCTGCGTGCCTGTATGTCTGTGTGTCTGTGTGTCTGTGTGTCTGTGTGTCTGCGTGTCTGTGTGTCTGTGTGTCTGTGTGTACGTGTGTCAGTGTGTCTATGTGTCTGTGGCTCGTGTATGTGTGTCTGTGTGTCTGTGTGTCTATGTGTCTGTGTGTCTGTGTGTCTGTGTGTCTGTGTGTCTGTGTCCTGTGTGCCTGTGTGCTGTGTGTGCGTGTCTGCATGTCTGCGTGTATGCGTGTCTGCGTGTCTGAGTGTCGATATTATCGATAACATCGATAATATCTGATAATATCGATAATATCGATAATATCGATAATATCGATAATATCGATAATATCGATAATATCGAATATCGAATATCGATATTATCGATAATATCGATAATATCGATAATATCGAATATCGATAATATCGATAATCTCGATAATATCGATAATATTGATAATATCGATATCGGTAATATGGATAATATCGATAATATCAACCATGACTCAGAACGAAAATTTGTCTGTTTTCCAAAGTAGCATTTAGCGTCTGCGTCTGCGTCTGCGTCCGCGTCCGCGTCTGCGTCTGTGTCGGCGTCTGCGTGTGCGTCTGCGTCTGCGTCTGCATCTGGGCCTGTGTCTGTCGGTGTCTGTGTCTGTGCCTGTGCGTCTGTGCGTATGTGCGTCTGTGCGTATGTGCGTCTGTGCGTCTGTGCGTCTGTGCGTCTGTGTGTCTGTGTGTCTGTATGTCTGTGTGTCTGTGTGTCTGTGTGTCTGTGTGTCTGTGTGTCTGTGTGTCTGTGTGTTTGTGTCTGTGTGTCTGGGTGTCTGTGTGTCTGACTGTATGTGTGCCCGTGTCTGTGTGTCTTTGTGAATGTGTGTCTGTGTGTCTGTGTGTCTGTGTGTCTGTGCGTCTGCGTGTCTGTGTGTCTGTGTGTCTGTGTGTTTGTGTGTCTTGTGTCTGTGTGTCTGTGTGTCTGTGTGTCTGGGTGTCTGCGTGTCTGTGTGTCTGTGTCTGTGTGTCTGTGTGTACGTGTGTCAGTGTGTCTATGTGTCTGTGGCTCGGTGTATGTGTGTCTGTGTGTCTGTGTGTCTGTGTGTCTGCGTGTCTATGTGTCTGTGTGTGCGTGTCTGCGTGTCTGCATGTCTGCGTGTATGCGTGTCTGCGTGTCTGAGTGTCGATGTTATCGATAACATCGATAATATCGGTAATATCGATAATATCGATAATATCGATAATATCGATAATATCGATAATATCGATAATATCGATAATATCGATAATATCAATAATATCGATAATATCGGTATATCAATAATATCGATAATATCGATAATATCGGTAATATCGATAATATCGATAATATCGATAATATCGATAATATCGATAATATCGATAATATCGATAATATCGATAATATTGGTAATATCGGTAATATCGATAATATCGATAATATCGATAATATCGATAATGTCGATAATATCGATAATATTGATAATATCGATATCTGTAATATGGATAATATCGATAATATCAACCATGACTCCAGAACGAGAATTTGTCTGTTTTCCAAATTAGCATTTAGATGTTTATTAATATCTATGTAATATGAATGTTTAGACGTCATCTGTCATATATTCTTTCTGCTATTTTGCAATGTTTTCATTATAAACCTATTACAATAGGGATTTTATAATTATCGTAAAATAATTCATTAAGTCATTTATTTTAATATCCTTGGGAAGTAGTGTATTGTTCCATACCACATATTTTAGAATTCTATTAGTCGTGGTCCTATGAATTTAGTCTGGTTCTGTTTTTAAATAACCATTACCTGGAATAAGATTTTTAGCATTATATTTGATCTATCCAACAGATCAAATTTCCAAAAACCTGGTTCTCTTTTCCTTGACCCCGTATGCTGATCTCACTTCTAGTAATTTGGTTTTTAGGTAACCTTAAGCTAAGGAATATGAGCATTATATTTCCAGGCTCCCCTGCGACCATCCTGAGCGTTATCCTCAGAAGTGGTCGTCTGAATGCTCTCTTTAGAAGGGGTCTGGACTGTCTAGATACCATATGCAGACGTTTTTATCCTCAATTAACTCGGGTCTGGCACTTTGTTTCGGCAACTTTGGGACCAATGGACGTCCGGGAAGTTCATTTTCTATTTTTCATAATGTTGATGTCTAGTCAACATTGACTTCATTTGCAGTAATCGGGTATATTTTTAGATTTCTAGAAATGTTTAGACAACATTATTAGGCATCTTTTCCAGGATTCTATGTTTAGCTTTATATAATATGACCTTCAACAATTTCAGGGACTCGATCTTGACCTTCAAGTAAGAGAATTCTGATAGAATGAAATAGAACACAAATGTGTAAAAGGAAATCCACAATATATTGAAACTATTAACAATAATCTACAATTGTTTCACGAACCTAGTTCGTATCGTCAGGATTGTCAATTTCTTGTCACAAATGTGTTTTATTTCATTCTATTATGAATAGATTGCACGAAATTAGGGTTTCAAAAATTAAACTTATAAGAGAATTCTAATATGACTTTGAACAAAGGCATGACGTTGTTCTCTGTTAGGCTTATCCTTATCTATCTCTCACTGTTATGTAAACTCCCTGTTTTTCATTTCTGGAAATATCACCTTTAACAATTTCAAGGCAATGACCTTGATCTTGAAGCAAGCCAAAAATCTTAATAATACCTTCGGGGCATCTGTTGTTTGTAGCAACCTTCTGCATCCAATCTGCACACCTTGAATTCTAAACCTAGCGTCTTCATACAATATCCAAAACAAAAACAAGGCAGAAACAGGCAGAATAAGTAAACTGATTGCACGGCAGATTTTCCACTAAAATCATATTACGTAAAAACTCTTTTAGTTTAGGTATTTGCCAAAAACCAAAAAATTGATAAAGAATCCCAAGACCTATAATTTTTTTAATACAAATAAAAAAGCAATAAGGCTCCTCTTTTATTGTGCACAGCATCTTTCTTTTTATCCGAATTCTTCCCCCTTATAATTTTCCGTTAAACCGTTTATCGCTTATTTTCTTTTCGAATTACGTGACTCTTTTAAGCTAGTGTAATAAGTTGGATTTTTTTTCTCGTGAAAAAAGAAAAATAAGTGCAAGACAAATGCTGAAAAGAATTTTACCTTCTATAAAACAACTAATCCTTTTTGCCTTGTCAGATAATGTTACATCTACTGTACACTCACTTTCTTTTATATTGGAACAGAATCGACGACAGTAATTGGAAAGCTTCCCTTGTTGAAGGGGTTGTTTTTCTTTTTTTACAAACATTTTATCTAAGTACATTAGCATCGAAAGTTTTCAGCACGAATATTTAATAAGTTTGTAATGAATGGTAGAAGCATTTTATCGATTTTGTTAAATCTTATTTTACAGTAAGGATAAGGCGTTTACGTTCACTTTTGACGTTTATGGGATTAAAGAGTTTTAAGGAGGTCTAGAGATTTTTCGGGATAGAAATAAATGTCTGTGCAATATGTCAGTCACGTTTTAGAGTAGATTGATTGTGTTGGTTTTTAGCAACGATTATTGTTAGTCCACTAAAATTGTTTGTGCGTTGTTTTCATATTGATATTTTGTAAAATATTATGAATGTTTAATTTTTTTCAGTCATTTAAATTCTATTTAATTTTTTAGGATATCATTTTGAATGTGAGTAGAACTACTTTCATTTAATAATACAGTGGCTGTTACATTTTTTAGATCAACATAAATATGTACAAGTCATATTGCAATTGAGTTTTTAGTAACATTTAAAGTACTAAAAATACTAAGATTGTAGTTATAAATAGATCCTATTTTGTCAATTTGAGCAAATAAACTTAATTAAGTCATTGCTAAATCAACGGTTTTAGCGAGAGATAAGCTTAATACATAAAACATTTATACAAATGCATATATTTATCGACAAAACAGTGGAGTTTTTGTTACATGACGTAATGTTCTTAAGTTGTGTTGCGAAATGTAGATTGCTATAGCATAATCTAGTAACTACTGCAAGCGCAGCGAAGTAGTGACCTCATAGTATGTGTGGAGTTTGATTTCTAGGGTGATGTGAGTCATATACAGGGTGGATACTCTAAGTGGAAGAACTCTGTAACTCAAAGAGGTGAAGTCCTGGAGAAAAATCATGATAGGCATTCTTTATAATTGTTTCCAGCCCTCAATCTGGGGGTTACAGTTTCTCCATATATCCACCCCGGGGATGAAGCCACCCCTAACGTTTTTTTTCAAATTTAAGGGTAGGTCAAGTGATACACCGTGTGAAAGCTTCTATTAAGAGGAATACAACGCAGTATTTATTTTCTCAAAATTTTGAACATTATTTTGTTGAATAAAAAAAATCAAAATCATAATTAATAATCAAATCTCTTAGCAAAGGAAGTTTCATTGGAGAACTTTCTTAAACTAAACTACGATTTAACGACTTCTCTGCAAAAAAATCTTTTCTTATGGGGTACACTCATAACTTTAAAAATGTTCAAAATGGTTTCCATTTGTTTCTTGACAAAGACCTAATCGGTGCTGATTTCTGTAGTAATTCTGTCCCTTAGATCCTCAAGGTCGGTCGGTAATATAGCATAAACCTTACTTTTCAAATATCTCCATAAAAAAGTCGAGGGAATTAAAACTGGCAATGCATAGTGCGGTGGACCGCCATCTTGCTGAAAGCAAATTCTCACATCCAAGTCATTTGGATTGTTATTTGGAAATAGACCCGTTAAATGTGGAGCAGGCCATCCGTGAGCACAGAAAGATATAACTGCCCACCAAGATTATCATTCAGAAAAAAATGGCCCTACCACTGGATCTCCAATAATCCCAGCCCATACGTTTAATTTTTGTGGATATTGCGTGTGACTTTCCCGCATCCAATGGGGGTTGTGGTCAGACCAATAACGACAATTGTGATTATTCACTTCACCATGCAAAGAGAAAGTACATTCAACTGAAAAGAGGATCCATTCCAACCGTATGTGATCATGGTCAATGATCACATATTCGTTCACAGAACTCAATTCGTCGGTCTGGATCTTCATTAGTCAATTCTTGTAGCATTTGCATCTTGTAAGGGTGCATGTTTGCAGTTTTTAAAACCTTTAAAACAGTTCTACGACTGAGCTCATTATCGCGCGCTAATTGCGTGCCGAAATGATGGGTTTCCTTGAATAGCCAATAAAACGTTCAGCTTTGTATTTTCGTCAAGTGCCTCTCTTCTTTGTCAGATTCCTGACATGACCCAATTCTCTAGCGTCTTTCTATTTTGCTAATTGTGCCTTGACAAGGCCGCGGTAAATCGGGATGATTTGCTTGAAATAATTCAGCTACCTCAGCTTAAGTGCGACTTCGGTCACCATATCCGATAACCATTAATATCAATGCGAAGGGCTTCCGTTAAATAAGTCATGCTAAATAATTTACTACGATGTAAAGATGTGAAAACTACACTAGAGGAATTATTTACTTAAATAAAAGAGCAAAAAAATACAAGGAACGGACAATATTGTAATTTACTAATGTGTACGCTAACAAATCAAACAGGTAACTAAAATCGAGACTAAAACACAGAAGATTAAGAGCGTTTTTCATCAACGATAAGACTTGGCTTGCTGATATAATAAATGCACGTTATCAATACGGCACATTTTTATCTACAGACCATCCAAGCAACGTCGAAATTAAAAAGCATTTAGTGAGTGTAAGAAATCCAGAAGATAAAGATTTTTTCCTTCAACGATAAGATCAAGCTTGTTGCGATAATAAATGTTATCATTACAGTACATTTTTACCTACCGACATTTCAATCATTTTCGAAATTAAATACCATTAAGCCAGAGAAAGTTGTTCATTAGGTTTTTTCACACGATGTGTCACTTGACCTACCCTTCATTTGAAAAAAAAAGTTAGGGTTGGTTTCACCCCCGGGGGCGGATATATGGAGAAACTGTAACCCGCAGATTGAGGGCTGGAAACAATTATAAAGAATGCCTATCATGATTTTTCTCCCGGACTTCACCCCTTTGAGTTACAGAATTTATTCCACTTAGAGTATCCACCCTGTATATTTAGCGGCACAATTACTGCATATAAGTTTTATCAGGTCGGAGGCATGTGTATCCTATGCCAGCCGGGGAGCTGCTACCATACTCATCATGTGTTTCCTATTAATGGTTCTCCGGTTTTCTGAGCTTGGTATTGGCTGCCGGTCACCCTTTCCATTCTTATTCTATTTTTCCTTTCGCTCTAACTGTCTTCCTACCGAATTGAAAATCAAAATTAAAAAAAAGATCAGTGTTGTTTCTAGTACAACAGATGCCGGACGTAAAATCCTGTCCCGTTCGGATGTCCTGAAGGGCAGGGAAAAAGCTCACTTCCTTATCCATTATTGCAGTATCCCAGCATCAGGTCTTATCGTAATGCTGTTCACCAATAACTTGAACAATTACAACCTGACATTTTGTTTCTATCTGAAACACAAGTCTCCTCGGAAAACTCCGATTCACCCGACTAGCAACTTCACCAATACAATCTTCAGTCTGACTTTGGGTATAAAGGGGAGACTTCTTCGATTAGCTTAGTTTGAGAGTGACTATCCTCTGACCTAGTTTTCATTTAGCTATATCTACTTCTAGGAGATTTCAATGTTGATCGTACTAATTGGCTTCAATATTCATGTATTACTAATCCTGCTTCTCATAGTGCAGAAATATTTGCTATTTCATGTGATCTCAGACACATTTTTTTTGAACACACAAGAAACCCTGATAACTTGTTTAGCCATCCTCATGAACATGAAGCCAAAAATCCCCAAAAAACACAATAGATCATTCACGCTCCCATCCCTGGGCTTGTGCGGGTGCAGTGTATGGAAATGTAATAAAACGGTCGAGAGTCATAAAGGCTATGTTGGTGCTAGAAATACCTATAAAAGTGTTATGACTAAAGTTAAAAAGTTGTTTAAACAACGAAAATGCAATGAACCAGCTACATCTCCTTTAGGCTGTCGTAAATTTCGGTCATTAGCTAAATCCATCAGTAAAAACTTTGGTACATCTTCATTTCCCCATCACAATACATTAGAACAATACGGTGAAACAGTTGTGGCTTTAGATATCTCAAAGGCATTTGGCCAAGTTTGACATAAGTGTTTACTTGCCAAACTCACCTCATTTGGATTAACTGATACGCTCATCAACTGGGTTTCTAGTTTCCTTCATAAAACCGAATATGTGGTGTAGTTCATGGTTTCTTTTCAGAAGAAGTTGTCATTAACGCTGGCGTGCCACAGTTATAGCTCTTACACTTTTTCTACTATATATAAATGACAATCATAATTCTTCTACGACTAACCCGATTAATTGCTTCAATCAACTGGAAAGTAATAATCTAGTTAAATTTAATGCTAACAAAACGCAGTATTGCCTTGTCTCCGCCAAAAAATATCGCTCATTTCCTGTTGTAAGTATGAAGTGTTGTCGGAGGTAAAATACTTCTTAAATATGTTCAAAAGCAGCCGATTTAGTAACTGACAGAAGATGGTTAGCCCATGATAGATTTGAAGATACAGTCGTTCCGACATAGTATTAAAATATGAAAACTTAAGATCTTAGCAATTCACATTCATAGGAAATGCCCGATCTTTTTTTACCGGAGACAAGGCAACAGTGAGTTTTGCTAGCATTAAATTTATCTACATTATTACTTCCCAGTCAAGGATACGTTGAATGTCTTTGTTGATTGAAATTGGCATTTCAGATTTAATGCCTTGATTTGAGATAGAAGGTGGATTACTATTAGGGGTAGACTGAGATGAACTAGAATCAAGAGTGCTGTCGTCAGCAAAGCAATGGACAGGGTTAGTCGTTGAAGTAATATACTGAAGAATATGCTGATATTCATTTCATCTATGGATTTTGAGATGGTAATGCTCAACAGGCAGCTCGAGAATATCGAAGCCGTTATCCAAATTGGAGACAGCCAAGCTATCAAGTTTTTATTGAAACACGTCGCAATTTTTGCGAAAGGGGATTCAGGAGAATAGACAAAACAGAAATGAAGATCGAAAGAATATTAGACGAAACGAACACCGAGCTGGCAATTCAAGTTTAAGTTCTCACAGGGCCGCACAATAAGATGATCAAGATCTGTGGTGCTACGAGTATTACATTGTCCAAGATTTGTATCCTGGTGACGCAGAGGAGCGCTTGAGTTATTGTTATTGGCTAATAAACCCTGTAAGTGAGAATCCAGAGTTCTTAAGAAAAAAAATTACGGACCGATGGGGCGACGTTTACTAGAGCTGGAGTAGTAAATCACCACAATGCGTGTATTTAGGGGCATGCCAAACCTCACCGAATCCGACCCCATTCATTCCAGCATGAATTTAGTGTCAATGTTTGGTTGAGTATTGTTAATAACAATATCTGTAGTCCATACATCAGCGCATTTTGGACGATAATTATCCTGCGCGATGAATAGGTCGTTTGGGAAACAATAACAATGCCCAAGGAAGTATAGGAAGAGGTCCGGCGACGTGGCCGCCACGATTACTGGACCTCACACCTTTAGATTTTTATGTCACGCCAGTGAAAACGCGAGAGAAGCTTAATCTAGTATGTGCCGCTATCAATTCCATTATTCCGAGATGTCTCAAATGTATTTCAGTTAATGGACTCCAATTTCAGCCATTTCTTTAATATTGTGATAAATCCACTGTTTTATTTTCCGGAAATAAATTCAATTTCTTTATGTTTCAGTGTTACAGGCTAAATACTTACTAGAGCATCCATCCCGTAAAGGCAATTCGTGCCACGGCATAGCTCAGTGGTGTGGGCGGGGTTCTTACTTAAAGATCGTAAAAGGGCACTCGTAGCAACGTCAAATCGGTAGGTAAAGTCAAAATCAGTTATAGCGGGAGAACGTCATGAACTGATTGGTCTAACAGGAAACCAAAACGTTGACTCAAAAATCTACTACTTCTGCAAAATCTACTCCAAAAATATTAACGCCAGGTTCACCTAAACTTCAATAAAACCTTAAGCTTTAAATATAAAAGTCGTAAAATGAGAAATACAACCTAAAACTCAGTAAATATTTCGACAAATCTACGTCAGAAATGAATAGCTCATCTAATCCAAGAATAACTGGAAATGCGACAATTTAATTATTCAATTAAAACGAAAAATATACGTCACCACAAACTAAACAAACACGATAAAAAATCTATGAAATTCTAAAATTTATCAAACGTCGATATCGGGATGTAATACTTAAAATCCAAAATAAGTTACCTAACTACCATAACAAACAATTATATTCGCTTACCTGTTCGGCAAATCAGGCACTGGAATGTCTCCAATCGATAAGTCGATACCTATAAAAATCCTTCAAAGATATCTCGCAACTCTTCGAGATACCGTCGTATGCTAAAAAAAATACAATCAGCTGTTCGGCCAGCAAACTCATACTACGTTATCAAATTGCATTACGTCAAACCATAATGAATCTCATTTCTCAAAATTTACCTTTAGTTAATTTCTTAAAAAAACTTAAATCACTTTCATCAAATGAAGTCAAATACTAGCAATCTTAAATGTGAATCAAACGGTTCCTATTCGTTTAGATTATTACTTTACGTAGCACAGAGGACGAATCACAATAGATTAATATCTGTCAATAGAACAGTTATGAACAATAACAATGGTCGTATATTATGACATTTACATCTCAAATTTTTATACAGTTACCTAAAAAAACATTAAATTTCGCAATTCCAAAACAAGAAATCTAGAATAAAACTAATAAAATTTGACTCGGCGCCTGCAAGGCCTGTTTCCGAAATGGCCTGAAGAGCCTATATACGATAGATTACACAAACAAGCGTTTGCATTCTCCCACATAAATAAAAAAAAATAATAAACACACTTTATTATTGTCACCAAAAATAAAAAAGTAAACGTTCCCTTACACAACACCAACAACAAAGAGATGTTCTTCCTCCTCTGAACTACGATAATCGGTCGGACAACAGGTCCACCAGGTTAATAATTCGACAGTTAGCTACTACGGTACGCTTTCCATGTGAAATTTCACATTGAACACATTTCATGCCAAATCTTATTCATATCTACTCGAACTTAATTCACGACAGTTACTTCAACCAAAACTACGTTAACTAATTCTTCATTTGATTCAACGTAAATGCAGAATTTTTACAAAGCGTTACTTGATTAATTTTACTCATTCGAACTTAAAATTCGGTATATTTATTTAATGGGCGTCTTCTTATTAACGATATTTACTACGTTATTGACGAATGTTATGGTTACACTTAAACTAAAAGCGTTCTTTATTTACAGCGATAATTGTTTGTTATGCGCTCGCCATTTACACGAAGTCGTTAAATTACACTTGAACTATTTACTTTTGATCCGCACACCAGGTGCGAAAGAACTCCATTCGACACTGAACCCAAATTTCATGGACGAGAAGATGACGCTATACGACACCGATACGGTTAATACGATAAATACTCCAGGAGGCGAGAAGACACAAAGTAATCCCCCAATTAAGGGCAACGAAAACAAATTTCCACAATAACGTAACCTCCAGATAGGCGTAAATATTTCACTATCTCCACATACCAACCTTCATGTATGAGACGAAGCGCAAACAAGCCTTGGCCCTTACGGCATCATTCCATGACTAAGGACATACATTCAAAAATTCTTCAGATACGCCATATTTTATATTAAAACAACAACCAATCATACTTTCCTTACATTCAAATTATAAAACGCGGTAGAAATGATTGCGTAATACTTTCATACAGACACACAGACACAGACACCGACACAGACACAGACACAGACACAGACACAGACACAGACACAGACACAGAACAGACACAGACACAGCACAGAACACAGACACAGACACATACGAGACACAGACACCGACACAGACACAGACACAGACACAGACACAGACACAGACACAGACACAGACACAGACACAGACACAGACACAGACACAGACAGACACAGACACAGACACAGACACAGCACACACAACGACACAGACACAGACACAGATCACAGACACAGACAGACACAGACAGACAGACACAGACACAGACACAGACACAACAGACACAGACACAGACACAGACACAGACACAGACACAGACACACAGACACAGACACAGACACAGACACAGACACAGACACAGACAGACACAGACACAGACACACACACAGACACAGACCAGACAGACACAGACACAGACACAGACCAACAGACACAGACACAGACCACCAGACAGACACAGAACAACACAGACACAGACACAGACACAGACACAGACACAGACACAGACACAACACAGACACAGACACAGACACAGACACAGACACAGACACAGACACAGACACAGACACAGACACAGACACAGACACAGACACAGACACAGACACACAGACACAGACACAGACACAGACACAGCACAGACACAGACACGACACAGACACAGACACAGACACAGACACAGACACAGACACACACAGACACAGACACAGACACAGACAGACACAGACACAGACACAGACACAGACACAGACACAGACACAGACAGACAACAGACACAGACACAGACACAGACACAGACACAGACACAGAACAGACACAGACAGACCAGCACAGACACAGACACAGACACAGCACAGACACAGAACAGACACAGACAACACAGACACAGACACAGACATAGACACAGACACAGACACAGCACAGACAGACAGACACAGACAGACAGACAACAGACCAGACAAACCAGACACAGACACAGACACAGACACAGACACAGACACAGACACAAGACACAGACACAGACACAGACACAGACACAGAACAGACACAGACACAGACACAGACACAGACACAGACACAGACACAGACACAGACACAGACACAGACACAGACACAGACACAGACACAGACACAGACACAGACACAGACACAGACACAGACACAGCAAGACACAGACACAGACACAGACACAGACAGAGACAACGCAGACCAGACACAGAGCAGACCAGACACAGACCAGACACAGACACAGACACAGACCAGACACAGACACAGAACAGACACAGACACAGACACAGACACAGCACAGACACAGACACAGACACAGACACAGACACAGACACAGACACAGACACAGACACAGACACAGGCACAGACACAGAACAGACACAGACACAGACCACAGACACAGACACAGACACAGACACAGACACAGACACAGACACAGACACAGACAGACCAGACACAGACCAGACCAGACCAGACAGACACAGAGACACAGACACAGACACAGACACAGACACAGACACAGACACAGACACAGACACAGACACAGACACAGACACAGACACAGACACAGACAACAGAACAGACACAGACACAGACACAGATACGACAAGACAGACGCAGACGCAGACCAGACAGAGACAGACACGGACAGACACAGACACAGACACAGACACAGACACAGACACAGACACAGACACAGACACAGACACAGACACAGACACAGACACAGACGCAGAGAGACGCGACACAGACACAGACACAGTAACGACAGACACAGACACAGACACAGATCAGACACGACACAGACACAGACCAGACACAGACGACAGACACAGGCACAGACACAGACACAGACACAGACACAGACAAGACACAGACACAGACACAGACACAGACACAGACACAGACACAGACACAGACACAGACACAGACACAGACACAGACACAGATACAGACACAGACACAGACAGACAGACACAGACACAGACACGACCAGACCAGACACGACAGCAGACAGACGCGACCAGACCAGACCAGACCAGACCAGACCAGAGCACGACACAGACCGACCAGACAGACCAGACCAGCCAGACCAGACCAGACCAGAACAGACCAGACTCAGACGCAGACAGACAGACAGCCAGCCAGCACAGCACAGACCAGAGCACAGCACAGACAGACACATAGCAGACATCAGACCGACACAGACACAGACACAGCACACAGACAGACACAGACACAGACACAGACACAGACACAGACACTAGACACAGACACAGACACAGCACAGACAGACACAGACACAGACACAGACACAGACTCAGATCAGACACAGACACAGTACAGACCAGACCAAACTCAGCTGCAAGACCTGCAGACAAATTTGAATTCTATTTTGGTTAAAAATCAACAAGGCAATAATATTTGAACATACAAACAGAACGCTTACTAAATTTCGTTAATGCATACTGTTCATATAATCACAATCTGATTTAGCGTCAATCTTAAACGAATAGTTGATATATATATGTGTTTGATGCTATTCAACTACACAGTCAGAAGCTTACAAATGTTAATGCATCTCGATTATCACTAGAATTGAAATTTTCGTACTTACAGAAGAATTTTTAATTAAATATTTTGGAATGTCACTTCATACCTGTAAACAGCTTTTGTACTCATATGTACAGAAGTTGTCCACCAATTCAGACATTCGAACATGTTTACGATGATAATGAAAATATAATGTTAGATTTGTAATAACACACTACTGTAAACAAGCGAATCTTTTGACCATATTTCAGCACGATATTCCCAACCACATTGCAGCAAATTCGTAACATCCAGCTTTAAAATATACCGTATAATACGACTATAAATTGTTATTCTTAAATGTTTCAACACTTCATATAACTCCATGACGCGCCATCAGTTTCAAGCTGACACGATCAATGCGATATACACCAACGCATTCATTATCCAACTCCACTACGTAGCAAGAAATTTCAACTGTAGCTCTGTTAAAACTTGATGACAAAATATGACTACAAATTGAAGATCATTAAAATATCTCAATACTTCCATAAGAGTTTAAATTCCTCCAACTTACGACAATTCATTTAAATACAGTTTGTATCAATGTGTGTATCAACGATAGTTTACGTACACAGTATCTTTATCCAACATGACACGGCATCGTAAAGGTCTTTATTGATCACTTATTTTCAAAAAAACAGTTTTATCGTGACAATTTTACAGAAATAGAAAACAAAATCGTACCCAAAGAAACTATAAATTTGAATGAAGAGATTTAAAGATTGTGCTTTACCAGCTCTCTTGATCTCGAAACTCTAATCAAAGTTTTAAGAAATGTCTGATGTTATCATGATGCTTTTCATATCCGTTATATTCTTACGATGGATCACGATTTATCTTCTATACAAACCAAAAGATTTAAATCTATTGACAACTGCACCATATTGGTTATAAAGTCTATTATCGATTTTCTTATATTTATAAAAAACATTTTGTCACACAATCAGTCACATTTTCAAATCTGTACCGCATATGAATAAAGCAATGAAAGTTATGTTGAAATAATAAATTGTCTTTCAAGTACACTACGTACCTGCAGCTCATCGTTCTAGACTCAGTTATAGAACAAACTTTAGAATGCATAGCATGTACTTGTTTTCCAATTTAAAAGTCCGCAAAATGCACTTTTAATAATTTCTTAGATGTTGAAATTGGTTCTTGCGATCTCAAATTGTTTCTCTACGGATGAGAGCCCATACGGTCGCCTCTTAATAAAACGTTCAACCGTCGCATGAATCAGATCACACCATACACTGTTCGTACGAAAAAATGTACGTGTTTTAGTGTTTCTAGATTGTACAAGAAAATAAAATAACATGGCAAGTACTCACTATTTTATATCTGCCAGACAATATGACAATTAAGAACGTATTCAATAGTTCACTCTTGTCAACTTCATTACAACGTATTAGATATGTTTACAAATTTCAGTATAGATACATATACTTACGACTTGGATCAACTACAAAAACAACAAACAGAGCCAACGCACGCATACTCACGCAGACGAATCACACCAACACGGGTCCGAGAAACTTATGTTCAGTAAGAAAAAAATGCAAACCTGATTTCTGCAGTAACTAACAAATTAAGGGACGTACTTAAGTACGCTTTGACGTCAATAAATGTTATTGCGAAATGAGAAACATACTTACCTAGTACAAGTCCTGTCAAAAATACAAACGGTAGAGAACCTTATAAACGAAATCGCATAGAGAGCAAATTATCGCCATGTAAGCGATAAATACCTTCTGTAAGCGAAGCGTTTACAGAGGAAGCTATCGATCTTTAGCCTTTCTTTTGATTTAATGAGAACATTCGTACATTGCAAATGCTTTTAAACGAAATAAGTTTCATTGTATACTAGCATTGACGCCATATTGCTTCATAGTCCTTATTTTTTCATAGACGATTCGAACATAAGGACAGTTTATCTTTTTAGGACTTGAAATCCAAAAGATTCTTCATGAATAAATAACTTATTACGTAACATGACCATTGATTGGTTACATGATATATCCGCATCAGTTTTGAAGAATATCATACATAGAAAGGACATACTTTGAATTCAGTAGGTAAGTATTTTCAGAAGTTTTTACCCGACAATTATAGTGAGAAGACACAGCTGTGACGAATTTTGATACTAAATTAGATAACATTTGTCGTAGCTCATACTCAGTCTTATGAAGTATCTGCATGTCGCTCTTGCATCAGTCTTGGAAATTCTACAAGAAATTGCATGTACATTTGGTGTACCTTAGGGTCATTTGCAGATATCTAAAGTTCGCAATATAAATATTGACCCTTGATGTTCAACATTTTGTCATGGAATACAAGTGGTTGTATTGTACCGACCTGCACGTCTCTCGTTTACTAAGATAGTATGAAACTTCGTGGTGTTTACTATCTGAATCGAGATAATTCTCACTCTGCCCTTTTAGCTCAGTCGGAATTGTACTTGCAAAATAAGGATCGGGGTTCGTTATTCAGGCTCTCAACACGTTGAACAAATAGATTACAAAGGTTCATATATATTATATATATATATATATATATATATATATATATATATATATATATCTTTATTTCTATTTATATTACACGTCTAAAGTATGGTTATTTAAATTATTTATCTAAGATATAGATACATATAAATGTACGGAACTGGTTTTCTCCTGCAAGATCGTTAGTAGACATCCTCCGTCCTGGTGGGTCCCGGAACTAATGGTTAGGTGGTCCTCTGGAGTTTCTGTAATGTAACATTAATAGAAGGTTGGGGTTTTGACTTTTAGTTACGTCCTTTGACTGTTTCAATTTATACTGGTTAATTGCCGAAATAAATAAATAATTTTACCTGAATGCGTCCCTGTATAAAATACAGAAGCCGGTAGAAAGATAACGCTGTATAAACACGTGCGCGATAAGACACTGAGTTCAATACTCTGCCTTTAAAGAAATAATCGATATTTTAAAGCGGTCGGTTATAATGTATAAAAGTAATCCAATTTTATACCTGCTTTTCTTATGAAAATAAACTCCACGTTTACATTCAATTTTGCCCTTTTAAATAAATGAAAGCTTTTCGTATAGGTAGCTGGTGTACGGTAGCGGGTTATTATTTGTTTCCTTTTACGATATTAATTATTTTAGTGTACCGGTTTTATTTAAATAAATGAAAGTTTTTTTATGTTGGCCGATTTTAAAATATAAAACCTTCGTTTTCTATTTTAAAGTGAATTTTCGCGTCTAACAATAATGATTTGAATTATTTAACACGAGATATTATCTGATAGTTTCTGGTTACAGGTAATAATCTTACTTGCAAACGGTGCAACTTACGTTTTCTTCGGTGGTTTCTTTATTTTACAGGCGATAATTTAATACTGACGGACACGTCTAGTTTTTACGGTTATGTTTTCTAGTATTCTGGAATTAAGCGGTGTTTAACTAGGTGTTCAGACTTATCTTCCGACGAGGTTTTAATTACAGGTATTTTGCGGTTGCTGGTACGTTTGTCGAGTGTGTTTTGTGTTGTAGTGTTCGTGTAAATTTGATAGGTGGATCTCCTTTGTTAGTAATCTGGGCAACACCGTTAAACTACGTAAAGGATCTCCTTCGGTCAAATGGAATGTCGGGCAACTACCCTTCAAACTCCACAGTGTAGGTGTGTGTGTGGTCTCCTTTGTTAGTAATCTGGGCAACCCTAACTACAAAGGATCTCCTCGGTCAAATGGAATGTCGGGCAACTACCTTCAAACTCCACAGTAATAAAGAGTAGTCTAGTAATAGAAGAGTATGTCGGGCTTACAACCCTGCATATCCCTATCACCAGGTATCTCAACTTACGTACTTTCAACGTTAGATCTCTGCAACTCTAACCTTTGACTTCGGTGATGCTATCAAGTCGCGAGTCGCGATTTTACTCGGACGGCGGTTACAGGACGGATTTTACAACAGGTAGCAGTCGGCGCGAACGCGACGATATTAATCGATCTTAATTGATATTAAACTTATTCAACGATATTAAACAATCTTAATTAATTCTTTTCAGCAGCGCGTGCCCGTTTTATAAATTATTGACAACTTGGTGGTGAGATCCTAAACCCGTATTGTGGAAGATGCTCTGACGTATACAAACTTTTAAACGTTTTTGGGATTTACGTCTGGAGGAGGATGCAGTTAATTATTGTGCAATTTTATGCAACGTTATGAAATATGTTTAACTTTTACTGAACTCTCGAATTTTATAATTGCTTGCACCTGTGCATTTAGCGAGTACTTATCTTAATAAATTCCGTGAAATTATCAGTACTGGTATTTTACTTATCAAATAATTAATCATGACAGGAAAATTTTGAATAAAGGAGCCGTCCTTTATTCAAATTGCTAATAATTAACTATTAGATAATAAAAATACTAGACAGTTGCAACGACGCAGCGACGCAGACAGCAGACAAAGACAGAACAGAACAAACAATACAACAGACACAGACACAGACAACAGACACAGACACAGACACAGACATGAACAGAACACAGACACAGACACAGCACAGACACAGACACAGACACAGCACAGACACAAGACAGACACACGACACAAACAAACGTTTGGGATTTACGCGAGAGGCACAGACAATAGTGCAATTTAGCAACGTAGAAAAGCAACTTACAGAACTACGAATTTAAATGCGACCAGACACAGAACAGACACCACAGAACAGACACAGACACAGACACAGACACAGATTCACTAGACACAGACACAGACACAGACACAGATTTCAACACAGACACATCTTATTCAAATCGAAAAACTAGACACAGACACAGATCAACACATTGGGACACAGACACCAGACACAGACACTAGACAAGACACACTACAGATACATGACAGCACAGACACAGACTACTAGACACAGACACAGACACAGACACAGACACATGAACAGACACAGACATCATGACACAGACAACAGTCAGAAACACAGACACAGACACAGACACAGATCACAGGATCACAGACAAGACACAGACACAGACACAGTTTTTCACAGACACAGACTACATACACAGACACAGACACAGACACAGACACAGTACCCAGACACAGACACAGACACAGACACAGCACAGACACTAGACCACAGACAAGACTCAGATCAGGAAGAACGCAGACAGGATGACGAAATTTCAGACGCAGACACAGACACTACATCAAACACAGACTGTACACAGAACAACAGACACAGATCTAAACAGACACAGTCACTACATGGACACATTGCCTACAACACAGACAGCCTAGACACAGACAAATAAATAAGTATGCACAGACACTAGACACACACAATGAACAGACATTTCTAGAAAACGACGATCAGTACAACAGTATTCAGGACACAACAGACCAGACCGTCCGACAGATTTCACGACGACTAGATTTCACAGTAAACACTACTGGACACAGACAACAGAACATCTATTTGATTTAAGACTAGACAGAAAGTACAAAACACAGCAACAAAGCACAGACAACAGACCCAACAGTAGATGACGCAGAAACCAGACACAGACTAGACACAACTGAAAGACACAGTCAAGCACGACACAGACAGACACAGAAAACAAAACTGACACAGTACACAGACACAGACATCATACGTTACAGCACAGACACAGACACAGACACAGACAGAACAATACATAACAAACAGCACAGACCATCAGAACAGACACAGACAGACACGACCAACAGACCAGCACAGACACAGCACAGACACAGACACAGACACAGAGCACAAGACATAGACACAAAGCAGCCAGACACAGACACAGACACAGCACAGCAGAACAGACACAGACACAGACACAGACACAGAACAGACACACGTATACAGACCAACAGAATGCACGACACGAACAGACACAGACACAGACACAGACTCAGACAAAGACCAGACACAGACACGACAGACAGACACAGACCAACACAGACAACAGATCAACGACACAGACACTCAAGAACAGACACAGAACTAGAACAGACACAGACACAACACAACTACAAACAACAGGACACAACATATACGTAGATTCAAGACACAGTTTACACTTCTGCACAATCACAGACATTCAGACACAGACCGACACAACATGCATCAGACACGGACAGGCACGACTACAGACACACAGACAAGACACAGACACAGACACAGACCATCAGACACAGGATCACAGACACAGACATAGACACAGCACAGGACACAGACACAGACTACGAAGGATCGACAGAAAGGGTAGGACGACACAGACACAGACCCCAGCAGACACAACAGACACAGACACAGTAAACGAGGACACAGCACAGACAGACACAGACACAGAAAACACAGACACAGGACACAGCACAGACACAGACTACAGATGCACAGCATGGCACCATACGAACCAGACAGGACAGTGACACAGACCACAAAAGACAGACACAGACACAGACATCAGACAACACAGACACAGACACAGACAGACACAGACACACAGACACAGACACAGACTACTACTTAGACTCAGTAAAGACACTTAACAAGACAGATACAGAACAGTAACGCACAGAAGTTTCAGCACAGACAAGTACACAGACACAGACGCAGACAGACACAGATGCAGACAGCAGACCATAGCAAGATAGTTAACAGACACAGACCAGACACAGACACAGACACAGACACAGTACAAAGACACAGACACAGACACAGACACAGACACAGACACAGACACAGACACAGACACAGAACAGACACAGAACAGCTACACTAGACACGACACAACCGTTTAACAGGCTAGACAAACAAGATTTCAGATCTTACCATTCAGATACCACATTAACAGCACGACACAGACATTTGACGAACAGACACACAGACACAGACGAAGACACAGACAACGACAGAAGTCGCTACACGTTACAGACACCACGACACAGACCACAAACAAGACAGACAGACAACAGACACAGACACAGACACAGAACAGACAACACAGATCGTTTCTTACAACACAAACAACACAGCGCTCAGAACAGACACAACAGTTTTAGCGCTATAGACGCAGACAAGACGATGCTGATGCCATGATTCGGCACAGACACTACCCAAGGCAGTAAGGATAACTGATACAATCTTCAATGACAAATTCAGATCCTGTTCCACTACTGGTTTTTACCCATCTGTAACATGAATTCTAGTTCTTACAAATCTTGAGTCTTAGAACGATACGGTATATTGTTGATGGGTTTACTTAGGACACAGTGTGATGGAATCTAGTATAACGTTTTGTGCACTAAACCATGGTGGACTTTCCTTATTCGACACTGGACAGTTGTGCTTTGTTACATACATCAACACTCATGGTACCTTATTCAGACACTGAGTAAGTTGGTCTATTCACAAACACAGTATCTACTGGTACGTTAAACATGAGCTGTATCAGGATGGTCAGACAGCGAGACTCAGACACCATAGACATAGAAGACAGCTCATTCTAATGGAAGTGGTTACACCAGTTTCGCAGCCTACAGATGTATGCGACTGCGAAAGCAACGATGGCCAATCTTATGCTTTGAGTAAAGACAGACACAAATTCAGACACTATGATTTTCTACGAACAGAACATAATTGCTCCATATTCTAAACGTGACATGATTAATACGTTGTAGTAAAATTTTTCTATCGCTACCAACAATATTGGACATCATTCTTATAAGGTTCAGCGTCCGCTTACATTTGGCCAAGATTGTTAATTTGTTCTTTCCATAACAATTTTCGTCCATCACTAACCAGGAACTTTATTACCTGAGTGATAGCTACCCATTCGTACAGCTGGTTGAAAAGTCACCTTAACCTACAAAAGTGAACGCACAGTTTTGGTCAGAGCAAACCAATCGATTCCGCTTTTGATTAACATCAACATTCTTTGCATAACATTGGTGCTCTCGTGGCCAGTAAAGTAAACACAAATCATCAACATATAGTTGCTTTTACTCTGTTGCCTCTTTCAAAAGCAAATTATTAATTGCTATAAGAAAAAGTTACACTGATGTTAGACCCTTGTGATTCCGTTAACTGGCACTGCTCGTGATGAAGTGACTCACTACCCTGATTTGTATTTCAGTGAACAGAAGTCTTCTATAAAGTTTGCCATTTCTCCTATACGCCATTCATGTATTGTTTTATTACATTGTACCACGTGCAATCATACGCTCTTTCAATGTCGATAAACACTAGTTAGTGTTTCGATACGCAAAACCTCTTTGAATCGCATCTTCAAAGAACTAAGCTATCTATGACACAGCTTTCTAAAACCAAACTGGTAAGGAGACAGAGATTATTTTGTTCAATGTACCACATCAGTCTTGAGTTGATCATTTTCCGTATAATTTACTCATACAACACGTTAACGAAATAGGTCTGTAGCTTTCAGGTAGTTCGAAGGTTTGTTTGGTTTTAGAATGATTACGTGCACTTCCATTCTTTAGAGACTACTCAGTGCCATATCCTGTTGTATAATGTTAGAAGTGATTCAGAGCATGTTTTAAGTGCTTTATCATATCATATGGTATTTCATCATACCCAGGCGATGTATTTTGCATGTCACCAGGGCTGCTTTAAGATCTTGCATTGTAAAGTCGCAATTATAAGGTAGAAGAACGCTTGCGTTGAAGTCACTTTTTCCTCGTAAATCTTTATTGAAGCGGAAGTTCAAACTGTAACTTACATCACTACCACAGTTTCAAAATATTTTAGAAATGTTTCGGCTATATCATAGTCCAGATCTTTGGCCCATATAGCTTAATTCCGTTGGAATACTATATGAGCCGTGTCCAGCGATTTGTTTTATTCCTCCATATTACATCTGATGACGTATGACCGGTTATTGAGGAAATATACTCATGCCATGAGATGTTTTCTGTTTCATTATTAAGCGACCTGCCACCGCTCTAGACCGTTTAAATGTGATGCAATTTTCTGCTGTATGGCGTATTCATGCTTTTGATTTAGGATGCTAATTTGCAGCATTTTAATATTATTGTTCATGTCTGCAATACTTTTATTTATATTCTGATGTTGCTGTATTTTATTTACTAGAGACGAGAATTATTATTATTATTATTATTATTATTATTATACCTTAAATGAACAAGTGGCAAGCCAAATAGGTCGTGGTGAGAAAACCACTGAATTAAATAAATGAATGTTAAAAATATAAATAATCTCATGTTCTGAAGCACAGTAACAATTATTATTATTGTTATAATAAACGATTTGCAAATTTAGCCATAATCAGGTGACCTGTTTATAGGTTACGACATGCCAGTTTTACAAAGTTGACCTTAATGTTGCCAAATTTTTGGGTATACCAAATATTAATTACTGCATAAAAACTAACATTTTCAAACAAAAAACAATATTAATCTAAAAAAATGTCACTTACGTGCTCCGGGATTCTTACACAACAATAACACTAAGCAGAAAATGAATCGTAACTGACATAATTTAGATCACGTGACTTGACGTTACGATGTACTACCGGTCACTGTCGGACATATGATATTTTAGCGAGGTATATACAGGGTGTATTTTAAAATCACCGACAAACGAAACCTGGAGATTCTATGATTCAAAATAAGACAAAAATGATCATTAACGCTTTTCTGAAAATGCTTCCTAACCGAGATACAGGTTGGTTATAAAATACTTTTTTTAAGGTTTTTTTACGATTCCTCAAAAACTACAAAAGATATTACACTGAGATTTGGTAAACCTAAATGTCTAATTAAATACAATTAATCAGGTGAGTTTGAGTCAACTGACTCCATCCATTGGCGTAGAATATTTTAAGTTAATCAGTTTAAGTAAAAAAAAAACGCACGCCCCTGGTTTTTTTGAAGAAAAATTTTTCTGATAGATTCAACATTTAATTCTGCAAATAAAATCATACTTAGTATTTTTTCGATTTAGCGCCCCGTTTTTGAAATATTTTGCATTTACGGAAACGACCACATTATTCAATAAAAATCAAAATTTGTTTTATTTTACAAAAAAATAACGCAGTTAACTATTAGTTACCTTATTAAAGAGATATTGAAGGAATCAAAACCAAAATAATAATTATTTTTATACATATTGTTCAAAATGTCCTCCTTCCTTTTGAATGCAAGCTTGTATTCTTCTTAGCGAATGAAACCTAACACGCTGAAAAATTTGTGGCATAGCCCTAATCTCATCGCATGCCATCTGTATGCGATTCCAAAGTTGCTCTCGATTATCGATTTGAACAGAATAGACACGAGTTTTCAGATACCTCCACACAAAAAAAACCAATGGGTTTAAATCTGGCGATCGTGCCGGCCACGGTACTTCACTTCCTCGTCCAATCCAGCGTCCAGGGAACCATGCATTTAAAAATTCTCTGACGTTTCATGTAGAATGTGGTGGAACACCAGCATGCATGAAATACATGTTAATTCTAACGTCTAAGGGTACGTCGTCAAAGAATTCTGGGAAATCTTCCTTAAATAGAATTCGCCAGTAATTAGGTGATCGTCTAGTATGCCTATCCAAATATTTTCGCTAAATCTACGTTGGTGAGCTGTAACTACAGTTGGATGCTAATTTTCATTTAACCATTTGTGGTAATTATGCAAGTTTATTATTCCATTTCAGCAAAAAATACACTCATCAGTGGTCAGTAAGTTTCTAACAAATTGTACAGCTTCAGCATTTTTATTTAAAAACCATTCGCAAAAATTCATTCTACGAGGATGGTCAGCAGCCAATTTTGTAGGTGAAAGGGATGTAAATTTTGTTCTCGTAAAACTTTCCAAGACTTGCTATGCGACACACCAAATTCTCACATTTCACAATTCACACGTACTTATTGATGAATTTTCATAAACTCTATCTAAAATTTGTTCCTCAATTTCAACTGTCAAATGCAAAGCAATCTCTGATTTATTTAATTTGGTTATTACTGAATAATGTAGTCATTTATGTTAATGCAAAATATATCAAAAACGGGTGGCGAATCGAAAAAATACTAAGTATGATTTTATTTGTAGAATTAAATGTTGAATTTAACAAAAAAATATTTCTTCAAAAAAAGCAGGGATGTGCGTTTTTTTATTACTTAAAGTGATTAACTTAAAATATTCTACGCCACTGGATGGAGCCAGTTGACTCAAACTAACCTGATTAATTGTGCTTAATTAGACATTTCGGTGTACCAAATCTCAGTGTAATATCTTTTGTAGTTTTTGAGGAATCTTAAAAAAACCTTAAAAAAGTATGTTTTAATCAACCTGTATCTCGGTTAGGAAGCATTTTCGGAAAAGCTTTTATGATAATTTTTGTCTTATTTTGAATCATATCAAATCGGTGATTTTAAAATACACCCTGTATAATTTTTCGATAAATATAACGTCGCTTACGTTCGGATAAAACAGCTGTTTTCACTATTATTGTAAGCTATTTCGGATATGTTCATTTGCCGGCATAATCTTATACAAAAAGCGGTTACGATTATCCAAAAATATAGATTTCTACAAAATTGTCGCTTAATGTTTTGCCGGTAAGGTATCGATAAGTCGGAAACCTTTTGCGCGAGTAAAGTTTTCAGTCTCGCAAAGTTCGATCTTATCCGATATCAATACTTCAAGTAATGGATAACCAATTTTCCTTAAAACTACTTCATTTACCAAATTTCACAAAACTTCATATTAAAATAAAATAATAAAATAACTAATAAAAAAGCAATATCACTATATTATCTTTTATAATATTTTCACCCCTATTAGTGATAATTACAATACCCCATTTGCCATTTGTCATTAGAATAATTGTATATGACGTTTACACCGTACGCCACATTGGAAATATCAGATTTTTATTAAGAATTGCTTTTCAATCTACATAAATCATTAATCTGATATACTGCACATTTATAATAAACCACGCTATATCAGATGGGTATAAATTTTGAATTGAAAACTACAGTCGTTTACCATTACATGACGTTGTAAATTTTTCAATATTCGTAAAGAAAATGCTGGTTAACGATTCAAAATTTGCAAATTTCTTAATCCTCCCACCTTCCAATGCCGTATCCTGAAAATCTTTCTATCAACTGTCAATACATCAAAAGTATTACTTTTAACATAGAGTCAAACATGCAGCGTGTGTTAGTTATACCAGTAGGATTTAAACTGCAGGAAAGTACGTGGTCCTTACAAAATGTTAAATGTCGGTTTACCATACGTGTTACGAATAAATCTATGTAATATTTTATATAGTGTATTATCTAGTTTCTTCGTTTATCTGCATAAACCGAAACATTATTAAACAATAATATTATGTTTACTATACAAACTTTATACTATTTATTGTTTCAGCTGTGCTTTGAAGGAATAATCATGGGGAGAGGAGACAAGAAAAGTAGCAGTCAACGCTCTGATAGCGGTAAGTGGTGATGCATTTATTAGTAGAGACGTCGTCAATATGGATCGTACTAATCCTTGTTGAATCCTAGCAACTTTTTGAACTTCCGGTATATTTTCACGATGTAAGGTCGAATCATATAAATGGAATATTAATATTTGGTTAGGTTTAACAAAATAAAACTAAAAACTAAAACTAAAAGTTGTCATATAAGTTAAAATTTTAGAAATGTAACAGATGATTGATTTTTACGATCTTACATAATCAATGTTTGATGATTTTTGTCAATGATTGATTGTACATTTTTGCCCAATATCTTTGGTTCAATAGGTATAATGTTATATAACTTTCTGGTACTATATTTTGTGAAGATAAAACTGTGCCCTTACCGTATAATTTATGTACTTCCGTCTCGATTTAAAGGTAGCGCGGGGCTTAAATTTTGTTTTAGCAGTTTACAGCATCCCTTGCAAAGACGATTTTGGTAAACACAAATGTTTATTAAACCTATACGATCATTCTACAGATTTTTTTATCCGGCTCGTTATCCGGTGTCCATTTGGCACGTAATAGAAGAACTTGAACAAAACTTGTCAAAAGGGTGTCTAAATTATTATAAGATATCTGTACTATTTTTTGTTACGAAACGTAACAGACCAACTTCAACTAAACTTATCAAAAGGCTGCCATTATTATTGTAAGATACCTGTATTATTTTGGTTACAATTTTTTTGCAAACTGTTTTTGTACTGTTTGGTTTTTATGTTTAAAGCAGACAATCACATGGAAATAATTATAACCACCATAACTTAATTTTTTTGGAAATTGTTAGTAATCATTATTTACTAATGTGTAAGAAGGGAATCTATCCGCATTAGAACAATACTGGAATAAAGTATAATGAATGTCGTCTAGTAACTGACGTGCTAACGTGGGAGAAGTAATGTGTAAAATCATATTATCACCGTTGGTTTTGGAATTGCCTGCGCAAATTTTAGAAGCACAACATTTACTTAAAGGGTTTAAAATACCGTTAGCACAATCAGCCAACTAATGCCGTCAACAATATAGAATCAAGAAGTCTGTAATCGTAAGGCACGAACTAAAAAGGTCCCACAAACAAACCGTTAAGTCGAAATTTGTCACTAGGTGTATCAACCTTGACCAATCCTTGTTTCTATTGTAATTTACTTTTTCTGTATTCTTGATCGGTCAACATTGTACGTAATAAAATACTTATCTTTTTTGGGGTTTTTTAATGGTGTACTTTAAATTATACAATCTAAACGTTTCGATAACACTTACAGTTATCTTCGTCAGTAGTAATGTTTGTTAAAAATTGTTAAAGATGTAGTAAACAATTTTGTCAAATTTGAAAAATTAAAACATAAACATAAGCCTGCTATTAATATAACAGTTTGGGAAACATAAAGCCAACTATAAAACTATTTAGTAAAGAATAACTAGGTCATAAAATTAAATATTATTAAACTGCCTCAAAGATGGCAAACCAGAACACTCTCTACGACGAAAGCTAACAATGAAATTTGCCAGCCAAAAAACACATTTAACAAAATTTAATCGAGTTATGATGTAAGTGTAAAGTTGTGAAAACTTCAATTTTAAAATGATAGAAGCATTCACAAATCCAAACATTACATCAAATAAAATAACCCAGTTAAATCTAACAAAGAGATATCTTTATCAATAATTGGAAGTGCTATTAACAATGAAAAGCACAATGCAGAACGTTCTTTGTAATTTTTAACTTTAATTTAATTTCAACTACTTATGTTAAATTATAGTGCTGTGGTAATTTAACATATAATTGGTAAAACATTTGCTTCAAGGTCTAGGAAAACACAGCAAAAACCTAGACATACCAAAAGTTGAAAACAAATTAAAATCAAGGCGTATCATTATGCTCTTTTTAATTATAAGATGCCAAAACCTATTTAAACGGAGATTTTCTTCTTGTCTATTAAAATTATTCGGGTGTTTATATATTTCAATAGCTTCACGTTGTAAACGAACATAATAATGGGTTTGTCTTGACAATATCTCCATATTGTCAAATTGAATGTCATGATTTAGATTATTCAGGGCATGGTCAGCGACAGCAGACCTCTCTGGTTGACCCAATCTACAAAATCTCATATGTTCTTTGCGTCTTGTATCAAAGCTACGTTTTGTGGTCCCGATGTATACTTTTCCACATGAACAAGATAACTTATACACTCCGGATGATGATAAAGGGTTTGACACACCTTTAGGTGATCTTAAATGTTCTTTAATTTTTCTTGTAGGTTTAAAAATAGTCCTAATGCCATATTTGATTAGGATTTTTTCAATTCTATTTGTAACATTAGCTATAAAAGGAAGAAAAGCAGTACCAACATTAAGAACTGGTTTTTCTTTAAGGTTACGCCTAGAAGGTGTAATAACATTATTAATATCTGTAAGTGAATATCCATTATCTTGTAAGGATTTTCTTAAATATTTATATTCATCATTCAAAAATTCAGGGTCACAAATTCGTTTTGCTCGATCTACTAAAGATTTAATTACACTAATTTTGTGACGTGGATGGTGGTTGGATAATTTATGAAGGTATCTATCAGTGTGTGTCGGCTTTCTGTAAACCTTAAAATAGTGAATTATTATTTTTAGATATTAATATGTCAAGAAATGGTAAACTTCCATTAGTTTCTTTTTCCATGGTAAACTGAATATTAGGATGTATACCATTTATAAAAACCAAAAACTCATGCAGTGCTTCTTCTCCATGTCTCCAAATAACAAATGTGTCATCTACATATCTATACCAAATCTATGAAAATAAATTTTGACATCTCATGTCAACGTCAGAAAGAAAAATTTAATAAATTATACAAACAACAAAATAATAGACCATCTATTGATTATAAAAAAACAGTTATAAACCTTTCTGATAATGTCGTTTCAGATTATGATATTGAAGCGCTTTCTAAAGGAGGAAATTTTGCGATAACACCAAGAGTAATACCTTTTGAAGATATAAATTCCAACATCGAAAACTCCATTAGATTATTACCTTTTGATGTTGCTAATGAAGTTAGATATAACACCGTTAACATATTACGTAAAACAAAACCTCCAAAGAGCAACTTATCCTTTCGTCAACGACATGCTTTACTTGATCTTAAACGCAATGAAAGTATTATAATATTAATATCAGATAAAGGTAATGCAACTGTTATATTAAATATGAACGATTATAACACTAAGATAGAACAATTATTGGGACCAGAAACTTATCGTGAAATACCAAAAGATCCAACAAAAAAGTTTCTTTTAAAAACTAAAGAGCTGATTAAATTATCATCTATTCCTGAAGAAATAAAAAAGAAACTATCTAACTCTGAAGCTATTTCACCAAAACTATATGATTTACCAAAAATTCATAAACCTAATATTCCTTTAAGACCTATTGTTAGTGCAATTGGTTCTCCTACATATAACCTTGCAAAACATCTTACATTGTTATTACAACCTCATATAGGAAAAACACCCCATTACATTAAAAATTCTGCCGACTTTGTTGACAAAATGCATAGTTTCAAAATTGAAGAGGGTGATATAATGGTTAGTTTAGATGTGGTTTCACTTTTTACAAAAGTACCTCTAAAACAAACTATTGAATACATTGATCATCTTTTTCCAAAGGACATAACCATTCTTTTTCAGCACTGTCTTACTACAACTTATTTTCAGTGGAATAGTAAATTTTATGAACAGATTGAAGGTGTAGCAATGGGTAGTCCCCTTAGTCCTGTTATAGCTAATTTTTATATGGAAAAATTTGAAACATTAACGTTACAAAATACACCTAAAAAACCTTCAGTTTGGTATAGATATGTAGATGACACATTTGTTATTTGGAGACATGGAGAAGAAGCACTGCATGAGTTTTTGGTTTTTATAAATGGTATACATCCTAGTATTCAGTTTACCATGAAAAAGAAACTAATGGAAGTTTACCATTTCTTGACATATTAATATCTAAAAATAATAATTCACTATCTTTTAAGGTTTACAGAAAGCCGACACACACTGATAGATACCTTCATAAATTATCCAACCACCATCCACGTCAAAAAATTGATGTAATTAAACCTTCAGTAGATCGAGCAAAATGAATTTGTGACCCTGAATTTTTGAATGATGAATATAAATATTTAAGAAAATCCTTACAAGATAATGGATATTCACTTACAGATATTAATAATGTTATTACACCTTCTAGGCGTAACCTTAAAGAAAAACCAGTTCTTAATGTTGGTACTGCTTTTCTTCCTTTTATAGCTAATGTTACAAATAGAATTGAAAAAATCCTAATCAAATATGGCATTAGGACTATTTTTAAACCTACAAGAAAAATTAAAGAACATTTATCACCTAAAGATGTGTCAAACCCTTTATCATCTTCCGGAGTGTATAAGTTATCTTGTTCATGTGGAAAAGTATACATCGGGACCACAAAACGTAGCTTTGATACAAGACGCAAAGAACATATGAGATTTTGTAGATTGGGTCAACCAGAGAGGTCTGCTGTGGCTGACCATGCCCTGAATAATCTAAATCGTGACCTTCAATTTGACAATATGGAGATATTGTCAAGACAAACCCATTATTATGTTCGTTTGCAACGTGAAGCTATTGAAATATATAAACACCCGAATAATTTTAATAGACAAGAAGAAAATCTCCGTTTAAATAGGTTTTGGCATCTTATAATTAAAAAAGAGCATAATGATACGCCTTGATTTTAATTTGTTTTCAACTTTTGGTATGTCTAGGTTTTTTGCTGTGTTTTTCCTAGACCTTGAAGCAAATGCTTTACCAATTATATGTTACATTACCACAGCACTATAATTTAACATAAGTAGTTGAAATTAAATTAAAGTTAAAAATTACAAAGAACGTTCTGCATTGTGCTTTTCATTGTTAATAACACTTCCAATTATTGATAAAGATATCTCTTTGTTAGATTTAACTGGGTTATTTTATTTGATGTAATGTTTGGATTTGTGAATGCTTCTATCATTTTAAAATTGAAGTTTTTCACAACTTTACACTTACATCATAACTCGATTAAATTTTGTTAAATGTGTTTTTTGGCTGGCAAATTTCATTGTTAGCTTTCGTCGTAGAGAGTGTTCTGGTTTGCCATCTTTGAGGCAGTTTAATAATATTTAATTTTATGACCTAGTTATTCTTTACTAAATAGTTTTATAGTTGGCTTTATGTTTCCCAAACTGTTATATTAATAGCAGGCTTATGTTTATGTTTTAATTTTTCAAATTTGACAAAATTGTTTACTACATCTTTAACAATTTTTAATAAACATTACTACTGACGAAGATAACTGTAAGTGTTATCGAAACGTTTAGATTGTATAATTTAAAGTACACCATTAAAAAATCCCAAAAAAGATAAGTATTTTATTATGAGTGTTAATGGTGAAAGTTTACATTTTCATATTTATTCTGTAATGTTTTAGTTACTGAAAATTATTATAGTGTTTACATTTTTGAAATGCACAAGAAGCAGGTTTTGCAACTGAGAAAAAATGACATATGCTTCCCATTTAGAAAGAACTCATTGGTTAGATATGGCAAAACGGCGTACTGTAAAGGCTACCTTAAAATATATTGCTGCAGTACTTATGCAGTACTATTTAGTCAGTGAAAATAGTATTATCCTGTTAAATTTTTGAAAAGCACAAGAAACAAACCTTTCAATGCGGGCATACTAGCATAAGGTTCCTATTTAAAAAATCGTAAGTTTATGCCATAAGTTAAAAACCTTGAATTGTATTCAATTTTTGACTACAACATTCTTATCCACGCTATAAATTGCATAAATAATATTTGCAGTATTGTTTCTCTAACTCGTCAAATAAGCGGGTTTTAACAATGTTTGTAAATAGACAAACATCGACAATTGAAGGACAGTCAACAAATACAAAGAAATAGAAAGCAATTGATAAGCCACGGAAGATATCCTTTCAAATCCGGCCCCTGACATCTATATTAGTTCTTGTGTATCTCATTTATATACTTTACTTACAATTCGAAACCTGGCCAGCTTGTACATACAGTATAAGAAAAAGGAAAGGCCACGTATTTCATTCCCTCCCCAAGGAAGAGGGCGGGCTGCTTGAACTTTCCAGGCTCCTTGAGCCACAATCATGGATTCCCAACATACATTACGTATGTATGTATGGTGGGATTAAGGATGGGTGTGGTCAGGATAGGATCAGAAGGATCGGAGTTAGGGTTTTGAGGGGGCATTAGCATAAATAGCCGCACATGGTGTGCATATACGCAGTGACCATGCCGCTACATGTGTATGAGGAAAACCCCCTGAAAAAACCTCATACAAGGTAGACAGTAATGGTAATCGAACCCATTACCTCCCGAATGCTATGCAGGTCGTGTCACCACTACTCTACTAGCTCGGCTACATACAACAAGTACAAAGATTAGGAACCATTTTCACTTAGAATTATCAGAATTATAACGTATTAAGCAAGAATATTGTGGAAACAAAGTGAATTACATAAATGAATGTTTAAATACCTAAATAATTTTTTTAAATTTAATTCACAAAATATAACATCTGTGAATCTCCCTTAACGGATCAACTAAGACCATACACGGTAGCATTTAAATTTATAATGAATATTTTTAAGCATATTAAGGTACAAAACTAAATTATTTGATGAGTTTGAAGTGAGACAGTACTACATCTTTCCGCTATACGTACTGTGTATAAGAAAGTAAACATTCACAATGACATTTCACAAATTGTATACAAAATTGTGAAGAGCGATTTTAAACTTAAAATAGATTGAGTAAATAGGACTTATCTAAATACTATATATTTAGCGATTTTTTATATAATTAATAATACCAACAGTAACGTATTTAAGCAATAGAAGTACAAAGAAAACAACAGAAGTTCCAGAATCATAAAATAAGCCTTCTTTCATATTGTAATTTGCATTTCTTTGGTGAAATCTGTTGATAATCTAGCAAAATTTTACCGAACTTGTCCGACACATCTTAGATCACTTTAGATTATACTTTGCTTCGTCAATAAAGGAATATAGTGTTTTATTTAGATTTACTGGGAATCAAAGTAAGACAACTGTTTCATAGGATTATTTCAATGTATAATTCCTCGAACGACTCTGTTTATAACCATATTCGTGATCACTAAGGAGTTTGTTAGATTCAGGAAAGAGAGTAGTTGCTAATGGATGGTTTTTTCCAGGACTTTAGACAAAACGGAAGTGATGGCAATTGGTCGGTAGTTCAACGGATCGGTGTTATAGCCTTTATTGGGAATAATTTGCTAACTTCCTAAGTACTTCCTCAGAAAACAGAGATCGAATAGAGCCTAGACAGGACTGGTACTAGAGAGGAATATTTCTTTTAGACAGTAGTTGGGTCAGTCACCTTATTAAGATCATGCCACGGTGTATAATAAGTTATGTGAATGGACTGGCGTTCAGCGAGTGTCCCGTGAATCTCTTTTGTGCCTTATACAAGGACAGGTTGTAATGAAATGTTGTAAATCGTGTAAAATTTAATAAAGAAATAAATAGGTGTGATAATAGTACAAATGGTGTAAAACTGTTCTCATAAACATATCGTTAAACTAACTCGAGATATAACCCGTTCACCAAAAATAATGCCTTTGTCCCAGTCGGTAGATTAACGTAGGGTGGTTCATTCTATTGATTTGCTTAATTACCACAATTTATGCTGTTATTTTCACTTAACATAAATAATAAAAATGCAGTGTAACACTAATAAAATGATCTCGGACGCCAAGTTATTTTTTAATTATGCTCGGAATAACTAAACCGAGATTTACAATAAAAATTTTATCAAAATGTAAAAAAATAAAAAATATACGAACTATGTTTATTAACAGTTAAACTTAGAATTATATAAAATATATCTTAAAAACTAATTGTAATAGCCTTAAATTACTTAAATTATGGATATAAATACCTGTTCGTAAAATTTTGTACACAAACTTTTTAATAACTTCTGGTATCTAAACGATTACGGAAATGTAAACCAAAGGATATTGCCCAATATCTCGAAATAACAATGCTTTACGTTGTAAACCTCACCAAAATGGAATTTTATTTCTTATAAATTTCTCTTCATGAAATTTTGAATCCAATGTTTATTGCCTTCTCTTGAAAAATAAAAAATTGTGATCAAAATTTAGATCAGCATTAAATGCAAAACGCAATCATAAAATGAAAGCGTACGTAAAAGTAAAATTTAAATGCGTACTTAAAAGTGGTAAAATTAAAGTGTCAAAGTAAAAAATGAAAGTGAAATAAAAGTGCCTGCAAAAAGCAAATGTTTTAATTTTAATATAAAACCAGTTAAATATCTCTTACCATTAAATCAATGGCACTTTTCACAAAATTTAGGTGGAAACCAAAAAAAAGGCTTCCTAAACAAGACAACATTCATCAGGAAGTGAAAAAATGGCCGCTTTGGAAGTTGGATGATGACGCATTGCGCGAAAATATGAGCAGAAAAAAAGAATTTAAAGAAGTGGGAATATAAACCATTATGAAATATATACACTTAAGTTACACCAAAATGCAAATTAAGTTGCCAACCACATACCTATAAATCAATAATTAAAAACTTTTTTCTAATATTTACTACTAAATGAACGAAGAACATAAATTACGCTATATGTTAATACATCTCAAAATGGGTTGTTACACACTCCCTCCTATAATTTGGACTTGGAGATCACCAAAGCGGAGATTCCGAACACTAAGGTAATAAATAAATCTATTAAAATCTAAGGAAACAAGAAAAGGTTAAGCTAACTAAAATTCAAGCAAAATGTAAACAGTAATACCTAAAATCTAAATAAAAGGAAAAAATCAAAATGCTAAATAAAGATTAAATACAAAAACTACCACAGTCACGTTCAGTAAGTCAAAATCGGTAAATCCAAGATACGACTGTTTCCATGGCAAATTAGCTCAGGATGTTCCGTCGTGGAGAACAAGAGAGGCCACTCTACCCCTCACGAGATTCAGGTTTCATGTTGTTCCACAGTCAGCGTCCAATACCAAACATACCCCTAACTAACACGCACGTTTCGTAAATAGGTCGAAATCTAGATGAAGTAGCAAAGAGAAGGATGATGCACTCTTACGAACACAACATAACCCCCTATAACCTATAAATCAATAATTAAAAACTTTTTTCTTATATTTACTACTAAATGAACGAAAAACATAAATTACGGTATATTTTAATACAACTCAAAATGGGTTGTTACAGGGTATATAAATTATTATTATTGTGAAAAGGAATAGTTAATCATTTAGGTAAAAAACCCTAAAAATGGTGGAATTCGTGCTAGTGACAGGAAATTGATAAATATTATTTTAATTATTGGATAAAAATTTAATTTTTTAATTAATTGATTAATAAAATAAATTTTATTTTTATTTAAAATTAAAATTACGTTGATTGTTAACCTTGAATAGGTTAAAAAGTAAACTTATCATGTTGTTTATAAATTCTTACAATTATTGCTATTAGAATAACTATTACTATAAAAGATTTAAATTTACTATTTAATATTAACAGGGCCATAAGGGCAATTTTCTGTCACGTTAATATTGAGGAGTTACAGGATGCCATAGTGAACGCCGTCTTCGAGAATATTAAACGTAGAGTAAATTTATGCTTAGAAAATAATGGACAACATTTTCAGCACCTATTATAAGCTTTCGGAGACTATAATCTGTTTCCTCCCTCATTCAAATTAAGACTAAATAGAAATAAAAACATTCCATTTACTTATTGGCATTTTTAATAATAACATTAAGATGGAGGTAGTGCAACAATCAAGAAATACAGAGTATTTATGTCATTTAAAATTTTGCTGTATTTATTGTTGATATATCATCAACTTTTGCATTCCCTCCCTATCAGTAATACCCGTATGTACACCACTAGAAATAGTTGGGATCACTAAATGAGATAAGTGGACAATAGATTTTTTGAAGTAAGCGGAATAATTCAATCAATCTGGATCACCCTGTATTTATGTGCATATGTATATATATATATATATATATATTATATATATATATATACAGGGTGTTTCATTAAGGCTGGCCACCGGCCATATTTCAGAAACTAGTGGACATAAAAAGTGGAGAAAAAATTCATTATAAAAGTCGCCACGAGAAAATCCTGGAAATTATTTTTAAGTTCCGTAATTCATCGCAAGGGGCGCAATTGAAAATTAAAAATAAAATTATAAATTTCTCCGAAAATTCCCACATTAAGGCATACCTTTGGTAACATCGTTAGAAAGCTTAGACAATTCTGCATCATTTTGGTCTAAGGCTCATTGGCGTACCGACCTTAATAAGAGTGGGGGAAGCTATTGAATGTGTAATCATTTAAATCGCTGTTATTTTTAAACGACTTATCCGATTGTAGTAAACCTAGGCTTGTTTAGAAGAAAAGGTAAGTACTTTTAACTGTCGCATCCATTGGTACGCGATAGCTCATAATAAAATTGTTAGAGGGCGCAATTTGTAATAATACCAGTATTTTTGATTTTATTCAGAAAAATTAAATCATACGGTATAATTATGACATCATAAGCGGAAAGTAGCTTAAATTTGTAACAAAAACCTAAATAACGCAATTTGATATCTTTATTTGTTCCAGAGTTATGGCGAAAAGAAGACTTTTAACCGTTTAATTTAATAATTGATTGTTGCTATGGTTTCTTAAGGTGTATAGGTTGGATTAGTAATGAGGAATCTGCATTTATCATAGTCTGTGCCTCCCTTCACACTCTATCTAGGCTTAGGACTAGTCCAAACTAAGCAAATTGCAAAATTTGGAGGGTGTTTAGAGGCCAACGGGCCATAACAACGATATCAAAGTAATGATTGATTTTTGTTTAAGAAACTTTTCAATAGAATGGTACAAAATCATGAACAACTGTTAAAAAACTAGTGAAAATCTATAAATGTTCAAATTGACGGCCGTTTTGTAAAAAACAACTATTAATTCTTCTTCTGTACGTTTATAACATCATATAAAACTTCTAAGGCATAATTCTAATGTGGTGTGTTTTAAAATAATAATCTAATTTGCTGCGGAACAAAGTCGGCTCGTTTCCATGGAGGTAAATAAATTGAAAAAGTTGTCAACTTACTTAATTTTGATTGATGTTGTGTTGTAAAATTTTTTTCCTTCATTAGTTTTGGGTTTCATTGTACAGAAATTAGTGCTATCCTTCAAAAATGTCGTATACCAATGCCGAGGCTTACGACATGCTTGCCGTGTATTATGAATGTTTTCAAAATGCAGCTATTGCGGAACGACAATACGCTATCAGATATCCTGATCGAAGGCACTACACTAGAAAAGTGTTTCGGCGAATGGCAACACGTTTAAGACAAACAGGAAATGTACGACGTATTCCACTTCCTGTCAGAAGACGTCGCGTAAGAAATGAAGACAATAGTATTAATGTTCTTGCGTACGTAGAATCGGAGCCTCACGTAAGCATCAGGGAGATTTCCACAGAACTAGGTGTAAGTGTTGCTTCTGTGTTCAGAATTTTAAGGGATTTTAAGCTGCATCCTTATCATCTAGTTTTACACCAGGCTTTATCAGACACTGATTTTGACAGGCGGCTCGACTATTGCTATTGGCTGAGAGACATGTGTAGTGAAAATCTTCGATTCCTTTACAAAGTTTTATGGACTGATGAGGCTACTTTTACTAGCTGCGGCAGAGTTAATTTGCACAATATGCATTATTGGTCGCAAACAAATCCTCACTGGATGCGCGAAGTGGATCACCAAAACAGATGGAGTGTAAATTTGTGGTGTGGTGTTTTAGGTGACAGAATTATCGGACCATTTGTTTTTCATGGACACCTAAATGGTGAATATTATTTAAACTTTTTACAAAATGACTTGCCCAATCTTTTAGAAGACATTCCCCTTGACGTGAGAGCATCCCTGTGGTATCAACATGATGGATGTCCTTCACACTATTCCCGAAGAGTCCGTGATTTCTTAAATGTTAGATACCCAAATCGCTGGATGAGAAGGGGTAGTTTGTTTCCTTGGCCACCTAGATCCCCGGATTTAACTGTATTAGATTTCTACTTGTGGGGAAGAATAAAAGATATTGTTTACGAAACGAGACCAACCACTCGAGAGGACATGATTCACCGAATTGAAATTGCAATAAATTCGATTCCACGAGACGAAATCGAAACAGCTGTTTCCAGTACAAGAAGAAGAATTAATAGTTGTATTTTACAAAACGGCCGTCAATTTGAACATTTATAGCTTTTCACTTGTTTTTTAACAGTTGTTCATGATTTTTTACCATTCTATTAAAAAGCTTCTTAAACAAAAATCAATCATATACACCTTAAGAAACCATAGCAACAATCAATTATTAAATTAAACGGTTAAAAAGTCTTCTTTTCGCCATAACTCTGGAACAAATAAAGATATCAAATTGCGTTATTTACGTTTGTTGTTACAAATTTAAGCTACTTTCCGCTTATGATGTCATAATTATACCGTATGATTTAATTTTTCTGAATAAAATCAAAAATACTGGTATTATTACAAATTGCGCCGTCTAACAATTTTATTATGAGCTATCGCGTACCAATGGATGCGACAGTTAAAAGTACTTACCTTTTTCTTCTAAACAAGCTTAGGTTTACTACAATCGGATAAGTCGTTTAAAAATAACAGCGATTTAAATGATTACACATTCAATAGCTTCCCCCACTCTTATTAAGGTCGGTACGCCAATGAGCCTTAGACCAAAATGATGCAGAATTGTCTAAGCTTTCTAACGATGTTACCAAAGGTATGCCTTAATGTGGGAATTTTCGGAGAAATTTATAATTTTATTTTTAATTTTCAATTGCGCCCCTTGCGATGAATTACGGAACTTAAAAATAATTTCCAGGATTTTCTCGTGGCGACTTTTATAATGAATTTTTTTTCTCCACTTTTTATGTCCACTAGTTTCTGAAATATGGCCGGTGGCCAGCCTTAATGAACACCCTGTATGTATATATATTATATATATATATATATATATATATATATATATATATATATATATATATATTAATACAAAAGTTTTAGGGTTTTTAAATGCCTATTAGCCTGTAATCATTTCAAGCTTATAGGGTCGGTCATAAAGACGTGCCACATTAAAGTTGAATTTTTTTAAATCGTACCCCCTGTATATTATTTAATATTTCAATTTTTCCTCCAAGTCTAAGCAAAAATTGTAATACACATAATGTACCTAAATTCAACCGTTTCCGAGTTATTGAGTTTTGATTTTGAAATGTTACAACGAAAATCAATAAATTTCAGCCTCGATTGAATCTCACCTGTAAATGAGGAGGTGCCCCATCCTGCTGAAACCATATGTGTTCTGCTATTAAATTTGGATCATTACTGTTCGGAAATAACTGAATAAGGTCTGGAACTATTGATTCTTGCAAAAGTACCAAATATCGAGCAGAGTTTAAATTTCCAATAATAAAATACGGTCCACCAATAACACCACATTGACTTTTTACGGTCGTTGGATGTGAACTTGTTCCATCCAATGTGGACTGTCACTGTTACTGGCTTTAGGTATATCTTTGACACAGCGAGTATCCCGAAAACAACTCAAAGTTCTTGAAACAATAGACTTGGAAATTGAAACCCCGGCCGGGATGCAATTCATTAAATAAATTAAATCGAGGCTGAAATTTATTGATTTTCGTTGTAACATTTCAAAATCAAAACTCAATAACTCGGAAACGGTTGAATTTGGGTACATTATGTGTATTCCAATTTTTGCTTAGAATTGAAGGAAAAATTGAAATATACAATAATACACAGGAGGTTCCATTTAAAAAATTCAACTTTGATGTGCCACGACTTTATGGCCGACCCTGTAAACTTGAAATTATTACTAACCAGTAGATATTTAAAAACCCTAAAACTATTTAACTTTTTCCGGTACCTCGTATCTTTTGCCCAATAATCGACCGTTCCTATACATATCAGCGACCCTGTATATGTATATATATATATATATATATATATATATATATATATATATATATATGTATACATGAAAATTTGTGTGCAATTAAGTGAAATATCGGTTTCCAATGCAAGCGGTGTGATCGTTGCCCCGGTTATCATTAATGTCCCACAGAAAATAGAAGTGCTAATATTAAGTGGTTTAATCCAGCACATACATTCACGATATTGGTACTGTTATACAACTATTTTACAATTCATTAAATGTATAGTGATACGTTAACCAAACATAATAATGTTCCTCCATTAGTCATTAAGATTATGTTGTACATTACATTGCCTTTGTCGGTAATGACAATCTGTGAGTAAATTATCTTACCTATTGTGTCGTGTATAAGTAGTACACTAGGTTAAGGTAAATATATGTTCATGATTTAGCCACGGATTAGTATTTTACAATGTGTAAATATAAATTCGTTAGGTTATCCAAATAAGAATAAAGAATTAATCGCACGCAATGAAGACTAAAATTAGTACTTAGTTATTTTAATTATTTTTAACCTTGCACACTTCTACAAATGGTGACATGACAAACGTTTAAAAAATATGACCTAAAAATTTACATATTGATTCACAGATTTAAGCAGGTAATGTAAATTTATCTTCACGTTTTGCATAAAGTTTAACAATTACCCTTCCAAACAATAAACTGTTCCAACAAGGATGTAAGTGTTACATGAGACAATAATTAGTCTGCTTCTGAATAACTTGACTATAATTACAATTCAACCTCATCTAATGAAATGTTAAGAAATAAATAAAACGTTATAAATAGAAGCTTCCTGACAACACAGTCATAAATTAAGAATTACTTAACACTATTAAAATTAAACAATAAACAAAATTTATGTTGGAAAGTTTTAATATTCCATTTTTTTGTTTTCCAAGATTTGTTAGTTAATTATAAAGGTGGATACAATTAATTTTATTTTATAGCACTGATTTAATGCCAATATCAGCAACCTGTTAGTATCTTATTGAAAATATGCGATGGTTTGAGAGTTTGTATTAATAAATATTGAGTGAAGAGTGTAATCCGCTATTTATCATTCATAGTTAAGAGGTAGAGAGTCAGCCGTTTCAAAAAACTTTAGGTGTGTGGAGATAGCTTTTTTGAATAATGTGGTTTAAACTTGTACATAAGTAGGCGCTGATTATGAGCTTGAAATTAAATTTTGCGTCCTTAATAGAAATAAGTTGTAGCAAAGATTCTTTTTCTTATGCACTAATTAGGCCCCAATTACGCGCCGTTTTGCGTAGCCAAAATAGAATTTTACACACTCATAGAAAATAAGTTACATTTACAACACATACGTTTCTGAATAAAGCATTTTTATGAAGTAATGAAACGTGTATAATTAGGCAGTAATTATGCGCTATTTTGTGCCGTTAAAATTAAATTTTGCCCCTACATAGCAAATTAGTTGTAGCAAAATTTTATAACTTGACGGAGTCGGATACATTATTTTTTCTTATTAATTAATTAGGCACTAATTAAGGTGTCATTTAGGGCAGCTAAAACAGTATCTTAGACCCTTTGAGGAAAGGAGTTGGAACGACTAACTTTACAGCCGTGAACTTCTACATAATTTTTTTCTTATGCAATAATTAGGCGCCAATAAATTGTGCGCCATTTGACACTGTTAAAATGAAATGTTGCGTACTTATAAAAAAGAAATTATTGTAAAATTACATTGGCTTGGCTTACTTTACAACCGTGAACTTTTACATAAATAAATTTTTTCTGATGTAGTACCTAGGTACCAATTGTGCGATGTTTTGCGTGGCTAAAATAATATTTTGCACCCCATAAGAACTAAGTTATTGCAAAAATTTTTCTTCATACCCTTGTGAATAAATTAATCTTTTCTGGCCACAATAATTAGGCTCCTCTTATGCCTCTTATTGTAAAAATTACATCCATACGGTTAGCTTTACAACCACGAACTTCGGAATATATAATTTTTTCTTATGCGGTAATTAGGCACATATTATGCGCTGTTTCCGCAACGTTTGACATAGCTTTGGCTATGATGTGTGTATGCATGTGCGTGTTCATGTGTGAGTGTGTGCGTGTGTCTGTGTGTGTGTGTGTGTGTGTGTGTGCGCGTGTGCGTGTGTGCGTGTGTGCGTGGGCGTGTGTGCGTGTGTGGATGAATGTTAGTACCCACGATAAATTCAGAATCATAAAACGTACATACTTGAAATTGTTTGTTTAAGGTTCATTCTTATTTCTCCTGGAGCTGATTAGATTTTGGAGAAATCCAGCTGAGGAGAGAGGGGTTTTTGGGTTTTATTAAATATTTCCGAAACAGCTGCACATTTTGAAGATATAAAAATAGATATCGATATTAAACATATCGATTAATTTGTTTGATACGAGGCATAATTTGGCGGCATAACAAATTACTAAGGTGGAATTTAAGCCTTTGTTCATTTTTTCAATATCTGCTTAACAATTAATGTTATAAGAAAATGTGAAGACTTATTTTTTAAAGATAATTTAATTTCATATAACTTTTCTTTATAAAGTATTTTAGTATGAACTAATTATGCATTAAAAATTAATTAAATATGATTCGAAAAGCTTAAAGAGTATTATCAACATCTTTCTTGAGCCGGTCAGCTTTGCAATTTTTTTCAAGTTAACAGATGTCTATTAACCTCTATTTGACAAGAATGTCCATCTGGCAAAGATTATTGTTTTTGTTTTTACAATGTTGCCTATTTTCGATATGAACGTAATATAAAAGAAATTGCATAATTATCTTAAAAAAATATTAAAATTATTTCATATTTTCAATTTCTAGTTTTTAGGTTGGAAGATCGTGTGTTGTTCCACACCAGATATTTAACAAATAAGTTATAGTCTAATCAAATGGTAGAAAATAGGGGAAAGTTTTGGTGTAGGTTTGAAATTTTGTGTGTATAAGTTTTTTGGGTTGCTTTACACGAATATCAAGTTTGCCAACACGAATTTTGACCGGAAATCGGTTTTGTGAAGGAAACTCCCTTAAAAAAGGTAATTTTTTAAGATTTTATTGAATAACTAAAGACATATTCATGTTAAGTAAATATTGGTTATATAGATATTGAAGGAGAATAAAATTCTCTACATTTTATTTCCCTTGTGTTTCTTTCTAGTATCAACGGTTCAGCCGCGATAAGGACGCAAAGTTAAGGGTTTCTTCACCAACGCATCCTTTTCCTTGAAGGCCCGGGCTCTTCATCGGCATCTATAATATAAAAAGAGACAAATGAACTTACATATTGTTGTTTATTTATTATTCCTAGTTTAAACTACCTAGTCTAGTCTTCTTTCCTTCTTTCATTTGTTCAGTGACAAAGATATCCAACTCCAATTCATTCCCCATTGAAATCAGCAAAACTTCATCTTCATCTAGGTATATATAAAGAAAAAAAAATTAATTTTAATATTGGTATTTGTTAATAATTATTTTAAACTGATACCTTGTATAATTTCCTCGTCTTCTTTCATTGGTTCGGTGACTAAAAAATCCGACTCTAATTCGTTCGCCATTTCCATCTCATCTTCCGGGTTTGCAAGAAGGACTGCTGTATTATCGCAACTGTTTTCGCAGTTGAAGCACAAGGTACTGCAGCTAAGCCCTGCTTTTTTACAGCCACAATTTCTTTGGCAATTTGTAGTGCACTTACATGAGACAAGCTTCAATAAATCTGGGGGAGCGGGTGGTAACAAGCTAGTCACAGGCGCAAGACCAGTTTTCGATTTTTTCCATCCCTACTCTTCTGGGTTTTTCTCGACACCCAACCATTGCTGGACCTGATAGTACACTCTTAGTGAGTGTTGTCGCGCTGCAGCAGCAGATGGTGGCAGTGATGCAATGTTTGCCTTGAGCTTGAAAGCAGATTTCATGTAGGAAACATATCTCAAATGATTAAGCGAAGGCACAGTTTTACCACTGTATCCGTATAGTGAAACTAGAAAAAGTTCACCAGCAACAGCAACCATATCCTGAGTAGCATTGGAGTCTTTAAATACTTTGATACGGTCAGCAAGATGTGGGTTTTTTCTCAGGGTATGAAGGAACTTCAGTTTTCCTTGATTGTACAATGCCGATGTTGTATCACAACCACCCATAGCGTGCAAGAACAGAATATTATCAGTGATTAATGTTTCACTTATAGTATCAGTGGAAGAGAATACAGCAGTAGAGACTTTGTTCTTCCCAGGTTTCAAAAAGAAAACATTTGAGTGTTCGCATAGACCAATTAAAATTACCAAGAGGTCTATATCCTCACCCACTATAATCACCTCATTGGTTGGAGCCAGTTGCAATGCTGTATTTACTATTAGGGTATCAGCATCTTCTTTCGCCTGTTTGCAAGAAATTCCTGCTGAAGTAAATCTCGCAATGAGCATTAACATGAACCGACTTTTGTTTCTCATATTAGCAAGAAATCTCTCTTTTGCCATCGATGGTATCATTGTATTATCAAACAGCATGTCGGCTGAAGCCAGTTTCCTTGATCTGTTCATACGCTCTACACTTTTTGTACCACCGTCGAGGCCTTCAGGGTACCCATCAAAACAATTACTGCGTTTGATTGATATTTTGATTTGACATATTCTACGTACTTTTCACAAATAGAACAAAATGTTTGATTCGTGGTCCATGGTACCTTATGTAAGAGAAACCCGCCATCTATGACGTATTGAACGTGGTTACTTAACTGATTGTTTGTTAGTGGTTTGAGTGCTTTATACAAAGTGGATTTGGTTCCTTTTCGTAAACCATTGTGAAACAGTGTTAAAGAAAAGGAAACTAGATCATAGCTCAAAAATTCCTCCAGCTGCTTCTCTGAATGTTTGGCAATGGTCATTGTTTGGAACAAACATGTTGGATTGATAGGTATTAGTTCGTTTTGTATCCGTATCGCACTAGTCATTATTGCCAGAGGTTGTACTCGATCGCTCCTTTTAAATTTGACAGTTCCGAAGTCACCACAAACAATTCTATCAATACCTTTACTGCCCACATTCCAAGCTTTATGGCAGGTTATTCGATCGTCAGCCACAATACCAGTGCTGATTGAATATAAATCGGGGTTTTCAGGGAAAGGAAAATGCTGCAGGAGTCATTCATACATCTTGGCCTGATCCTTGTTGTCCCTTGTAACTCTTGAGTCTTTCAGTGCTACGTGCTGTTCTGATGAGTGAAAGGTAACCCCACTGTAATTTTCGATCTGTTCACAAACGTGTTGCACGGAGGTCATCCCCAATGTCCACCTTGCCAATACACCTCCTACCCCACGACCGTGTGTGAGACCTCCATGAAGTTTCATATTCTTTTGTCAGATCGTCGAACTGTGAAAAAACCATTACTAAATTTTTCATATTCTTCGGCAGACATTGTTTGTTTTAGATTCAGCATATCTTGTAAATACAGATGAGCGCTTCTAGCATACGCAAAGTGCCCTGACGCATGAAAATATGGTAGCATATTCCAAACAGTTTCAAGGTGTTGATCCCAGTTGCCCATTCTTTCAGACGATATAAATAATTTCACAAGAGTAACTAGCTGTATATACTGTATCCAGAGCTGAGCAGTCGAGCCACGTTGTTTCAGTTGTTGCAGTTGATGGTTTACCTTCTCCTTCAATTCGCCACATTCATCAGGATCAGAGGCAAGGATCACTGATTTGTCAAAGTTGTGTAAAATATCGTTTAGTTTTGTTTCGATTTCTGATGAAAAGGTTATCATCTGCATTACAATCTTCATAAGTGCAACCTGGGCTAAAAAGTGAGCTCTTACAGCTCTGTAGTAAGCGTGTCCAGTCATAATTTTTTCGATGGAATTTAATGCGTAAATAGTATTGAATAAATCTTTCAGGCCACTGCCGTCCATTATGTAACCTATGGACCCTAAAAAGGACATCAACAAGTGGAATACGCTCAATCTCACATAGACACTATTCAGCCTTGAGTCTGTACAATTGGAAATTATGAATCGCGCCTTTAAGTAGAGGGGTTGATAGAAATTCACTATACATATTTTCTGACCATTTGCTTTACATTTATCTGCAGCTTCCAATAATGCCGTAAATATTGTATCGTAATCTGTCGGAGGAGCATTTATAAAAGGAAGATAAGCAGCAAATGTTTTTTCAGAAAAGAGGTCTCTCGTAACTTGCTCCATAAATAAATTCCAACCTGGTACAGCAGGAAAGTCTTTAAACTTGCTATAAAGCCAAAGTATGTCGGATGTACATGGAAAAACTATTTCGGAAGTAGAAAAATTATTACTGAGGTCTTGAATCTTCACTTGCTGTAAGCCTTCACCACGCTCTGCAGGTTCAAAATGTTTTAAGGTCACAGCACCGAAACTACCAACAACCGTACTTTTTGGTATATTTGTCAATCTCCGAATGCTTTTATCTGCGGGTACTGCAGTTGCTGGAGTTACAGTGTAAATCCCACCCATTACATGAAAAGTGTTATATCCATCGATTGTTTGACTATTAAAATCAGCGTTATCATAAACAAACTGATAAAACCGGCCTTGATTAACTTTTACTTCTGGTTTCATAGCAGACGATATTTCAAAACGCACCGTTTCCGTGTACGAATTGGGTCTCACCGAAGTGATAATACTGTGAGCTAGCGCGTTGCATTTATTCGTCCATTTCTGAATGTTTCCGCGTTTCCTCTTTACAATCAGAGTATCCAAAAAACATTTAAGAGTTTCAGGAACAGCGGTTACACTTTCTTCAAGAAAACAATCTGGGGGAGGGTAATCTGTTGTATTGTATACCTGTGTACTAATATCTTCGCAAATAATTTTTGCTGCGGCTTCAACAACTCGAAGCCTTTCCTCTTGTTCAGACTTACATGTTTTTTGATACCACGACTTCGTCAATATTTTTTCTCCTGTGTTTTAAAACACACAACAGTCTTTTCTTTTAATGCTCGCAAAGAGAATATCGTCTCCATACTTTTCTATTAGGTGAGCTTTTACCGTTTTCACTTCAGGTTGATAATTTCCTTTAATCTGTTCTATCAACTGTTCCACGGAGAACTGACACTCGTCGTCACTGTTTTCAATATAATCATAAATATATTGCATTGCTTTGTCTATTTCCCCGGCATGTGGGCCACGTCTTTTTTCTTCTTGGACCTTTGGTTGTCCATAAAGGTTTTTATAACATTTACTATGATACTGGGCATCTGCCGCAATTAAATCAGTCACTGTCTCGATGCGCTCTATTATACACCGTCCGTAATCATCATTGCGTGCTGTTGCTGCTTTCAGAACTGTATGTCTCATACTGTCGACACAAACACTGTATACGGTATTGCGCTGGCTAGGCGGTTCCCTCGATTCAGCAGCAATGAATTCTGCAGTAATACGGTTTCCACACAAAAAACAATGATTTTTAAAATTAAACTCGGGTGTTTTTGCCCGTGTTATCAATGTAGTACTTTTTTCTTTTTTAGCAGTTTTAACGAAAGCAGCAATCATTCTGTCATTCACATAAGCTTTTCTACACTTTTCATGCACATTTACAGTCGTTTTCTCTCTTAAACAAACCGCCTTTCCATCGCCTCTTTTTCTACTGGCCTCAATGAAAGATGTAATACCTCGCCTTTAACACTTGATACTAAAGTTCCATCTTCCAAGGAAGCATCACATATAAAACACACTGACATCGTATCGTAAATATTCACGGTAAGAAAGTTCCAAGAAAGTTCTCACTAATTTTGAGCATGGGAATACTCGCGCCGCGCCGGTCGGTATCGTACTAAACAGAAATTTTGTTTCCTTCTCTGCAGTTTGCAGGGCAGTGTTGCCAGATTCTTATTGCAGTGGGTTTCGCCAGCGGGTCTGAATCGCCGATCGGACAGCGAAACTATAATAACAAAAAAAAGGGTCACATTTTTTTTACTTTGATTAAAAGTAAAAGACAGATTAAACTTAGGTCTAAGTTAGCACTTAAGTGGAAGGTGAGCAAGTGACCCAAAATATATGTTTTATGCTCTTTTTTTAAATTATTTAAAATAATTTGAATAATCTCCTTTTTTTTGGACAACAAACGAGTTTCCGGTGAAAAATCGTGTTGACAAACATAATATTCAAGCACATCTGCGTATAAAACCTAGTGAAACCAAATATCAAAACTACACCAAAACTTTCCCCTATTTGCCCTTTTTAGTTACCATTTGATTAGACTATTATTGCAAATATTACATCGATAAGTTTAACTTCAAAGCGTGTAAATAAGTTAATCTTTTCTTGCACGATAATAAGGCGTCCATTATGCTCCCTTATAAGAAACAAGTAATTATATTTAACCCGTTTTCTTCAATTACGGTTAACTAATTTTTTTCTAATGATAACTTAATTGGATTTTACATTATTGTTACTAATATTAATCTCAATCTTAACCCTAACCCTAACTCGTGTGTTGTCCTTTAAACATTGATTATTGTTATAAGTCACTTACAAAAGTGCGTAAAGCTACGTTATAAATTCATACGATTGCTTATACTCTACAATGTAGTAATTAGACACCCATTATGCGCTGTTTTATGCAAAACAGTCCAAAATTACTATCCAATCAATGGGCAACGAAAGGTTAATACTGTACGATTGTGAAGTTCGCCTATCGATGTAATTTTTACAATAACTTTAACAGTACAAAACCGTGCATAATGGGTGCATAATTATAGCGCACGGAAAGATTAATTTTATCCTAAGGCTACGAAGTTAACCTTGTCGACGTAATTGTTACAATAACTTATTTCCTACGGGAGCGCAAAAAACCAGTTTTATGATAATTATACATTATAACATTTATATTAAATTCAATCATCAATTTTTTAAATTGGTACCATAACCGGACTGAAGGGAACTTGGCTTATTCGAGGTTTACATCGGACGTTTGTCCGACGCTCTTTCTAGTGTTATGGGGAACATCTTGGTCAATAATTAATCAAAACGGTGTGATAAATTGATTTTTGCAGGATTCATTACGAATCCTGCATTATTTTTTGGTTATCGACAAAGGTTGTTTTTGTTGTACCCATAATATCCATTTTGAACACTCAAATGCGTGCAAAGTAGGGTCTTTAAAACACTAGTGCCTTAAATTTGCTTAGGTAACAACGAATTCACCTCCAAATATTGAACAATCATAAATACTCGTACACAAATAGAACTAATCTTTACTTATTTAAATAAGTATGAAATGTGCAATTGCTGTTGTTTGAAATTTTAATTTCGTATGAAAAAATATCCTCGTTTTCAATCATTTTGTAATTCACGAAACAAACTTTACGAATTTTTAGTAAATATATTATAACGAAACAGCAATTGCTAACCGTTTCTGTCTCAACGATTATCGACACAGGTTACCTCGAAAAACTGATTTTAATTTACTTTTACTTCCACGTCACTGATGGGGAAATATTTTCTTAAAATTCTCGCATTTAGGAAAAAAAAGGAAAAGGCCACATATTCCATTCCCTCTCCATGGGGGAGGGCGGGATGCTCGAGCATTCCGAGCTCCTTCAGCCACAGTCATGGATTCCCAGCAGTAGTAAGGGGGCACCTTCAGTCACCATCTTGGATTTTCTGGGGAAAACCCACTTCCACTTTTTTGGGGGACCGTATTTTCCACCCTTATGGTTTCTTATCGGAGGCCTTTTTCAACCGTTTTCATCCCTAATTATTTTTGTTTTTTACTCGCCCACGTGTAGGACGTGTTTTTTCACCCCCTATTTTATGGCCGCCCACGTGTAGGACGCGTTTTTCTATCCCTATGGTTTATTTTCGGAGGCCCTTTTCAACCCTTGATGGAATTTTCACCCCAATTAGAGCCCTTTTGGTTGTGTTAACAACTTTTCTGTCGGTTCACACCTATGGCTTCCTTTCGACAGTCATTTTTAACCCCTTGATGAAATTTTTACCCTAATTACCGCCTCTTTGGCAGTTTAGCCCCTAGAAGGTAGGCAAATGTTATATGGATTTTATCAGATTAATAGCAATGTTAACTAAACGCTTTAAAATTTATAATCTGAAATAAGAGTGACGTAACCTAATTTTATTTGAAATTTCATAGAGAGCATCACCATCATAGAGATTTTGCGATACAGTCACCTCCTCGTCTTCACCTTGAACGATTATATTGTAACAACCTATAAAGCAGCTAATAACCCCTGACAGTCTTTATCAGACACTGTTATCATTATTATTACATGGCCATGAGGTTATCCCTAAATTAACTGGTTTCAGCACGGCTCTGGAAATGCTGCACACTCTTAAAATCTTTCAGTTCGTTCGCAGAAGCTGTACCGTATTCATTTCCTTCAATTTTATCTGTATTCTGTTTCGAAACTGTAGTACGTTTTGTAATACATAAACAGAATCTTCAATACTGTGATGCGTGTAGCAGCAAAACACGTTAGCTAGCTAGTTTCACCTCTATATTATTTTACATACAAGCCTGAGCTTATCATAAATAGATCTATCAAAAAACTAATTAAACATAGCTCCATAGACTAGGCATGGCAAGCAGCGTTTTCAATTATGGCTTTTAGTTAACACAATATTGCCTACAACTACATACAATCGACTATCATTGTTTTAGCACGAGGAGCAAACGAAAACACGCTAACACGAAAACACTCCAACGCAAAAACATACAGACACGAAAACACGCTAACACGAAAACACGCAAACGCAAAAAGATACAAACACGAAAACACGCTAACGCAAAAACACGCAAACTGTAAAACACACAAACGAAAACACGTTAACGCAGAAATAACGAAAACACACAAACGAAAACACGAAAACACGCTAACACGAAAACATGCTAACACGAAAACACGCAAATGCGAAAACATACAAACACGAAAACACGCAAATGCGAAAACACACAAACGAAAGCACGATAACGCTAGAACACACAAACGAAAACACGCTAACACGAAAACACGCAAACGCGAAAACACAAACAAAAACAAGCTAACAGGAAAACACGCTAACTCTAGAACACACAAGCGAAAACACGCAAACGCGAAAACATACAAACACGAAAAGACGCAAACACGAAAACACGCAAACACGAAAACACACAAACGAAAACACGCTAACACGAAAATACGCAAACGCGAAAACATACAAATACGAAAACACGCAAACGCGAAAACACACAAACATGAAAACACGCCAACACAAAAAAACACGCAAACACGAAAACACGCTAACGCGAAAACACGTAAATACGAAAACACACAAACGAAAACACGCCAGCGAAAAACACGCTAATACGAAAACTCGTAAAACTGCTAATCAAGACGGGGAGCACCGTTAGGAAAAACAAGTTTATTAACAAAATTGAAGGAAAGATTAGCGTTTGAAAATATATATATTATTATTATAAACAACAATACATCATTTTTATTTAATAACACCTTTATCGGTCTTCTTCTTCTTGAACCGTGATTCGTCGCCATCATCATCATGGTTTTGAGCTTCGTCCATCACCTTGGATGTGAGATACATTCAATTCATCCACGTCATGGTTTCCATCATTATCTTGAACGGTTATGTTGTAATAGTTTATTAACAAGTCAGTAAAATCTCTAATGTCCGCTGATGCTGGCTCATGAGCAGGAGAATACATCATACTAATGCTCACTCGATGACAGTTAAACTTTAAAGAGCGAAACACACGAGAAACGAGAACGCTGCTAGCCTATGGTCTTGTGCGCTGGCGCGCTCGTCAATGTCTGGGTAGAATCGGTTATCTTCGAGGGAAGTTTGAAGTATTGACCTAACCACACTCTATTATCTTCCCTAGGGCATGTTTATAAATCTAAACTCCTTTTTTATGGCTGAGGTATTTTCTCCTAAGACGGCAGCTTACACCTCAGCCATAAAAAAGGAGTTCAGATTATAAACATGCCCCTAGGGAAGATATTCAACATATGGGTATCATTATTAGAACAACTGAAAGAAAAAACACTTTTAAAGGTAAGTGTATTATTTTTAATATATATATATATATATATATATATATATATATATATATATATATACACTCTTATAGGATGACGTCATAGGATCAGATCTACAAATAATTGGTACGTATTCGTGGATTTTAAACTTGTAGTTATTGTTAATTCGCGTATAATAATAAAACCATTAAAACCTTTTGCTTTATATTTTAATTATATCAGTTTGATATCCTTAAAAACATGTTAATTTAATTTAACTCAATGTTATATATAAGTAATTATTTCTTTCCAGTCTTTTTAATGGGGTTTTTATAACTGTTAATAAACACGTTTCTATGAAACTATTTTGTGTTTATGTGATTGAACATGCAAATAAATCAGACATAATTTTCCGAATGTATAGGTGGTGCCTGTTTACAAAAAGAGAATCTGCCTATATAAAAAGTAGCATTGCATTAGGGTAGAAATTATTTATTATTTCACGTCATATTTAATTTAGACTTTAATGTATTCAATTTTGAACTGTAATCTGATTTCCGCAAACTGTAAGACATAATTTCGGTTGATTGAACGAGATTGATCTGGTTGATTTGATCGAGCATGATTTGTTTGAGATTGATTGATTAATTAATTAATTGATTTCTTTGTGTGCGAGAAAGAGCCGAAAGAGAGAGCAAGAGGGAGAGAGAGAAACGAGATAGAGCAAGAGAGAGGTGTGCATTATCAACTTCTATTATAGAAAATGTTCATCAGTCTATACGCCACTAGATGGCGCTAAAATCAAATTTTAATCAAAGGGGCCAGGGCGCAGACCCTGATACAAGTTCTGTCTTACATGGCTAGGGCCATCTTATTAGAATACAATTTTGTATGACGGGGCGAAGGCCTGCAGCTGTAAGATTAAGTTAGAACCCGCATACAATTGCACCAGGGTTGCCCACAATAGGGGCTAAGCTCTGCACTTATCTTATAAGATTAGGGTCCCCATACCATCTCCAGCCAGGGGCCAGAGTCCGCTTCCGAAACGTCGCGCTCAAATAGCAAAAACTGTGTAAGTAGGCCGATCAACTCCACTAACAACACGTTATCTGGATATTTTCTAATTTATCCTCGTATCCACATAGATTAATATTTATAACTGTCATAAAAATTGTGAATTAAATATCACCCAATTTACTATTTTAATTTCTTTATTACTACTTCGGTCTATTAATTTTTAACTACAAAAGTATTAATTCGTATCTTTAAAATTTAAAGACGTAACGATTGGTGCGTCGTTCGTGAACCATATTTTCTTTTGAATAATTTCGGTTTAAATTGTATTTAAACATTCTCAAGCATGAATGAATCCTAATTCAAATCAACAACTTTTAACAAAATTTTAACACCGTGTTCCTCAACACACAGTGGCTAATTACGGTAGTATTTAACCATTATTGTCTCAATTGGTGCCTTACCAAAACAATATTTGTCAATCAAATTTAATAATTTCAACTTAAAAAATCTTCCTAGAACATTTAAATTCTCTTATACATGATACTAAATACTTTACTAAAATTCCCGAGCCTGGCATTTTCACGAATTTCCATTATGTACAACACAAAAAATAGTACGTCAAAATAATCTAATGCGTGTCTGAAATATTCATCACAGGTAAACCAGCACACGCGCACGTTTACATACACCACACGCGTACGCAAGCACGTGCGCACACACTCACACGTACACACGCACACGCGCACAAACGCACATACACGCGCACACACGCACATGTACACACACGCGCAACCATGCCACCCCCAGCTACACAAACACGCGCGCGTGCACATACACAACTAAAAAGATGAATCAAGTTTTGTTCTAATTTATGTACTTAGTCTAAAAAATTTTAACTTACAATTTTTTTAAGCCGGATTGATGGACATTCCAAATCGGAATTCAGAGGCCGTACAAGTATTTATGTTATTGCGATCGAAGCTCTACCTTCTCCAAAAATCACTGGAGAGTAGGCACTTAGATCTTAAACCTTTATCTTAATTTTGAGTGCTTTCATGCAGTTTCTCTTAATAAATTTAGTTATTAAATTTGTTCCCACCGCTCTAGTCATTTACCGACAAATGATGGACATTTTTGATGTTGTGGATTGAAAGAACTTCGTGGTGTAGTGGAAGTCGTTAAAAGCACCTGAACCAATGTCAACCTTACCTACGTTATAATATATTGTCTATCACTTTTAAGAAATTAAGGTTTTGTTGTGATTCAAGCCATACATATTTAATTAAAATTTCCACAATAATTAATTAGTTTTCATTTAACGATAAACGACGGAACTGCGTCATTAAAGCGTGTCTAAAGTAAAACGATTCGATTTGTATGCAAATTCGAATGAATAGAAAAACTCCTTTTTTTACACGCTAGATACTTACAATTGTAACGTGTTATAAATATGCGAAAGCAACTTTTAATGCAGTAAATAACATAACTTTGCAGCTAGTTTACCTCGATTAAACTTTTTATTTATGTTTTTAATAAATTAATAATAGTTTTTAATTACATAGTTACTCTTGAACTTATTCGTTCATAACAAAAATAATTTAATATGAGTCAGTTGCTTTGGTATGTGTAAATCCCTGCGATATTGCAGGCTCACATTCCATTAATATAAGTAATTTGACTGCAATATCATTATATCTAGAATTCATATCAGTTCTACATACATAAAGACAAGATTTCCATCCATTGGGGCTTGTATCTCCATAGCTCAGCTGGTTAGAGCGCTAGTGTAGCACAGTGATGTCGTAGGTTCATATCCTACTCGAGGTAAACTTTTTATTTATGCATATAATAAAATGAATAATAATTTTTAAACTTATACAGAATTTGGATGCGTGGTAGAGAATATTAACTTGCAGTAGGCTAATGTTCGTAAAAATCCAACTACCTTTTTAATTGATGGTTGTCATGGATTTCTTTAGAATAAACTCAAAATGCACAATAGGAAGACGAAAAGCAAAAATGTTTTTTTTTTTTTTTTTTTTTTTTTTTATATTACAATATGGTCAAAATAAAAAACCAATGATTAATTCTTTTATAACATAATTTAATACTAAACACAATTATAAATAAGGACTTACTCGTAACTAGTTAGTGTTACTTAGGATTTAATAACCTAATTACACAGAAACCTGACGTGTACACCTAAGCTCACTCACCACACACTGCTCTGCTTTTAACACTATCACTTTACTAGCTCATAAGGTTTTATCCTCTTGAGCCGTCTTTCTATCTGCGAGTTGTCAAGAAGCTGGATGGCCTCAACATTATCGTGATAAAGAAGTCGTTGTTCATGTCTTCTTGCAAATTCGACAATAGTTTGGTCAACAGTGCTTATCTCCAAATCCCTATGAAGATCACTATTTCTAACGTACCATGGCGCTTCAACTATGTTCCTTAGCACTTTGTTTTGAAATCGTTGTATTATTTCTATATTGCTCTTTGCGGCACAGCCCCAGAGCTGTATGCCGTACGCCCACACCGGTTTGAGGATCTGTTTATATACAAGTAATTTATTATATACAGACAAAGTGGAATTTCTCCCAATCAGCCAATACATTTTTTTATATTTCATGTCAAGTTCTTGTCTTTTCTTTTTAACATGGGCTTTCCAGCGAAGCTTTACATCTAGAGTGATGCCCAGATATTTTGCAGTATTTTCGTATGGGATCTGGGTATTATTTAAGCTAACCGGCAGGTACTGATCTGCTTTATTAGTAAAATTAATATGAACTGATTTTGATTGATTAAGTTTGATGCGCCACTTTTTGGTCCAACTGTTAACCTTATTAACTGATGTCTGTAACTTTCTTGCAGCCTCTTCATGGTTATTCCCTACGGCCAATATGGCAGTATCATCTGCAAACGTAGCAATCGTATTATGATCTAGTTGCGGAATATCACTTGTATATAGGAGGTAAAGGACCGGACCCAATACACTCCCTTGAGGGACTCCTGCTCTAATTTGCTTTAGATCAGAATAGGCGTCTTCGAATTTGGTTCTAAAGTATCTACCTGTTATATATGATTCCAAGATTTCTGCGTATTCCGAGGAAGGAATTTTACCATTTTATATGTTAGGCCCTTATGCCAAACTTTATCGAATGCCTGTGCTACGTCCAATAACACTGTAGAACAGACTTTCCTTTCTTCAAGCGCTTTTTCAATTATATTGGTAATTCTATGTACCTGATCGATAGTGGAATGGCTCTCTGAACCCAAACTGATGTGAAGGTATCAGACAGTATTCTTCAATATAGGTTTTAACCTTTTCAATAGTATATTTTCGAAAAGTTTAGATATAACCGGCAATAATGAGATGGGTCTGTAGGACGATACTTCGTAAGGTGGTTTTCCAGGCTTCGGTAGCATTATTACTTCGGCAACTTTCCATAATTTTGGGACATATTTCAGTCTGAACGAAGCATTAATCAAATATGTTAATTTTATTATAGCTTTTTTGGAAGTTCTTTAAGATCTCCAGTAATGATATCAAATCCTGCGGCTTTTTAGGATTAATATTTGTTTTAATTTCGGTCAGATTTCTTTTGGAGTAGTTGGAGTGATTACAACGCTTCTTTGGATTGGCCGTTCCCAATTTACAGTGTTATCGTCTCCTTCATTTGGTTGGAATATCGTTTCTAAGTAGTCAGCAAATGTTCTAGCTTTTTCCTCGTTGTTTCGTGCCCATTTTCCATTTTCCTGCCTAATCGGTGGAATTTGTACAATAGGTTGCTTCAGCCTTTTAGTGGCCTTCAAAGGAATAACCAGTGCTTTGATCATTTGTCAATTTCTTTAGATAGCCACCAATGGATTCGTTTTTGTACGTAAGATTTCTCTTTTAACCGTTGAGTAGCATTATTCAAAATCGTTTTATCCAGTGGATTCCTTGTTTGGTGCCATTTTCGTCTCAATCTTCTCTTTTCTGCTATTAGAACTCTTATTTCCATCGGGTAATTGTTACTTTTGGTTCTTCGCTTAATAGTGGGTGTATTGTCCCACGCTGCTTGTTGTATAAGGTTTATAAGAGTAGCCACCTCTTCATCTAATTGTTGGCTATTTCTTAATGGTACTGACAAATCAATTTTTTCTTCTACGTCAAGTTTAAAGCTTTGCCAGTCCGTCATTTTATTTGTTAAACTCGGATATTCTTCTTTCTGGATAACGTTTTCGCTAAGCGTTAAAACGATTGGTGAGTGATCAGAATTCAAATCATAACCTTCACTAATTTGCAAATAATTTGTGGATATATTTTAATAATAAAGAAGTCTATCAGGTCTGGGATTTTATTCGGATCCGTGGGCCAATAGGTGGGTTTACCTGTTGACAGTGTCTCACATTTCAGCTCTCTAGTTGCCTCTAAGAGTTCTCTGCCCTTTGTGGTTGTCAGCCTAGATCCCCATTGGACGTGTTTAGCATTAAAGTCTCCTCAATGATGAATCTAGTACCTTGTTTATTTAAAAGTGTAAATAGTTATCTTTTTAAGAGCATGCCTAGGTGGACAATAAATTGCTACAACAGTAACCTGGAGATCTCTGGTTTTAATGTTCACCGCTGTAGCTTGTATTTCTTCTGTTTTATACTCAATTTCCGGATAATGCTTTATGGTATCCCTAATTATAACTGCACTGCCACCCTTGGCTGCATTATCGGGGTGAAGTGTGGTACACTTTATACTAAATTTTATAAAAGATTCACTAGTAAAGTGTGTTTCTGATATAAGACACACATCCAGTTTTTTAATATCAAGGACTGCCTGCAGTTCATGCTGATGATGCAGCAGTCCATTTGCATTCCATTCCATAATTCTTAAGTTGCTAGACATTTTTATGTTTAGGGATTGCTCCTTGCACTTTATTTTCCAGTCTCGTTATACGACTGTCCATAATATTCAGTTTTTCTAGTATTTTTTGTAAGGTTTGCTCAATGTTTGTTGATTGTTTGCCCTTACCTCGATTTTCTTCTTCCTTGTAAGCACGCTTAATTGGTTCATACACAAAAGAAACCCAGGTATAGATAAAACAAGAAATCAATACCCAAAAATATAATTTGTTTCTACACAACAAATTTCAGTGATTCTCATATTCTATTTGCAATAAATTTAAACCCTTTGATAATAAATAAATTTAAATCTATAAATTAAATAACCCTAAAATTATTAAAAAACCCTTCTTTTATTTCATTCTAAGAACTTTTAATCATCCTGTATTGAGATAAGTTCATCACGTGGATGACATTTGTAATATACTTAACTCAAGCTTATTCTTATTACGTAATCTTACGTTACACCATATGTATTCTAACTGTAATTTATTCTATGTTATGTGGGTCACGATTTGCATGTGCAGTCTCTTCATGGGGACACACCTCATATTAAAGACATTTGAAATAAAGTGAAGTTAAATAAATTACTAATTAAAATAAAACAAATAGAAGCTAAATTACATAAAACTATTCACGCAGAACGCAGCTACGCACTATAGTAAACGAAAATGGACTAAGCGCAGGTTAGGTTTTATGTGCCGTGGGATATTACTTCGCGCAAGTCCCCGAGAGTTCTAGGCAAACCTGAATAGTTTAATTGACATAACGATCTACGTGCTGAGCCACCTGTATACACAACAACTTAAAAAAATAACAAAAGCAACAGTAGTGGTAAAAACGTTTACACTATGCTACAATTGTAGATATGTTACGATTTATAGTAACTTGGACAAAATTGTCCTTACAAGAGACATACCTTTGTCAGCACAGCTGATGGATAACGAGTACAAGAGTTTACAGTTATATTTATACAAATATTAATTGAAGACAACCACAAGCAGGTAATTCAAATATTTTATGAACATTTACGTCAATTTCATGCTTAAAGCAAGAAAATAAACGACAACAAAAACGTTCAATTTACTTGTGTGCAAACTAAAATGATCTAACTAGTTCTAGATCAAAAATAAACCGAAATAAGTAATTGTGATTGAATCAAATTGGTCTTTGAAATATTACGTATTGCGTAAAATGAACGATCAAGACAGTTATATGATTTCGCATGCAGACACTACATTGCAATTAAACAATTATTAAAAATGGGTGAGGGTGTCTTACTTCTATTTTGTTGTAAATCCAAGTAAAACACTGTATCCTTTATTGGTAGAACTTCTACTGTAATCCATTGCACTTTGTGGTAACAAGCCCACTGTAAGAGTTCACTCTTATCATACCCGCTTACTTCTCCTTACGCATGACCAACTGTTTATCCATTAATTCAGTTACGTACACTTGCACTAAGCAATTTCCCCAAGAACTTGATTTATATTTTTTCCTTGTGATATAAATTCACTTTATATTACGATACGCGTATTTATACTTAAATTATTATTTAGCCCCTATTTTTCCTTTGTTTATGATTGAAACCTAATTGCATATTAGTTGTTAGTATGTAGTTAGTACATTACTAAATTGGGTAAGTTTCACTAAATTTTTGAAACAATTTCCCTTTACCAATTAATATAAAATCTACACATACCTTAATAACCAATATCTCGAAATCAAAATCCGCAAACTAACAAGTTCTCGACTTCTTCCCCTAAATTTTCTTAAGTAGGTCTCATTCACGTGATCAAATATGGAAGCAATTTTTTCGCTCCAAAATTTGCAATATCCAACAAAATAATTTACATGAGAAGACGTAAAGCAATTAGAGTAGAACCAGTGTAAGACAGACTCCATAAGGATCTCGCTCTACTCTCCCTTCGTAACCAGTTTTACCAAAGGGAAAGCATGTTCATTTTATGATTCTATTACTTCTATGGTTTTCCTCACAGTGTAATTACCTGGTCGACATTAATTTTAGATACAACTGTATTGGCAACCGCAATTGACTGACTTATACAAATTTTTATTTGGGACCTCTGGTCGTAGTTATCCGACTTCCTATGATTTTTTAACAATCGTTATATCTTCCTTATTTAAAATGATATTTTAAAAATTCAAAGACCTTTAAAATTGGCATTTAATTTTCTAAAACATTTACAATTATTTCACACTTTGAGAAATAACAAAATGGCCACCGATTAAAAATTTCAAATGATATTTGAATAACCGTCGCATGGAATTTTAAAAAAGAAACATTTACAATATGATTGTATTGGCTACTACAAGATTTATTTGAAATATTTTTTTCATATTTATGCAAAATATCTTGATAAATTTCAGATAACTATTGCTCCTCGATCTTATGGTTTAAACAACTATACGCCTTTGCTACCTTTCTTAATTTTTTAATCGATAGACAACCAACCTCGTCTAAATTTAGCATTGGTTTGTTAAGGAATCTTAAAAACTGTTGTGATTCACTACCCTTAACGTGAATTTTGTTAAACGGTAGCAGAATTCTTATCAACTCCTCTTGGAAATCGTTGTATGACACATACCCTGACCGCCATTTCATGCCGTGATATTTATCCTCAAAATACCTTATCTGTCTTGACATGGGTTTTGATATAAAATAACCTCGAGGTGACTTTATCAGCATCAGCAGTAACGAACCATGATCTGTTATCACGGCAATTTCATTCGGTATGGATTCGTTATTAACACCTCTAAACCCTTCTACGTCCAAATATGCGTCCATCTTCTTCCAGCTGTTGTTGTGCACTGAAGCTTGTGATCTAGAGTTGTCCCTTTTAACAGGTGAAATCCACGACCACATTCCGATATTTATCGATCTCAATCACGTTATCGAATTCGGCGTACACCTAAGAGTTAACGGTTTCTATGAGCGCTTCTCCATAGCCGACTTCTAGGCGAAGGGAACCGTTTCTAACTAAATTCCTGTGCGTGCTAGCGTTTTCAGACAAGTCAGCGTTTAGCTCGAAGGCCATTAAACAGTAGGCGTTGGGGTAATTGCCCCTCGACATATCGTTGCCCTCATTAAAAAGATGAATGCCCGTACGGGAGAATAAGGTGTGATACGCCCTTACACATAAACCGTTGGCTGTAAAGTCTGGTTGTAAAGCCTTCGAAGGAATTTGTTGACCGTCAATATATAACGACATGTAGTTAATATTGCTATAATGAAAATTGAATGGATTAGAGGAGTAATCACCATAGTAATCATAGTTAACACTTTTACGTCGGTTCTTGTAACAGTATATTTTGCTGCAGTTGTTGCTAAAGCTTTTGCGTGTACAGTTAGAATAGTGGGGTTGTTCGCATACGTCTCACCAGTAAACTAGCGTCCATAATTCGCGTCTTGCAAGTTGACTCGCGCCTTTAATTGAACACCGCTTATGAGAAACCTTTCCTGATTAAACAAATCCAAGTGCACGTGACCAATCATCTCAATTTGTTTGCTGGTCGCTGCAAGTACTTGACGTTTCGAGAAACCGTTATTTGCCTGTCCCAGAGTATTCATCTGCCCAGCTGTATCATTGTTCCATAAGGTACAACCTAGATGTGAACTCTTGGTCTCCTTTCAATAATTTAGCAGCGTTTCGATTGTTTGGTTATGACACGATCTTCTGATATAGGTAAACATCCACTTGTGAGAAAAGCGAATGCATACAATTGTTTACCGGTGCTACAACATCCGCGTCAGTGAGTGCTGTATCATCTTGCTTTAGAACTTAAGCTGTGATATGATACAACACGGTCTGACTTAAATCTTTATAATCGTTTCCATTTCGGGGCACAACAAAACTCTATTGGAGCGTCATCAATATATCCATTCACCACCCTCGATACTTGTCTGCATCGACGGTTAAGCGAACAAATCCAATCCGGACTTGACGCATTCACATGATTGGGCATGTAGAAAAGTCATTATCTTGAAAATATATCGTCGTATGTAGGTTTGTTCTTTTTAGCAGCAACAGTTCTCGGTAGAGACTGGTTATTATCGGCCAGACGTACCCTTTTAAAGCCCGAACCCTCCATCATTTTGTCGATTTTCTCATAGGCTTTACGTTTAAGATTTCTACCTGCCTCATGAAATCTTTCTTGAAACGATTCCTTAACAGGTCGATCCTCTATGACGTCACCAAGAATATTGGCATCCGTTCTGAGAGCTTCTTTTCCAATGGCCTTTGCACCAGACTTAAATAACGGTATTATACTTCTAAATATACTACCTAGCCAGCTTCCTATTCCGTGACCACATTGATATAGTGCGCTTCTGTAGATGGAGCCGATACCGTTGCCGGCGTGACTCATGTAATATTGTTGATAAGGACAAACCATTATTGCACTTAAAGTGTAGCTTCAGACACGACGTCCCAAACTCGAATGGCATTGCCCGTATCTGTTTTTATATTAATCTCGACGTTTTCAAATTCCCGTGTTATCACGGGCATATAGTGTGCAGGCGAAAAAACCACATTTTTATGACCTCCGTAACCGTAGTTTTCAGAAGTAATATTTATTATACGCATAAGCGGAGATAAAACATCACCCAGAATTTGCGGTTCAACGATGTCGCAATAAACAAACATCTGCGTTAGTAATCCGATCGATATACTAGCAATTTACTTATTAGCTCGTGGTTATTTAGCTTACAGACAATTTCTTCAGTGTTGGCATAATTTCCCGAGGCGAAACGTAACACATACCATCCGCCATCAATATAAATGGCTTTCTAGTTGTCTCGTCGTCTCTAACACATCCTCTTTTCCCGCGGGTGGATCAGTTCTATAATAAATTAAATTGTCTGTGGCGGCAAAAGAACAAGGGTACAGGATTTTCCAAATGCCTACAACCCATGAGCCTGTCATTCTTATTAGTTTTGGCAGTTGTGTAATAAAGCTTGACCTCATATTGTCGGGAAAATACGTCATGGAACTATTACTTATAAGGTAAGATAAAACTCCATTTTATATATCTCTTAGATTTTTATGATGACAACCCTTTGTAAAAATATCAACCACCGAACCGTTAGTCTCACGCATTAGATCGTCAATTATTATTACGACCGGTTTTTCACCGTCAAAGTGTTCCATATCAGGTAATCCTTTCTGAAATTCCACTGAGAGATCTTTGAATAATGGTTGCCATTCGCCGTAAAACCAGATAATTTTTTCAAAAGCTGTATCGCAGACAGTTTTGATATTTTTTAAAAAATCAACGATAAAATACGATTTCCCGCACCCCGATGATCCCGCTACTATTGTAGAAAAGGGATGCTTAAACTGCCCTTCCATTTCCAAACGCTAATCGATACTAATCGGCAACCATAGTTTGTTTGCGGTACTCCGGGCTTCTAGCCCCCTATACCTTCATCTGAGTGCGTTTCCTAATGGCATTTATTTTATAAATGCCTGTTTTGTTTATTTCTGTTTCCGCTTTCGCTTTGTGTGTTGTCGGGTTCCCATTTAATTTTGGGGTGGCCGCTTAGTTGGCTGCGGCTGTGTTTTCGTTTATTGTATTTAGTTTCTTGTCGCTTTAATTGCTTTTAGAATTTTTACAATTAATTCGCTGTCCTCATCTTTCTCTGTTTCTACGTTAATTTGCTTTGTTTTGCTGGCGGCCACCTGGGCGTAACTTGGATAAATTTCAGATAACTATTGAAATAGCAACAAACTAAACATACCAAAGAACTCCAGTAGTATTATTGAAAAATCTAACAAAAATCTACTGCATACGGAAGTATAACAACTTATTTATTATTGAATTAATAATTTATTACAAATTTTCAAAGTGGCCACCATTCGCAGCAACACAAGCCCTGTAGCGTGTTTTAATATTTGCGGGAACTTTCAAAAGAACTGCCTGTTTTTCTTTAACATCCTCTACTGCATTAACTCTTTCTCTGTACTGACTGGTGTCTCGTATACAGAGGTCTTGATATAACCCCAGAAAAAAAATCTAGTGGGGTTAAGTCTGGACCCTGGGCTGACCACAAAACAGGACCGTGCCTCCCAATCAACCTATTTGGGTGTTGTATATTCAGCAATGCCGTAATTTACCGTGTGCTGGCGCGCCATTATTTTGAAACCAGAGTTGTTGCCTGATGTTTAAAGGCAAATCTTCTAACAGTTCTGGTAACACAGTATCTAAAAAATATGGTAATTTTCCCCATTCAAATGGTGTGGTAGAGGTCCCATTATACAATTTCCTATAATACCGGCCCATACATTCTACCGCAAAACGTTGCACGGGGATTTTCGTCAGTCCACACATGGTTAAATACTCCGTCTCTTGTAAAACAAGCTTTATCCGTAAACAAAATAAGTTTTTGGAAGTTTCTCTGCAAATTACAGCGGCGAAGAAGCCAGCGACAGAACAATAGTCTTGCCTGAAAGTCTCCAGGTTCCAAAGCTTGCACTTCTTATCTGATTGCGCATGGAGGCCATGATCATGTAAAACAATCCAAACTAGCATATGATTAACATCCAACCTTTTATCTATTGCTCGAGTGCTTACCGAAGGATGGTTTTCATCCATTTTAAGTATATTCTTAAATGCTGATTTTAAAAGTTTTTGAATTTTTCAAATATCGTTTCAAATAAGAGGTTATGACGATTATTAAAAAATCTTAAGAAGTCGAATAACTATGACCAGAGGTCCCAAATCAAACTTTGTTACTAAAAAAAGTTGTTTATTTCGATGAGTTCTAACTACCATTTTCGGGTGTTACGACTAGTGATTACACCCTGTATAAAGTAATTCAAATATCTTAGTTAATCTACGGTTTTGTATTGAAACAATCACTCTACTTTACCTTCGGACTGTATCTGATCTTTATTTACTAATGCCTTCTAATTTTGTATACAATTTAAAATATTTATTACGCAAAATTCCATACAAAAACGACGGCTTAATAACACACTTATTGACAAATCAATCTACATTTATTATAATCTCGATGGTGCAGATGATAAGTGCGGTACTCTAGCAAAGTAGAGGTCGTAGGTTCAAATCCTACTCGAGGTAAACTTTTTATTTATGTATTTAATAAAATTAATAAATCATTCTACACTATTCAATTTATAATCAACTGTTACAACTTATTATTTTAATTTTTACGTTAAATATTCAATGGCGTGTTATAAGTTTTTACACACTGTGAAATAAATTTAAACAAACTGTATACGTAATCAAATATTCTTTTACCTTATAACAACATGTTGCACAGTATAAGTAACAGCTTTGAACGAAAGCAAATACGTGGTTTCAAAGCATAAGTTCGCATACACTGTTGACATCCAAGAGATGTATCGACAAGTAGATACATGAAAAAGAGCAAAAACCCTTGTACAATGGTTTTATCGCCACCAGTCCATAATCGACTATCAATTAACCACAGTTTCAAATGAGACAACATCGGTGGTAGGAACATTACATCAGTTAGCAAAGGATGAAAGTACGAATGACCATAATGTGAGACGGAAATTGAAACGAAATTATTCACAAAGTAGTAACAGTTTTTAACCCCGATCTGAGAAGCAAACCGAGGGCATGTATAAAAAAGTAGCACCCAACAGAAGGGGGTGTTACAAGTTAGCATGTATTTGCATCTATGAATCTCTATCTGACATGAAGTTTTAAACGTCATCCTGACATCGATTATTGTTTTTGTTTTTACAATGTTGCCTGTTTTTGTTATGAATGTATAAAAAAGAGGTTGCATAGTTATCCTAAAAAAACTGAAATTAAAATTATTTAGTTTCTTTTAATTTCTGCTTTGCATGCTGGAAGGTCGTATGTTGTTTCACACCAGATATTTACAGTATCAATAGCACAGATCGTTATATTCTCTTTTTCAGAATTAGACCCTCGCGCGTGGCCGTTCTATCTAACGGTTCGCAATCGTCACCAAAATCTACCCGCTAAAACAAACCAACCACTCATAAGGGTTTTAAATGTTTCGTGCCTTTGCCGGCATAGAACATCTGAAAAGGGAGCTAGCATAGTACCAACGAAATTTTCAGCCCATACACCCATGTCATCTTAAAATTTTTAGGAAACTCTTAATTGCTCTTCGAAATATCCAAATTATTCATATTTTTTAACAGATGGTAGGCATGTATACTCCATGCCAGCCGGGGAGGTTAATCTATTCTCATCCTTATTCTTCCTTCTCGCCCTCACTGTCTTCCTATCGGATTAAAAGTCCCAAATTAAAAAATAAGATGGCTGTGGTTTCTAGGGTTCTAAATTCCGGACGTAAAATCCTGCCCCATTCGGATGTCCGGGACCTCGGTCATCGAAAGTATCAACTTTCTGATTCACTACTGCAACATCCGCGGTATCAGGTCTAATCTTAATGCTATTCACCAACATCTTGAACAATTACAACCTGATATTTTGTTTCTATCTGAAACACAAGTCTCATCTGAAAGCTCCGAGTCACCCGACTTGCAATTTCCTCAATACCACCTTCACTCTAACTTTCGATATAAAGGAGGCGTATGTGCCTACATCAAGGACAGAATTGCTTGCAAGAGGGTTTCTTCCTTAGAAAATAAGAATTTTGACGTGATGTGGTTCAAACATTCTGGTCCTTATTTTGTGAAATTCTACTGTTGCATTTATAGGTCTCCTAATGACAGCAGCTTTCAAGACTTCTTCGATTACCTTAGTAATCTCAGTCTCAGTTTCCTTCTTGCGATATCTCATTTGTAGGCGATTTCAATGTTCATAACTCTAATTGGCTTCAGTTTTCATCTACCACAAATCCTGCTGGTCATAGTGCAGAAACATTTGATATTTCATGTGATCTCACACAAGTGACTTCTGAACCCACAAGAATCCGTGATAACCCTAACCATACTCCACATCTTCTAGATCTCTTTCTTACATCAAACCCTCTTGTTTATAAAACTTCCGTTCTTTCGCCTTTAGGTATTTCCGACCATTGCCTAATAGAAATCATTTCTACTGTACCTAATTCCACTGTTGTTCGCAAAACCGATAGAACCTTGTGGTGTTTTAAGTCAGCTCGAGTGATGTACAGGATTTCTTTGCAACCTTTCCATGGAGTGAATATTGTTTTAAGTCGTCCTCCTCTTCGGACATCGCTCTTTCAGTATCTGAAGTCATCCTCATGGGAATGGAGTTATACATTCCCAAAAAACCGTACCGTATAGGTCATTCAGGTTCCCAACCCTGGTTCAATAAAGCTTGTGCTGATGCAATATCTTTAAAAAAGAAATGTTACATTAAATGGAAATCTAATAAATTGGTCGACAGTCATGTGGAATACGTTGGTGCTAGAAATATCAGCAAAAGTGTCATCACTAAAACTAAAAAGTTGTTCGAACAACGAAAATGCAATGAACTAGCTACATCTCCTTTAGGCAGTCGTAAATTTTGGTCTTTAGCTAAAGCCATTAGTAAAAACTTTGGAACATCTTCATTTCCCCTGACATCTATTGACGGATCGGTATTTGCTGATTCTGTAGACAAAGCCAACGTTTTTGTGGATTTGTTTGCATCAAACTCGTGTCTCAATGATTCTGGAAAAGATGTGCCCCTAGTCAACTCTTCTTCATACGCTATGAAACCAATTCATTTTCGGTACAAGCTCTTGGAATCGATCATCAGTAGGCTTGATCTCAATAAGGCGACTGGCCCAGACGGTATCCCAGCTATTGTCTTAAAGAAATGTTCCCCCGAACTAGTACCAGTCCTATCTAAGCTCTATACGATCTCTGTGTCTTCTGGGGAATTCCCTTCATCATGGAAGTCTGCAAATGTTCAACCTATTCCCAAAAAAGGCGATAAGACCGATCCCTCAAATTACCGACCAATTGCCATCACTTCCATTTTGTCTAAAATCATGGAAAAAGCAATCAATCAGCAACTACTCACGTTCCTTGAAACTAACAAACTCCTTAGTGACCACCAATATGGGTTTAGGCAAAGTCGTTCAACAGGCGATCTTCTTTCATATGTGACCCAAGTTTGGAACAATACACTAGAGCAGTCCGGTGAAACAGTTGTAGTCGCTTTAGATATCTCAAAGGCATTTGACCAAGTTTGGCATAAGTGTTTACTTGCCAAACTCACCTCGTTTGGGTTAAATGATATGCTCATCAACTGGGTTTCTAGTTTCCTTGATAAAAGACGAATACGTGTCGTAGTTGATGGCTTTTTTTCAAAAGAAGTTAGCATTAACGCGGGCGTACCACAGGGATCCGTTATAGCGCCTACACTTTTTCTACTGTACATAAATGACCTTATTTCTTCAACAACTAACCCCATCCATTGCTTTGCTGACGATAGCACTCTTCACTGTAGTTCATCTCAGTCTACTCATAGTGATAATCCACCTTCTATGTCAAATCAAGAAATTAAAGCTGAAATGGCAAATTCAATCAACAAAGACATTCAACGTATTCTCGAATGGGGAAGCAATAATCTAGTTAAATTTAATGCTAACAAAACTCAGTGTTGCCTTATGTCCGCCAAAAAAGATCGATCATTTCCTGTTCTAAGTATGAATGGCTCAGTTCTTAAGTTTTCAGACTCTATTACTCTGTTGGGTATGACTGTATCTTCAAATCTCTCATGGGTTGACCATCTTCTGTCAGCTACCAAAACAGCTGCTCGTAAAATAGGCTTTTTGTACAGATCTAAGCAGTACTTTACCTCTCGACAACTCCTTCTGCTGTATAAGGCCCAAATTTGGCCTCATCTGGAATAGAATTCTCACCTCTGGGTTAGTGCTTCTCAATACGCTCTCGATATCGTTGATCGTATTCAAAAGAGAGCGATTAGGCTTATAAATGACCCGTCCATAACTTCTCACATACAGTCCCTTGAGCATAGAAGGATGGTTTCAGTTCTATCTTTGTATTATCGTTATTACAACGGCTATTGTGCTGCTGAATTATATTCTTTGATACCATCTCGGGCTATCTTTTCGAGAAACACTCGGTTCGCTCATTTACATCATCAGTATGCAGTACAAATCTCCACTTGTCGTACCAAACGGGCGCAATCCACATTTTTCTACACAGCTTCTAAACTCTGGAATGATCTCCCTAGTTCCTGTTTTCCTCTCACTTATGATATGAGAAAATTTAAGGTGGCTGTTCATAGGCATCTATTGGCAATTCATTATCCCTCTATCCATCCTCCTAAGTGTTCCTGAGTGCTTTAGCACGATAGGCCTAATTTAGCCTGTTCAGGTCCACAATCATAAAAAAAAAAATATTCATTCAACACAACACACAACAACACAAAATTTAGTAAATTTCTACACCATTTGTTCTTGATTCATACATTGTGAAACGCTAACTCGCTTATACGAATAAATTATTCATACATGTTCCTTTTATAATTCACTCAAGCTACTCGTTCACAACAATTTTTTAACCAGCATTCCTGAAAATACAGAAGCCACTCCATCTTTATCGTTTCAACAGGGATTTTACTATATCATTTTTCATGCAAATTTAATTCTTACAACTCATAAACCTTTTATACAACATTCAAGTATGGTTTTACATAGTATTCAACGCTCGGTCTAGGACGTTAGAACCCGGCCGTTTGAACGCAGCCGATTGAACGCCGCCGTTTAGACGCGAGGACATTTGAGCGCCAGATATTTTCACGCAAGGACTTTTGAACGCAGAATTGAAAAATAATGGCATTTTTGCTCCACATGTAAAAGTAGAAAAAAAAATTCCAGTTCTGTCACAACAACATGGTGTAATTGAACCTACATTTTAAGTAAAGTTTATTATTTATTAATTACCTCATATTATCTTTTAGGTGAAAATTTCACTTTCCATAATCGCTACTTAATTAGGCCGCGTCTAGGAATTTCTTTCTTTCTCCCTTTCACCTCTATTGGTAATGATAATATTGATTGCGGGACATGCCCCACAAACGGAATTGAAAAAATGTCGCGCTGGTAACAAATTACAATAACCGTAATATAACTGAATATTTAAGAGGTATATCGCACAATTATTTAATGGACAATTGATTTTATACCTATGTAAATGTTTTACATAATAAAATACATAATATTGCGTTTCGCTTTTCTTTTGAAACGCAATAATTGTGTTGACAATTGTATTTCTGGATAATGTGTTTTGCACCCATTACAATTCCATTGTATTATGTAAGCCATGATTATTGTTTTTGTTTTTACAATGTTGCCTGTTTTGTTATGAATGTATAAAAAGAGGTTGCATAGTTATCCTAAAAAACTGAAATTAAAATTATTTAGTTTCTTTTAATTTCTACTTTGCATGTTGGAAGGTCGTATGTTGTTTCACACCAGATATTTACAGTATCAATAGCACAGATCGTTATATTCTCTTTTTCAGAATTAGACCCTCGCGCGTGGCCGTTCTATCTAACGGTTCGCAATCGTCACCAAAATCTACCCGCTAAAACAAACCAACCACTCATAAGGGTTTTAAATGTTTCGTGCCTTTGCCGGCATAGAACATCTGAAAAGGGAGCTAGCATAGTACCAACGAAATTTTCAGCCCATACACCCATGTCATCTTAAAATTTTTAGGAAACTCTTAATTGCTCTTCGAAATATCCAAATTATTCATATTTTTTAACAGATGGTAGGCATGTATACTCCATGCCAGCCGGGAGGTACCACCACCCTTACCATGGGCTCCTTAATATTGGGTCTCCGATTTTCTGAGCTCGGTAAGGGCTGCCGGTTACCTTTTCCATCATCCTTAATCTATTCTCATCCTTATTCTTCCTTCTCGCCCTCACTGTCTTCCTATCGGATTAAAAGTCCCAAATTAAAAATAAGATGGCTGTGGTTTCTAGGGTTATAAATTCCGGACGTAAAATCCTGCCCCATTCGGATGTCCGGGAGGCAGGGCCCAAGCGACCTCGGTCACCGAAAGTATCAACTTTTTGATTCACTACTGCAACATCCGCGGTATCAGGTCTAATCTTAATGCTATTCACCAACATCTTGAACAATTACAACCTGATATTTTGTTTCTATCTGAAACACAAGTCTCCTCTGAAAGCTCCGAGTCACCCGACTTGCAATTTCCTCAATACCACCTTCACTCTAACTTTCGATATAAAGGAGGCGTATGTGCCTACATCAAGGACAGAATTGCTTGCAAGAGGGTTTCTTCCTCAGAAAATAAAATTTTGACGTGATTTGGTTTAAACGTTCTGGTCCTAATTTTGTGAAAGTCTACTGTTGCATTTATAGGTCTCCTAATGACAGCAACTTTCAAGACTTCTTCGATTACCTTAGTATGAAAGTTGACTATCTCCTGTCTCAGTTTCCATCTTGCGATATCTCAATTGTAGGCGATTTCAATGTTCATAACTCTAATTGGGTTCAGTTTTCATCTACTACAAATCCTGCTGGTCATAGTGCAGAAACATTTGCTATTTCATGTGATCTCACGCAAATGATTTCTGAACCCACAAGAATCCCTGATAACCCTAACCATACTCCACATCTTCTAGATCTCTTTCTTACATCAAACCCTCTTGTTTATAAAACTTCCGTTCTTTCGCCTTTAGGTCTTTCCGACCATTGTCTAATAGAAATCATTTCTACTGTACCTAATTCCACTGTTGTTCGCAAAACCGATAGAACCTTGTGGTGTTTTAAGTCAGCTCGATGGAGGGATTTGCAACCTTTCCATGGCGTGAATATTGTTTTAAGTCATCCTCTTCTTTGGACATCGCTCTTTCAGTATCTGAAGTCATCCCCATGGGAATGGAGTTATACATTCCCAAAAAACAGTACGGTATAGATCATTCACGTCCCCAACCCTGGTTCAATAAGGCTTGTGCTGATGCATTATCTTTAAAAAATAAATATTACATTAAATGGAAATCTAATAAATCGGCCAACAGTCATGCAGAATACGTTGGTGCTAGAAATATCTGCAAAAGTGTCATCACTAAAACTAAAAAGTTGGTCGAACAACGAAAATGCAATGAACTAGCTACATCTCCTTTAAGCAGTCGTAAATTTTGGTCTTTAGCTGAAGCCATTAGTAAAAACTTTGGAACATCTTCATTTCCCCTGACATCTATTGACGGATCGGTAGCTGCTGATTCTGTAGACAAAGCCAACGTTTTTGTGGATTTGTTTGCATCAAACTCGTGTCTCAATGATTCTGGAGAAGATGTGCCCCTAGTCAACTCTTCTTCATACGCTATGAAACCAATTCATTTTCGGTACAAGCTCTTGGAATCGATCATCAGTAGGCTTGATCTCAATAAGGCGACTGGCCCAGACGGTATCTCAGCTATTGTCTTAAAGAAATGTTCCCCGAACTAGTACCAGTCCTATCTAAGCTCTATACGATCTCTATGTCTTCTGGGAATTCCCTTCATCATGGAAGTTAGCAAATGTTCAACCTATTCCCAAAAAAGGCGATAAGACGATCCCTCAAAATACCGACCAAATGCCATCAATTCCATTTTGTCTAAAATCATGGAAAAATCATCAATCAGCAACTGCTCACGTTCCTTGAAACTAACAAACTCCTTAGTGACCACCAATATGGGTTTAGGCAAAGTCGTTCAACAGGCGATCTTCTTTCATATGTGACCCAAGTTTGGAACAATACACTAGAGCAGTCCGGTGAAACAGTTGTAGTCGCTTTAGATATCTCAAAGGCATTTGACCAAGTTTGGCATAAGTGTTTACTTGCCAAACTCACCTCGTTTGGGTTAAATGATATGCTCATCAACTGGGTTTCTAGTTTCCTTGATAAAAGACGAATACGTGTCGTAGTTGATGGCTTTTTTTCAAAAGAAGTTAGCATTAACGCGGGCGTACCACAGGGATCCGTTATAGCGCCTACACTTTTTCTACTGTACATAAACGACCTTATTTCTTCAACAACTAACCCCATCCATTGCTTTGCTGACGATAGCACTCTTCACTGTAGTTCATCTCAGTCTACTCATAGTGATAATCCACCTTCTATGTCAAATCAAGAAATTAAAGCTGAAATGGCAAATTCAATCAACAAAGACATTCAACGTATTCTCGAATGGGGAAGCAATAATCTAGTTAAATTTAATGCTAACAAAACTCAGTGTTGCCTTATGTCCGCCAAAAAGATCGATCATTTCCTGTTGTAAGTATGAATGGCTCAGTTCTTAAGTTTTCAGACTCTATTACTCTGTTGGGTATGACTGTATCTTCAAATCTCTCATGGGTTGACCATCTTCTGTCAGCTACCAAAACAGCTGCTCGTAAAATAGGCTTTTTGTACAGATCTAAGCAGTACTTTACCTCTCGACAACTCCTTCTGCTGTATAAGGCCCAAATTCGGCCTCATCTGGAATATAATTCTCACCTCTGGGTTAGTGCTTCCCAATACGCTCTCGATATCGTTGATCGTATTCAAAAGAGAGCGATTAGGCTTATAAATGACCCGTCCTTAACTTCTCACATACAGTCCCTTGAGCATAGAAGGATGGTTTCAGTGCTATCTTTGTATTATCGTTATTACAACGGCTATTGTGCTACTGAATTATATTCTTTGATACCATCTCGAGCTATCTTTTCGAGAAACACTCGGTTCGCTCATTTACATCATCAGTATGCAGTACAAATCTCCACTTGTCGTACCAAACGGGCGCAATTCACATTTTTCTACACGGCTTCTAAACTCTGGAATGATCTCCCTAGTTCCTGTTTTCCTCTCACTTATGATATGAGAAAATTTAAGGTAGCTGTTCATAGGCATCTATTGGCAATTCATTATCCCTCTATCCATCCTAAGTGTTCCTGAGTGCTTTAGCACGATAGGCCTAATTTAGCCTGTTCAGGTCCACAATCATAAAAAAAATATTCATTCAACACAACACACAACAACGCAAAATTTACTAAATTTCTACACCATTTGTCCTTGATTCATACATTGTGAAACGCTCACTCGCTTATACGAATAAATTATTCATACATGTTCCTTTTATAATTCACTCAAGCTACTCGTTCACAACAATTTTTTAACCAGCATTCCTGAAAATACAGAAGCCACTCCATCTTTATCGTTTCAACAGGGATTTTACTATATCATTTTTCATGCAAATTTAATTCTTCCAACTCATAAACCTTTTATACAACATTCAAGTATGGTTTTACATAGTATTCAACGCTCGGTCTAGGACGTTAGAACCCGGCCGTTTGAACGCAGCCGATTGAACGCCGCCGTTTAGACGCGAGGACATTTGAGCGCCAGATATTTTCACGCAAGGACTTTTGAACGCAGAATTGAAAAATAATGGCATTTTTAATCCACATGTAAAAGTAGAAAAAAAAATTCCAGTTCTGTCACAACAACATGGTGTAATTGAACCTACATTTTAAGTAAAGTTTATTATTTATTAATTACCTCATATTATCTTTTAGGTGAAAATTTCACTTTCCATAATCGCTACTTAATTAGGCCGCGTCTAGGAATTTCTTTCTTTCTCCCTTTCACCTCTATTGGTAATGATAATATTGATTGCGGGACATGCCCCACAAACGGAATTGAAGAAATGTCGCGCTGGTAACAAATTACAATAACCGTAATATAACTGAATATTTAAGAGGTATATCGCACAGTTATTTAATGGACAATTGATTTTATACCTATGTAAATGTTTTACATAATAAAATACATAATATTGCGTTTTACTCGTTCATTACCGAACTTCTGCGTTCAAATGTACCTGCGTTCAAATAACCTTGCGTTCAAACGTTCTTGCGTCCAAACAGCGTCGTCCAAATGGCGGCGTTCAAACGGCTGCGTTCAAACATCCCATTCCGCTCAACGCTGTATTAAAAATTCCAGTGGCGTAACATTTACATCAAACTTAAAAATCATATTCCAAAAAATTCTCTTGTACAAATACATGTTCATACAAGATCAGAAATATGTTATATGCACAACACAACAGAAAATATACCTAGTGCTTTAAATAATCTCACACATAAGATAGCATCACAACTATTTCTATTACAAATGGTTATTAACAATGATTAAAATTAAAGCAATAAATAAGATACCAGGGTTGGCCAGATTACTTGAAAAACGTATTTAAGTATAACTTAGTAACTACTTTATAAAAAAGTAGTTTAACTACTTGGTAGTTCTGTAAAAAAGCAGTTAGATTATTAAGTACTAAGTAGTAAGTGGTTAAAAATGTAACTACGTTTTAACTATAAACCAAACTTACACTAAAATACACAAATTTTTTGACGTTCATAATGAAAGTTCATTACAGCATCCGTATTATTAATTACCGAAATAGATACAAATGTAATATCCATTTAAGTTACATACAGAGAATTTTGTTCATCAAACTATTCAGGGTTATTGTAGTGAAGTGACTTGGAAATAGGTAGAATTACCACAAAAGCTATTTCTGTTTGATATCTACAACTAGTATGTAATTGTATACGATCGTATTTATTACACTAAAGCGTTCCGTGTTCATTGCGATCTGTTAAAAGTGTGTGATTTTAACACTTTTAATTTCTATTAAAGGCCAAACTTTTGAAATGCTAAATTTCCGCTTTACTATTATTGTTCTTGTGTTCCTTATTTTCTGACATTGAACATAGTATGAAATTGGAATTAATACTCTAAATCGTAGTTGTTTAATTTAAGCAATTACCAAGTACAAGCAATTACAAACACTTCCTCTAGCACAAATTAAAGTCGAGTTTCAAATTTATTACGCAACGATTCAGTAATTCATCTGCTAATTAGTGTATACAAATTACATCTGCTCTAATATAACGTTCCGTTGTATTTTTAAAACTGTAAATATTTAACATAATTCCTCTAAGGTACTCGCGGATCTTATTGTGGAAACAGAAATACTCTAAATGTTTTCGAGAGAGGATGTATTTTCTTTACAAAGGCTTAAACAAATAATATTTTATGTAACGATTCAAATTTCCTTGTTATTATTTTTTCTTCGCTAAAGTACGTATCAAAACAGAGGCTAAGTAGAAAGACAAACAAAATCTTTTTCGTATAAGAGAAGGTATCTTAAATCCTTGGAATGGCTTTTATAAGGAGCAGCAGTCTGATAAATCCCGATTTATTTGATATTTGCTACTGTATTGATTAAAGCTTTCTGTTTTGTAATAAGTGAAAGGTTAACTAATTAAAGAGTTTTAGTACTTTAGGTTTAATAACACTGTATATGTGTCTGGCAGAACATTATTGATTAAAGCTGCTTTGGATAGTCTAGTCCAGGCGTGTCTTGGTTTTTTTCCAAAAGAATTAAAATCGCAGCACTTAAATCTCTTATTTTATATGTGATACTTACCTTTTTTAGGTTTCTATATAGTGTATTTGTACCTATATTTAAGTCAGTAGTAATATTATCTTTCAAAGTTGTTAAAGATGTTGAAACAATTTTGTAAAATTTTAAAAACTGGTAACGTAAATATAAACCTGCTATTAACATAAGTTTAATAAACGTATAAAGCTAACTATGGAATACAATTTTAATAAAGGATAACTGGACCATTAATAATTAAATATTGTTCAACTGATTTGAAGGTGATAAATCAGAACACCTTCCAAAGCTTGTAGGCTTTCGTTAAATAATTATATTCATCTTTCAAAAATTCAGGGTCACAAATTTGTTTTGATCGATTCACTAAAGATTTAATTACACAAATTTTTTTTTCACGTGAATGGTGGTTTGATAATGTATGAAGGTATCCAGCAGTTTATTCTTGTATTTTTTTTTAATAAAGTATCTTTATCCTGATTGATGTCACGGTTGCTAGAAAATTTTGAATTATTGTGATCGCACAGTAATTGTCACTTATTTAGGTTCTTGATTATGTTGTACCTTCAGTACAAAATTAGTTTGAGATTTAGCTGCTTCTTCAGTAGAAAAGGCGATGCTTTAGAAGTTTAATACGGGTCTATACATTATAACAAATAAAAAATGTTGGGTGTTGAAATTGGTATTTTAAAAGGTAAATTGCACCACGGTCTAACTCAGCAAAGTTCAATGCACAAAATATAATATTTCCAGTGAAACCTGGCCACGCTGTAGTTTGGAAATGGACCATTTAGCTGAGAAACAAATCTTAGCCAAGATTCAAACCATGGTTGCTCTCTCACACGTTCCACGTTACGCATGTATTGGGAAATGCTATTGTATCATATTTGCTACACGTTCGGAGTTTCTTACAACCTTGTGACGTGCTTAATTGGAAAACGTTTCTTTTTGATAACGTTCGTCATTTTGTCAAATTTACTTACTAAAAATAGCAATTTACTCTTCGGTTGAATGCTACCAATTCACTATTTCGTAAATTTTTACGCATCTCTAATTGCATTTAAATTAACGTACGTAACTTTCGTACACATCTCTTATTTCGTTAATATAAGTCAAATTCAATACCTTCAGCGACATCTCTGAGATTTCGGATCATTTAATATAAAGCAGTTAAATAGAAACCTGGGATCTTTTAAGGTCAAATAATACAAATACATATAATAAATAAATATTTTCTACACAATTTAACTTGGGCAACAATGATTTAAATAAAAATTTTCTCAAGTTTGTAAAATTGATTTTTAAGGTGTTGGCCAATTTTTCTTTCTTCCTTTTAAGAACGCCATTGATGGTGGATGTTGAGTTTCTAGAGAATTTTTCGTTTCTGGTTCTGGATGCTGAAGCATCATTTTTTGGGAAATTCTCACTTAAAGTAATAGTTGATTAAGTACAAGTATTACTAACGCTTTTAAAATATAATTGAAAATATTCATTCGTCCACATCTTCGGTAAGTGGCACATGTTTCGATAACCTCATGGTAATTAAAATTGTTTTCAGGCTTTCGAATATAAAAGCATTCAATACTTATTCTTCACATATAAAGACACTTCAATCGAAATTACGTTGAATGTTCACTATCGGTTCGTTTGTCACCTGTAAGAGGTATGAACGGTCATAATTACTTAAACGTCGTACTTATATTTACCTTATTTTAGCATCTCCGTGCTACCTTCTTTTAGCATCTCTGTACTATCTACATTTCTAACGTCGTCACTCCTTAAATTTTCTGCTCACATTTTACTGTTACGTTACATCCAAAATATATGGTTACCGCTGGAAGGCATAAGATCCTTGCTGACATCCTTGCTGACATCCATGACCATATACGTGAAGGCTGCTAGATCATTGGAATGGTGCCCGAAATTTGCAAGATCAAATAAGTAATAGTTTTAACAATAAAGGTCAGATATTTCTTTCTTTCTTTATCACCTGGTTACACGATTGTGTTTCCAAATTTCAATTACACCGAGGAGGTTCTTAGTGAATTTCCACAATGAAAATAAATGGACTGATATTACTACTTTTGTAATCAAATAATCGAAAATTGTTACCTCTTAGTTAAATTTATATACTTATGGTACTTCCAGCAAAATTCCTTTTATCTAAAACGGTATATATATTCACTAATTCAGCTTTGAATATTTTTGCACTCAGTCATAATTCAAACTTTAATTGAATCATTAAAATAGATAGACCACACCGAAACAGTTTTAGTTTCCATTTTGATTAATTAATTCTAGCTTCTGTGGCTACATTCAACCAACGATTTAACTCCTATTTTAATTGCAATATACCGGATGTAACGATTATCTGTATTACGTGAACTACTACAAATGTTAAACATTTAATTTTATATGAATTTGTAATTTTTATCTCATAATCTTAATGTGTTATGTACATTACTTTTGTTGTGGCAAGGTTGTTCGGGCCAATTTACTTCCTATAAATTTCTTGACTACTTTGTTTATAATTGCAGTTATTTACTGTGGACCGAACAAGCTTTCCTATTTACTGTATACAGTGTGAAGCGTAAGGCAAGCACGTTCCTTAATTAAATTCTTTATTTTTTATCTTACTAAACATCCCAATGGGAGTATGTGTTAAATTAGCCAATTCCGAATAAGAATAGTAAGATCTTACAACGGCCGGAAGGGGGCACATAATAATTTTACTTTCATTTTTTATTTTAATTGAAATTTAAATTATAATTGTCGTGGGTACAAGCTGAGGCTCACTGCTTGCCACCGTGGGCTTTGGTGGAATGTTAATTTATATGTATTTTTTTGTTTTATTCTTTTGTCAAGATACCGACAATAAAAATTACTTTATCGGGGGAATTGTCAACTCATTTCTACTTCCTCCTTTCATTCTTCTTTCTTTCCTTTTTTTTTTGGTAAATCCTGTTTCAGACTTTACAGGGTTTACTCTCCTTTCAACACTAGTTGAGTACTTCCTTATTAAAGCTTGTGGCGGCTACTCATATCCGGTTCCTATCTAACCAGACTACTATCATTTTATGCTACACCTCCAAAACAACCACGCATCCGAGTGCTCTGCGGTCTTCCGACCGTACGCCTGAGTTTAGTCGAGCCCACTCATTCTTTTTTATGCCATATGATGGTTAGACACGTGGCAACCTTCATTTTAAAATCCTTTTCTGTTGTTATTTATTACTTGTAGTTAACCAGTCAGCAGGACATTACGATTTTTTAACTAGCTCCTGAGATAACCGCTTCCTCTCCCATGTAAACTCTGTATGTTGATCTTAATTTTTGGTCAGGAACACATGATCAACTTGGCGCACGAATTTGGTCAGAGCCACACCCTAATTTAATTTGTGTAGGCAATTTTTGTGCCTAGGATCAGTATTAGTACAGGCTGATTCGTCACAAATTATGTCTCCATTGAAACTTGTTTTGGGTATCATGTTAGAAATGGTTTTGAATACTTTCCTCATAGGTGCAACTATATATATATATATATATATATATATATATATATATCAACCGGATCTTGGATATTTTTTACCCAACAAGTTGCATGCATTTCTGTGAATCTTAAGGTAAATAATCTGGTTAGCTAGGAAACACTTTTGAGTAAATTTCCTATAATGCTGTCTCTCTTTAGAGATGTACTTTCTCTATGTGGGTTATAGGTGGGGTTGTTACACTTCTTTCGATCAAACACATTAAGCGATTAAAATGTGAATTCTTCCTAAATACTTCTCCGTGTTTCAAGGAGCAAGTGAAACGGTAAGTTATTTAGTTCGCTTCAAAAAAAAGTTCGCGTTCATTGAATATATGCAGCAGGTAGAAAAATGGCACTGATGCTCTCAGCACTCTGCACCCTTAAGATGCCCGTGGTGGCGTGTTTAGTAGTAGAGTAGGCGGGCTGCTCGTAGAACTGACTAGTCGTGCTATAGGGGGAAGAAAGTCTTAGATAAACAACCTTTCTATCCGGCAGAGTATAAAAGGACATTGGTAATTAATCACTCTACGTTACGTTCTCTGCTCATTGTGTACAAACATACACGCAGGTGAAGGTGTACTCAAGCTCATTTATTTATTGCTTTACCCTTCCGTTGGTTGATAAAAGAATATAGGTAGTTCAAGGTTTATGTTACTATAGATTTTTATAATTACCAAAACGGTATGGAGTTCAATCTCGCACTAGCGCCTTTTAACACCCATAACTTTTGTGTAACCGTTAACTGGCACGATTATATTACCCTATTACCCTATTTTATGCCACCGCAACTACCTTGCGTTCATGCGATAGTACGACCCACCACCAGAACTAGTTGAGCGTACAAGTGATGACATTAACAGGGTAGTCGAAGTGAGTTTTAGCCCTGTTACACTACCTCATTTGAAAATAATCAACCAACATTGTGTTATTGCAGTTCGTTTACATTCTTAAACTATTTTTATGACAAATTTAATACTACATTAGTTGAACACCGACACTTGCGCCGCCATCTTGGATGTTTGTGACCTGGTGCACCATGGCCGCCATTTTTTATATGCCCACGTGGGGATCGTATTTTTCACCCCTTTTTTAATGGCTTCTTTTCGGAGTCCATTTTTAACCCTTGATGGAATTTTTACCCTAATTAGAGCTCTTTTGGTTGTGTTAAGAACCTATTTGTCAGTTTACTCCTTTTTTATGACTTCTTTTCGGGGGTCATTTTCAACTCTTGATGGAATTTTCACCCTAATTAGAGATCTTTTGGTTGTGTTAAGAACCTTTTTGGCAGTTCAGCCCCTGCAAGGTAGGCAAATGGGTGCGCATACAATGTTCTGATTGGTGGTCCTAAGGGCAGTTCCTTTTACCTGATTAGTTTCTGATTTGTTCTTAGCCCCACCCAGCTTCTGAGCTCTGATTGGAGGTTTAAGGCTCTGTAAAGGTTGCGGTGGGGAAATTTGAAAATGTTATAACAAGGGGCTATAATGCTATCTCATAAGACAGCTATAAGAACTTGTGTTAGGTCTGTGCCCTCTTGTCGTAGTCCCCCCCCCCTTGGCTGGAAATAGTATTATAATGAGGCTCTAATGCTATCTCATAAGATAGCCATGAGAACTTGTGTCAGGTCTGAGCCCTCTTCTCGTGGCTCCCTTGTTGCGAAACTTGAATTTTCTTGTAGGGTCATCTGGTGGTGTATCGGCTACTGAATATTTTTTCTGTAATAAAGGATATTAGATCACTTAGCGGTAGGACTAATTAGGTATTGGTGTGGCGCCATCTATGAGGGGAGATTTGAACATGTATTGTAATAAAGGGCCTAATGCTAACTTATAAGACAGACATAAGGCTTCGCAACTTGTTTTCGGGTCTTAGCCCCTGGTTCCTTAGCGGGAAATTTGAATTTGAATATGTATTTAAGTGTTTACATTCTGATTACTTATTGCGAGAAATTTGAACGAGTATTCTAATAAAGGGCCTATGGCTAACTTCTAAGAAAGACATAGGGCTTCGCAACTTACTTTCGGGTCATAGCCCCTGGTCCCTTGGTGGGAAATTTGAATTTGTATTTAAGTGTTTACATTCTGATTATTTATTGCGAGAAATTTGAACTTGTATTCTAATAAGTGGGCCTAATGCTAGCTTATAAGGCCTTGGAACTTGCTCTCGGGACTTAGAGCCCTGGCCCCCTTGACGGGAAATTTAAATTTGCTAACTTGTAAGACAAGTGTAGGGCTTCGCAACTTACTCTCGGGGCTTCGACACGTTGTCCTGATCCCTACGTGTAAAATATGAATTTGTTAATAGCACCATCTACTTGTGTATAGACTAACGAATGTCTTTTGCAATATAGTTGGCGCCACCTAGCGGTATATTTTGCATACAGGTCCCTGTAATGGTTATGGTGGGAAATTTGAAATAAGGGGTCTAACACTAGCTTTTAAGGAACGACGTATGCATCTGGGCCTCATATAGGTAAAATTTTGTGACGCGATGTTTTCGGCGAAGGCTGTTTTGGCGACCCCCACTCCAACCCTCCCCGAACATAAACGAGATTGTAAGACAGGTGTAGGACGTGGCAACTTGTTCTCGGGTCTTCACCTCTTGTCGTGATCGGAACTTGTTCGTGGGCCTTTGTGCATTGTCGTGGTACCCTTGGCGGAAAATTTGAATTTGTATTGTAATAAGGGGGCCTAATGCTAACTTGTAAGACAGTTGTAGGGCTGCGCAACTTGCTCTCGGAGCTTTGCCCATTGTCGAGTCCCCATTGGCGGAAAATTTGAATTTGTATTTATGTCTCTGCAGGTTATGGCCGGAAATATGAATTTGTATTGTAATAAGGGGTATAATGCTAAGTTTTAAGACAGATGTAGGGCTTGGCAATTTACTTTCAGGGCCTCGCCTCTAGACCAAAAATTTGAATTTGTCTGTGGCGCCATCTATGAGGGGAAATTTGAATTATAATAAGGAGGCCTAATGCTAAACTTATAAGACATAAATAGGGCTTCGAAACTTGCTTTCGGGTCTTAGTCCCTGGTCCCTTGGCGGGAAATTTGAATTTGAATTTGTGTTTAAGTGTTTATATTCTGATTACTTATTACGAGAAATTTGAACTTCTATTCTAATGAGGGGCCTATTGATAACTTATAAGAGAGACAGACATAGGTGTCCCCTTGTTGGGAAATTTGAATTTGTGTCGTCATCTAGTTGTGTATGAACTAATTAATATTTTCTGTAATAAAGGTGGCACCACCTAGCGTTATATTTCTGGGACTAATCAGGGTTTTGTTTGTGCCACCATTTAGTAGTATATTTTTAAACTAGCCAATGTTTTCTGTAATAGAAGCGGCGCCGCTTAGCGGTATATTTATAGGACTAATTAGGGTTGTTTGTTATGCCATCTAGTGGTGCAAAGACTAATGAATGTTTTCTGTAATAGAGGTTGATCGGGTTCGTCTCTCCGTCGTTTCTTTTCCAAATAAACAAATCAATTAACCAAATCAATCTCAACCAATCAAATCATAACGTACAGCTTGCGAAAACTAGCTTACAGTTCAAAAATGCTGATTAGACTAAGTTACACATTGTTAAAACCAACCAACCACAATTCAAAAATACCAAATTAATCTAACTTAATCATACAAACTCTGAATTCAAAAAATAGCAGTATGATTTAACTTACAGCGTGCAACAGAAAGCCAATCTCACACTTATAGTAATTACCCATCTAACCGTCCTTTCGTGTTAACTGCAGCATTGTTAGTTCAGGTTTGAACGCCGTTAGGAAAACAAGATTATTAATAAAAATTGAAGGAAAGCTTAGAGTTTGAAAATGTATTATAAACAATACATCATTTATTTAATCACATTTTTATCGGTCTTCTTCTTCATCATCCTTCTCCTCTACCTGATCGCTCTTCTTCCTCTTCTGTGAATTATCACCATCATGTTGAATGTGAAATACATTTATCTGATCCACGTCATCGTTTACATTATCATCTTGAACGGTTATGTTGTAATAGTTTATTAACAAGTCGGTAAAATCTCTAATGTACTCTGATGTTGGCTCATAAACAGGAGAATACATTATAGTAATGCTCACTCGATGACGATTACACTTTAAAGAGAGAAACGCGCGAGAAACGAGAATGTTACCGGCCTTGAGTCCTGTGAGCGGGGGCACTCGTCAATGTTCGGATAGAATAGGTTATCTTCGGGGAAAGAGTCTTCGCAGCCGTCTTAGGAGAAAATACTTCTGCCAAACAAGGAGTTTAGATTTATAAACATGCCACCAGAGAAGATATTCGAGCGTGGTTACGGAGACAAGAAGCGTGCACTATGCATACTCCCACCTCACGTCTGAGGTTAGGTCAATACTACAATAATATTACTAAATGCACGGTTTAGGTTACGATAGGTCAATACTCGTACATAATTAGGTTAGGCTAATAAACGGACGGTTTAGGTTAGCTCAATACTTGCGCGCAAGTTTTTAGTCGAAGAGCGAGGGCCTGAAAGAAAGTTGCTAAGCCCTACATCTGTCTTACAAGTTAGAATTATACCCCTTATTACAATAGAAATTCACATTTCCGGTCATAACCTGCATACACTTAAATACAAATTCAAATTTTCCGCCAATGGGGCCTCGACAAGAGGCAAAGCCCCGAGAGCAAGTTGCGTAGCCCTACACCTGTCTTACAAGTTACCGTTAGGCCCATTTTTTATAATACAAATTCAAATTTTCCGCCAAGGGTACCACGACAATACACGAACGCCCACGAACAAGTTCCGATGACGACAAGGGGCGAAGACTTCTCCGAAAGCATCGCGTCGCAAAATTTTACCTATATGAGGTTCAGATGCATACGTCTTACCTTCTTTAATATACCGCTAGGTGGCGCCAGCTATATTGAAGAAAACATTTGTTAGTCTATACACAAGTAGATGGTGCTATTAACAAATTCAGATTTTACACCTAGGGGTCAGGACAAGGTGTCGAAGCCCCGAGAGTAAGTTGCGAAGCCCTACACTTATCTTACAAGTTAGCATTAGATCCGCTCTTATTAGAATACCAATTTAAATTTCCCGCCAAGGAAGCAAGGGGTCTAAGCCCCGAGAGCAAGTTTCGAGGCCTTATACCTGTCTTATAAGCTAGCATTAGGCCCACTTATTAGAATACAAGTTCAAATTTCTCTCAATAAGTAATCAGAATGTAAACACTGAAATACAAATTCAAATTTTCCACCAAGGGTCCAAGGACTAAGACCCGAAAGCAAGTTGCAAAGCCCTATGTCTGTCTTATAAGTTAGCAATAGGCCCCTTATTAGAATACAAGTTCAAATTTCTCGCAATAAGTAATCAGAAGGTAAACACTTAAATACATATTCAAATTAAAATTTCCCGCCAAGGGATGGACCAGGGGCTAAGGCCCGAAAGCAAGTTGCGAAGACCTATGCCTGTCTTATAAGTTAGCATTAGGCTCCTTATTATAATAGAAGTTTAAATCTCTCTTCATAGATGGCGCCACAACTATCCCTAATTATTCCTACGCTAAGTGACGCTACCTTTATTACAGAAAAAATACTCATTAGCCCATACGCCACTAGATGACCCTAGAAGCAAATTCAAGTTTCGCAACAAGGGGGCAACGACAAGAGGGCGCAGACCAGTAACGAGATTCTTATAGAGGTCTTATGAGATAGCATTAGAGCCTCCTTATTATTATACTATTTCCAGCCAAGGGGGCACGACAAGAGGGCGTAGATCTAACACAAGTTCTTATAGCTGTCTTATGAGATAGCATTTTCAAATTTCCCCACCGTAACCATTGCAGAGCCTCCAATCAGAACATTGTATGCGCAGGCATTTTTCTACCTTCCAGAGACTGAACTGCAAAAAGGCTTTTAATACAACCAAAAGGGCTCTAATTAGGGTGAAAATTCCATCAAGGGTTGAAAATGGCCTCCGAAAAGAAGTCATAAAAAAAGGAGTGAACTGACAAAAAGGTTCTTAACACAACCAAAAGGGCTCTAATTAGGTTGAAAATTCCATCAAGGGTTGAAAATGGCCTCCGAAAAGAAGCCATAAAGAAAGGGGTGAAAAATACGATCCCCACGTGGCATATAAAAAATGGCGGCCAAGGAGCCCCAGGTCACAAAAATCCAAGATAGCGACGCAAGTGTCGATGTTCTTCTTACATTTGTACATTGAGGAAGTATCAAACAGCCTGTATAATAAGTTGTTATTTTCGAACGTCCATGTTGAAAACGTGATAATTAAGCGAAAGAAAAATGATAATTGATTCCGTGCACTGTTTCCTATTGCAATTTAATGAGAAATACGAACAAAGATGCCTATTGCTTATCAAATTTCTAAATCTGAAACTTTCATCTCTCATTACATAACGACATTAACGAATAAATTGTTTCAAATTATAAGCTCAAAATTAATTGAAATGTTCCTTAATTAAGATATGTATTTCCCATTTCATATAACAACCCGTCAAAATGTTTCAAAGACATCCATTAAATTAAATATTAAAATTGCCACAATTTTGAGCGTGAAAGTAAGGCGTTTTAAATAGTTATTATTTTAAAATAACTGTCGACCCAATATAATTTAAAAACCACGATGTGAAAAATTGATAAATAATGTAATACTCCATTTCCTTTATTAAATTCATTGAAGCTTTCCTTTCTCCTTTACTTCCTTTTTTTGTCTCATGAAAATTTCTACGATCAGCATTTACCTACTGAGTTCTCTCTAATATAAAATCGATATCGAGTATAACAATTCTGATTTATGGTTCATATCGAAGCTATCTATTTTAATTGTAATATTAAATTTCAGACAGTCATATGAGATCTACAAATTTATTAGATTTTTTTTTGAAAATGTGTTGATATTTTCCGTTGTGTAAATCTTTAGATTCTATAATAACACATTCGTGTTTTACATTTTTCACCTTAAAAATGAATGCTACTTAACCATATATAGAATAAGCTCTTATCTCACCCTTCCATATTTTATATTTTCCAACGTTTCAAGTGGTAACCTTATCTTGCCTTTTTCATATACTATTCACCTTATCTCTATAGGTGCTTGCAGCTCTCTACTTAGTATTATTTTTGATATCACAATAAAAATTGACGTTTGGAATATAATGTACTATGAACGCTGAAATTAAATTTAAAAGGATGTTACATATGTTGTATACTTTGAAAGTTTTAGATGTTAGCACACAGTTTATCGCGTCTGTCTCAGACAGAATTTGCATTTTATAGTGAAAAATGTGTTCTTATGCAGTATTTATTATGAGTTTGTATAAGAAGACAGTCACTATGTGTGTTAAATTAATAATTTATCCTCCGTGAAAGCAGAAGGCTGAGAGCATAAATACGATTTATATTCCTCAGTGAAAATACGAGGGGATATTGATATGTTTGCATAGTAACTTCGAAAAAGTACTCGTACACCCGACGGCAATGAAAAAGCCCAACTTTCGAGGCGATCTACCGTAGAAATTTTGGACACCCTTTAAATGTTAGCAATAACCAAGAACGTATTGTAATAGTTAGGTAAATTTTCCATTATATTACGGGCACGTAGATATTCTCTTAAACAACCTGTTTGGTAATGAAAGAATTCTTATGAAAATACGTAATGCCTGGTTCGAAACTGACTTGAAAATCTTTTATATAAAAAGAATATTTTTTATATTTTTAGAATAGGTATATTGCAATAGTATTTATAAAACCAAACAAATGATCTTATTTTTATTGCATTATAATGTTAAATGTCATTATAGTTCACTTTAAGGAATTTAAAACAGCTCCAAGTCAGTTGTTTTTCTTCACATACAGGAATTGATAATAAGATTAATATATGTTTAAAATGAATTAACTTCAATGAATTTGTTGCAGAAAAATAAAAAATAAATTAATCTACCATATAATTAGACTGTTTAGAAGAAATACAAGTAACAATAATGCAATTCCAAATTGTTTTGATTTCATTATTTCACTGGTAACTTGCTTGTTTTTTTTTTCGTTTTAATTCAAAACACTACTAGCAAAAGAGGAATGTTTATGAAATCATATTATCAAGGATGTAATTGAAATTAAAAAGCGTCCTAATTGATAAAATAAATACACATTATTTTGCATATAATTTCCCATTACTTGTGATTTAAATATAAAAAATACTTTAACTCTATAGATCATTCATAGGCACAAGTACCGCTAAAAATCGAATTAATATAAAAGTGCCAGTTAGTTTTTCAATCAAAAATGAAAAACTGGTTTTGAACTTACCTAATTCGTGTCCTTTTTCCAACGATAAAAATGGAAATTAAATTTTAAAAATCGATTTATATTTATTATGAGTTATGTTAAGTATTTAATTGGAAAACGTTCGTCATTTTGTCAAATTTACTTACTAAAAATATCAATTTATTCTTAGGTTGAATGCTTCCAATTCACTATTTCGCAAATTTTTACGCATCTCTAATTGCATTTAAATTAACGTATGTAACTTTCGTACACATCTCTTATTTAGTTAAAATAAGTCAAAATAATACCTTCAGCGACATCTCTGAGATTTCGGACCATTTAATATAAAGCAGTTAAATAGAAACCTGGGATCCTTTAAGGTCAAATAATACAAATACATATAATAAATAAATATTTTTTGCAATCGTTACTTTTAATACATAAATAGAAAAGTGGTATATAACTAAATATATAAACTTTTTTGCTTATATATTTAATTTGACATTTGTCAACAAATATTTCAAAATTTAATTTTTTTCTAATTTTATGTAAACGATTACAAAAAATTTTGTTCGCAACACGTGCTCTGACACCTTTTTGGTACTCGGCCTTATATTTTATCCCTCGGCTACGCCTCGCGTAAAAAAGAACGGCCTCGCACCAAAAAATGTGTAAACAGCGCACTAGTTGCGAAAACTACTATTCTACACAATTTAACTTTGGCAACAATGATTAAATAAAAATTTTTTCAAGTTTGTAAAATTGATTTTTAAGGTGTTGGCCAATTTTTGTTTCTTCCTTTTTAAGAACGCCTTTGATGGTGGATGTTGAGTTTCTAGAGAATTCTTCGTTTCTGGTTCTGGATGCTGAAGCATCATTTTTTTGGAAAATTCTCATTTAAAGTAATACTTGGTTAAGTAAAAGTATTACTAACGCTTTTAAAAGGTGGATATAATTGAAATTATTCATTCGTCCACATCTTCGGTAAGTGGCACATGTTTCGATAACCTCATGGCAATTAAAATTGTTTTCAGGTTTTCGAATATAAAAGCATTCATTACTAATTCTTCACATATAAAGACACTTCAATCGAAATTACGTTGAATGTTCACTATCAGCTCGTTTGTCACCTGTAAGAGGTATCAACGGTCATAATTAATTAAACATCGTACTTATATTTACCTCCTTTTAGCATCTCTCTACTACCTATGTAAGAACATCTCTGTACTACCTATGTAAGAACGTCTCTGTACTACCTATGTAAGAATATCTCTGTACTACCTATGTAAGAATATCTCTGGACTACCTACGTAAGAGCGTCTCCGTACTACCTACATTTCTAACGTTATTCCTCCTTAAAGTTTCTGCTCACATTTTACTGCTACGTTACATCCAAAGTACATGGTTACCGCTGGAAGGCGTAAGAGCCTTGCTGACATCTATGACCATACACGTAAAGGCTGCTAGATTATTGGAGTAGTACCCGAAATTAGCAAGATCAAATAAGTAATAGTTTCAACAATAAAGGTCAGGTCTCTTTTTTTCTTCTTTATTACCTGGTTACACGATTGTGTTTCCAAATTTCAATTACACCTAGGAAGTTCTTAGTGAATTTCTACAACGAAAATAAATGGACTGATAATATTCATTTTTTTAATCAAATAATTGACAATTGTTACCTCTTAAATAAATTTAGATATTTAAGGTGCCTCCAGCAGTTCACTTTCACAAAATTCTTTTATCTAAAACGGTATATGTATATGTATATATATATATATATATATATATATATATATATATATATATATTTACTAATTCAGTTTTGAATATTTTTGCTCTCAATCATAACAAAAACTTCAATTGAATCATTAATAGTGATTTGATAGACGGCACCCATACATTTTTTTTAGCTTCCATTTTGACCTAATTAATTCTAGCCTCCGTGGCTACATTCAACCAAAGATTTAACTCCTGTTTTGATTGCAATATACCGGGTGTATCGATTATCTGTATTACGTGAACTACTGCAAATGTTAAACATTTAATTTCAGATGAATTTGTAATTTTGTCTCGTAATCTTTATGTGTTATGTACATTACTTTTTTTCTGTGAACAAGATTGTTCGGGCCAATTTATTTCCTATAAATTTCTTGATTACTTTGTTTATTACGGTAGTTATTTACTGTGGACCTAATAATCTTTCCAATTTACTGTATACTGTGTGAAGCGTAAGGCAAGCAAGTTCATTAATTAAATTTTTTTTGTTTTTTTTTATTCTACTGAACATCCCAATGGGATTATGTGTTAAATTAGCCAATTCCGAATACGAACAGTAAGATCTTACAGCGGCCGGAAGGGGGCACATAATAATTTTATTATTATTTTCTTTTTTTTAATTGAATTTAAATTGTAATTGTCGTGGGCACAAGCTGAGGCTCATGCTTGCCATCGTGGGCTTTGGTGAATGTTAATCTACATATATTTTTTTATATTCTTTTGTCAGGTTATCGACAATAAAATTACTTTATCGGGGGAATTGTTAACTCATTTGTACTTCCTCCTTTCATTCTTATTTCTTTCTTTTTTTTGGTAAATCCTGTTTCAGGCTTTACAGGGTTTACTCTCCTTTCAGAACTTGTTGAGTATTTCCTTATTAAAGCCTGTGACTCCTACTCATATACGGTTCTTATCTAGCCATATCACCATCACTTTAAGCTATACCTCCAAAACAACCACGCATCCGAGTGTTCTGCGGTCTTCCGACCGTACGCCTGAGTTTAGTCGAGCCCATTTCCTTTTTTATGCCATATGAAGGTTAGCCACGTGGCAATTATTATTAGTATTACAACAAAGTTAACGATTTAACTAAAAGTAAACACGAAACACATAACAAAATGGTACTATCTAATCATAGTTTAATAATTAATATAAAATCCATCATTGTCAATACAAGCCTGACTTCTTCGACGCATGCTGCCCGTTAAAATTTGGCAAACGTTCCAAAACGCCTTAAGCGACGGGCAATTTTTTCTTATTAAAATAAAGTTTCACAATATAGTTACGACAAATTCAAGATGGGTTATAACTGGATATTTAATAATCATATATTCTCCTATTTATACTCTTTTTTCACAAAGCAATTTTAAATTCTATTGTTACTTGTAGTAATTACATGTAATTGTTTGAATGGTATTGCAATTAATTGATTTCCGTCTTAACCTTTGTACAATAATCGTAATAATTCTAAAAACAAAATATGCCGAATATACCAGAATAATAGGAAAATACAATCTTATACTTTCTACATTGATTGATTTCGATTACATCCTAGATAATTTGATAAGATAAATATTTGAAATGAATTGAAAAACGTTATCATTGCTAAAATAAAATTGGTTATTTAGCATAAAATTTCCCGCAGGTGGGGTACATTAGTTAATTTACACACATCTCAAATGCTTTCCTAAGAAACCGGAAACGCTAAAAATATAAATTTAAGTTTTTTTTGGAAATTTCAAAATGAGGTATAGCGCCCACTTATGGGAAATTGAATCCTAAAACTTTTATAAAAAAACAAATTTTTTTGTATTGTAATTTAACGAATCCTTTTCAATTTATTGGTTTTATATCGCGCCCTGAGGGGGTTTGTACCTGTTTTGTGCAACAAAACAATAGAAAATCTACCTGGCCAGTTTTGCATTTAAAGGGATGTACAAAATTTTTGTGCATTTTTAAAACTACTTCGGGATGGGCTTTTTAATTGACAAATTAACATTAATTTATTCAAGCTGATCACACTTATTGCTATACTGAAAATAAATACCCGCCCTAATTGACGTTGTCCAGCTCACCCTGCCTGCTTACTTCTTACCTTACATGTGAACTTAAGTCACATGTGGATAAAAATTGGGTAATTTATGTAGTTGTTAGTTTCCAAAGCCTTCGAAAATTGAAAGGGTATTGAGTTTGTGATGGTTATCTACTCTGGTGATGGGCTACTGTAACCGACCAGTTTCTTTTTTATTGCTAAAATTATCTCTTTAATTTTTTAATTGAAATGAATCTTAATTAACTCTTTATATACCTCAACTAATACTCAGCGCCATGAGAAAACTGTTTACTTTACAGGACTTCTGGGGCGTTTTTAATGCATTTATGATAGCAATAAAACCTTAATATATATTTATTCAAAACAACAGACAAAACAATTTTAATTCGTCATTACGAAGAAAAGCAAGATGCTTGTACCAAGGGCATGCCGGTTTAAATCTACTACTAAACATGCAATCGAAAGCTGACGTAATAATCCTCTAGATACCAATTCAAATCAATAATGGAGACACATTTACTAGATTATTATGTCACTTTTTTACTTGTTAAGCATTAAACAAAATTCATGCCAAAACCTGTTTATCTCACAGTCTTCTTTTCTTCGCTTAAGCAAATCCGTCATATAAAGGTGTGTATTGTTGACTCGATGCAATTCTTACTTCCAACAACAAAAGCTCATTGATACCATAAAAGCTAGGTTAATTAACGACAAAAGCTTCTTATAGCAAATGTAGATTGCAGTATACTTTTCCAGGAAAAGCAGTAATCACTAATATAAATATACCAGTTACGAATTTTTATAGCTTTAATATTTTACAGCGTTTTAGTTCACTGTAACACTTTAATGACCGTTATTAATAATTGTTTACCGATTTCTTGTAGCACTTGATTGTGCTTTTTTAAAGATCGACCAGCGTTCACTCTTACGCTGACAATTCCAGACTCTGCCTTTCGCGCGTTTGTTAGCGTCTCTTTTTCCACGCACACGCAACTCAACACTACAATGTAAATATATATATATATATATATATATATATATATATATATATATATATATATATATATATATAGTAACTGTCATAAAAACAGGGTACTGCAGCGCAATAGATCTCTTATACTAAATTGAAATAAAATTAAATTTCTATGGTCATTCAAGAACTGTTACAAGTTACGAGACGAGAAAGATTTTAGCAAAACCATGAAAAGGCTGCAAATGGCTTTCTTTTAGCCGGTCCATATTCAGATCTGAGAATCTCAGATATGGTTCTAGTAGTGGCCGTAACAGTGAGAAAAGTGTCCATTTTTGGTGTTTAACGTTTTATAAATATACCTCTCAAAGGAAACGGTCCTGATGAACATAATGTGTCTAACTATTGCAAGCTTACCGCTATAATTTTATCGTAATTTCGCGAATTAGCTGGCCGCAAGGAAAAAAATGACTAAATGAAAGACATTGCATTCAAAAACTGGTTTAAGCAATTATAACAAAAAAAAATGTTTAAACAATCACTTCATCTCGGAAGCCAACTTAAACAAAGAACAATTGTCCCTTAAATAAAAAGGTAAGTTTGCACCACGGTCTAGCTCAGCAAGGTACATTACTTACGAATCTTACTGTAGATAGAAAGCGCTTTTCTTTATCAGCTCGCAAGGGAGGGTGAAATAATTCCATAGCTATAATCAGCCACTCAATTTTTTAGATTAAATAATTAAAATGCAACAAAAATTGAGAAAGTTGTACTTTAATACCACATCATAATAAATAATACAACAGCTATATTTATTTGTAGATTTAATAACACAAAATACTATTTTCTGATTAATTTCAGCATAAAAGTAAATAAAACACTACTTAAATTTTCGCAAAGCTTTACGATAGTAAATTAATTCTTAATTGACACTTACACTATACATAACATATAACCTATCTTTACGTAGAAGTATTTCAAAATGACAGATGATTGAAACTGTATAACTTCAATGTAATAATTAAGTTTAGTTTGAACTATGTCAATAAATATAATTAAGTTTAGTTTGAACTATGTCAATAAATATAACTTAAATAAGGTTATGCACTCAAATGTATTTATCTTAGAAAACATTAACCGAAGTCAGTTGTTTTCTTTTCATTACAACAGTATTAATACTTCCGAAACAATATTAGACCAGCTTGGCTTTAATGTTCGTAAATCAATTCATCTAATTTGTCCACTTAATAAAAACGTCATTTGCACTAAAAGGATACGTACTTGCCTATTATACACTCAAAATACACATTATATTGACATGATTTGCGATTAAGAACTTCATTTCATCACAATACGATAAACATCAGGTAAGATAAGCCAATCTCAGTAAGGTAAAGGTAAACGTAATGTATCCTCCAACCAGGTCAACCAGCGCACATGTTGAGACTGTTAAGTAAGTAAGGCGATACTCGAGCAATTAACCCTTTTGATAATTGATCGGTGGATACCACTAACTCTAGAATCTTCCTGACACGGCTTCCAGTACGACAAATTCACAGTCGTTAAATCTCAACGATAGGACTATTTTCAAATTATATTTATGCGAACTTAGTGTCATTTGATATATATATATATATATATATATATATATATATATATATATATATATATATATATATATAATACAAACATTAATTCATTTACAAAACGTTCTTCGTCCTTTGTATACACAAAATTTATTATAGCGACATTATATTTACAACAACCTTTTATCTGTCGGAATAGTTGTGGGTGTGGATACACTATTGTGATGCATCACTAAATTTTCTGAACTTAACGATGTAAGAAAGTTCGATTTATCCCAAATATGAGGAAATAGCACTAAAATAAACACTAATCCTCTTGAATGGACACGAAAATGTTACTTCTGACTAATAAGTAATAAAATACAACACAAAAAGGTCTCCGGAATTTTTGAATTTTCTTCAAGATCCACACAAGGCGAACGACCCTGTTACTCAAATAAATTTTCTATACTCTCACCAACAACAGTTCAATACATAACCGAACTGGTAAACTCGAAAAAACAATGTAGAGCTATATAACCTTTACTGTTAATTTCGTTATAAAGCACGATAACAAACAAATTTATACCCATAGATATTATGTTTCTTTAAAACTTTCTTCAACCATCATGTAATTTAATTCCTTTCGAAACTGCGATAACAAACCTTAAAATAACAATTCCCGGTAAGCACGTTTTAATTTAAAATTCTACATATAACGTTTTAAATATGCCAATATTAAGATAAAATCTACGGCAAATTTCATACACACGTGACAGGTTTCTCGATGAATGTTTTGATGGAATGATAACTTTTGCACAAGCGAAATGCAGTGGATCTGTATCCATCTTGCACACATCGAGATTCACTGGGCACTTGACAATAAAGTACAGACACTCTTGATCTGAGCAGTCACGGATAACTCGATTTTATTTATTATTCAGAAGAGGTGATTCATAATAATGCCGGTTGAATGGGATAAAAGTTACGTTATTAGTAAGAACAGCTGATTGAAGTAAACTTATTTCTCATTCATAATTAAATTGGTTTCATTCCAAATTATTGAATATCTGTTCGGTTCTGCGAGAACCGGAAACTAAACTTTCGAATTTCTTGTAGGAACTATGTTTTTACGTACATTAATAGAGAAAAGATAACGAATACCATGATATACTACACACAATAAAAACTGATACCCCACAGTGACAACGAAAAACCACCCTATATGCATTTTTAAGTAGCAAGAACTCGGATGAACCGCGTGCCTCTTGATATACCAACTAAAAATGTTCTAATTGGAGTAAATACGAAAGGGATCAAATTACGGAAATTTCAATTTTTGTATTACAATTTTACACTCATCTTTAATAGCAAGAACTCGGTCAAATCGTACAAAGACTACTTTGAGTATTATTATGCCATTTCTAGTAACATCGAATTACATTTTGTCGCACTTATTCTGAGAAATCTTATTGTTAAAGTTGGGTACCGAAAATGTTTCTTATTTAAAAATTAAGATCAAAATTTATGTAGAGTTGAAATATTAATTGAATGGTAAAACTGCAATATTAATCGAATATTTCGGATTTATTGAGAAAGCTAAAGCTTTCATGTGAGTTAATTAGACCATGGAAATGCATTTCATGCGAGGGTTGACGTTCTCGTGAAAATTGTGTTGAAAACAAATAAACCTTGTCCTGATTATTTTCTACATCTTGTTGTGAAAGTCACCTTTTTAGTGATTGGTTTTAGCCCTCGGGAGAGTCGTAGATCTATGGTGTAAACGTAACCCTCTCTGATTCTAGATGCGTTCGAAGTAAACCATATTAATCGTAAAACTTAGAAATTTAATAGTGAATTAAAACTTATGATGGAGAACCAAGTACTTGCGGAATTTTTGGAGACAATTTTCGGAACATATAAGATCTCAAAACTACCATGGCAATGCTACTAAACTTTTGCATCCTTTTTGTCAAATACTTCTGTAAGTTGTCAAGTAAGGGAAGGAGGGTTGGGAATATATCTACTGATTGTAGTACCGGCAACTTTGCTCAATATTGATAAGCTCGGTCTTGTTTAAGAAAAGAAAGCTTTGTTATTATTTAACATAAGGTTTATCTACATCGCATAGATTTTTACAACAACCGTTGGATGGCATTATTTATAAAAACTAATTTTTTTAAATTTTTTTCGGATATCTCAAATAGATCCATACAAGCCCTAAAGCGTAATCGGAAGGTATGTAGAATTTTCATGAATAAACGTGAAAACCTCACTTGTATATGTGCATTGTGCAGTGCACAATTTACTTATTTTTTTTCTTCTGCTGTTTCTACTGGTCCTTGACGGATACTTTGTATCGTTATTGTAGGTCCACTACCCTGACCATTTAAGGGTTATTCTGTCATTCGCGCAGAATGAACGCTTTACTAAATTTTCTTCTCATGTCTGTTTGGGGACTAGTACAGTTTTCCGTATTACTGAAAAATATATCTTCTTAATTCTTGAGATTCCTTGAAATTTGATAACAAACAATGGGATACAATTTCAAAGTAAGTAGTTTACCATATTCTGTCGTCACTCTCGTACAACTATCACTGTTTTGGGTGTCAACCACACTATACTTTACGGTATTTGATTACATAACGTTATTGCTATTGTTTATCTTGCTTCCCGTGGACGTTAAAAAGAAAGAAAAGAAAAAGGCAATGTGTTACATTCTCTTCTTAAGGTGGAGGACCGGTTGTTCGAGTTTTCCAATCTCCTTCAGCCACAGTGATGGATTCCCTATATACATACAAATATTAAGGATGTATGCTTATGCAATTAAGGTATGGACAGGATGCCGTATTTCTCTAAACTTTCTATTTCTCATACTTTGGATCCTTATCGTGTGAAACTTCCAGTCGCTTGTCGATATATCAATCCTAAATTAGCTCTGAAGTTCATAAGTCCGCCTTGAATCAAAGCTCGTTACAAGAGTTTCTTGGGAATCGATAGGAGTATTTTGCAGTAAAAGTTCTAAACATCATCATATCATTCTGCATCCTTTCAATTTTGACTACGAATCTTCTGCCATTCCATTCCATACCGTTGGAACTTGGTAGTTATTTTCACCTAGTTTATTCTTTCTTCCAAAACATAACTACTTGCTAATACATCTTAGAACTCCTAAATAAAATTACAGTTATTCTATATTAGGTTTGGTTTTTGGTGGCACCTTACACTGGCTTATGGTAGTTTAATATAACTTAGGTTATGTTTCTCAGAATTTTGGGATATTGACGCGTTAATCAGTCTCTTCGCTTGGATTTATGATTTATTTTAAAGGCATTACTGCTTAGTACGGTTTCTTTTACGCTGGCCATTTGCGGTTTTAGTTTTTGCTAACAACATTTGTAAAGATACTAGAAACATGACAACAAAACAAACCACACCGGACATGCATCCAATACTTTAAGACGAATACGTTTATTAAGGTTTCCTATTACAGTTATGGACCTTTTACTTTGCGGTTCTCAAACAATATTGTCGTTGACCAGTACAACCCTTACGTAATACTTAATACGCTACTCTACAATTCACTATTTGTAAGGATGCCCAGTTTCATTTACAGTATTCTTTACAAAGTATTTGGCGTAAAAGTCGGATAATAATTATTTGTTATACAAGACGATAAAATACAATTTTCTCAATGAGTGAAAATGTTAATTAATTTTCACGAGTCGATAGTGGTATTTTATCGTCGTGTATAACATTCTATTTTTTCTACAGCAAATTTTTAACGAAAAATTAAAGAAATATTAATTGAGTTAGTCAGAAGATTCAGTAGCGAAAAAAATTGATGTATCAAAGAAAATGCTCTGTGGAATAGAAAGTTCATGTAACTCTACGTCGTCTGTACGTTTTTCACATGAAACAGGTTCTGTCCCAAAATTTGATATTTCTGGAAACGTAAATTGCAATATTGAAGTTATTATTAATGCAAATAAAAATGAAAAATAAGTTGTATGTTTATATAAATAAAAATTAAAATACTTTATCTACCCTTGCTGTTTGTTAAAGTTCAGCTTTATCTACCCTTGCGGTTAAATTGAAACTTGATCTATTGATTTGGGTTGTTCAAAGCACACTTTAACAATTGCGATAGAAAAAATAATTTGTGCAGCGTTTCTATGCAATATTCTATTATGCTACCCTACAAACAATAACGGGGTTATAAGTTTCATTTAGTACTTGCGCTTACACTTTTTCCTTTAACCCTCTAACTCTAGTAAGTTTAGATGTGTAGTAATAGTTTTAGAATTAAAGAATAAATTTGTCTTCTCCATATACCTCTGCTTCTTTTGATCACTGTTGGAGGTTCTATTAGTTCCCTTCTTCAAATAATTGCTAGTAGCCAATTGTAATTCTATCTGCGTACTGTTATCTAAAAAAGAAAATATTAGATTACTTCTGCTCTAAAATTACTATACGCCGTGTATAAAAACCTTCAGTCATTTTTACAAGGGCGTCAAAAAAATCCAGAACTAACGTATTTTTTATTTTCGTTTAAGTGTTTTACATCCCTGGTTGAACTCCTTACAAGGAAAGTTGGTCATTCGATAACCGGTGTTTAATGTCTTATTAGGGCATCGTTGCCTTTAACCTTATGTAAAACACTTAATTATCACTTACCTGGTTACAAACGCCGTTTAATAACTATTTGACATTTAAGTGGATGTAGTCTGCCATTTTGTTTAGTGAATTTGTATATACAATTGTTTTACAACTGTTTGCAATTGTAAATCAGTGTTTCTAAACAGTTGGTATCTAATACGTTTTTAATACATGATAAATTATTATGTAAGAGGAATTTGATTGCAGTCTAGAAATCTCATTGTTATATTGATAGTGTGTTACAAATTATTACTTAAGACCTTTCATTTACTGTGTTAGACTTATACTTCTGTATATTGAAGCGTTTAGTTGCCCTTAAGCTAGAAAGTATTTTCGCAATTGTGATTTACAGTGTCAATTAAGTCAGGGCTAGATCATTATTCATGGTCTTCGAATAAATTGGAAATGGTTAAGATGATATGAGCTTCATATACAACTTCAGGTGATTTTAATCTATCCTTTTCCTGTCATAAATATTTACTCTGAATTACTCGCATTCCTTTCACATGCTACTGTCGGACTGCAGCCACCGTAATCATGTAGCCACCTATTAGAGATGTTCTAAGCTGAATTGAAATAAAGTCATTTTCTAATGTTTAGAAGTGAATATTTTACTTGGTTAAATCTATTCCATTTGCTTTGACATAGATTTATGTACCATATACATTTGGAAATACCGACCTGTCTTGATGCACATATCAAGACATAGTAGATTTTATAATCCCCATATGCAAAGGTAGTGGGGGTCACCGTCTGGCAAACTAATGCAGCCTTGTAGCAGATACTGCTCCTATCTCGATATCAAAACCAGTACCGGCCTTGTCGTCAGCTTCTAAATACACAATGGAATATCTATAGACCTTTTGAAGTTGGAGGAAACTGCTACCGGACGGGCTTTAGAGAGGTGCATAACGGAGCGGGCATACGTCACAAATCTTCTCAAAAAAGCCTTAATGAAGAGCATTCAAATTCTCGACACTGCACACTTCTTGTCTGTCATGTTGTGCGCGAGAGAGAATGTTGTTAAAAAAGACCCCTAACAGCTTCAAAAATACACAAGCAGAAGAGAACAAGAAAAAAGAAGAAAAATAACACTTAGGACAGCTACCAGAAGAAAAAACTGCCACCAGAGGCAAGCACATCCTCAAAAAAACAGGAGACTAATATTGTTATTAAAAATATAAATGCACCTAGTGTTTTAATGTCTACTGGATTTTATTGGACTTTTAACAGCCAAGCCATAATCTAGCGGTTTAAGGTCTAAGGTTAAAGTGTAATCTTACACTAATCTGTATATTTCTGCCCAACGCTTAATTAACTTACTAATCTTCATGGTAAAACGTAGCAAACCCATTCTACCTATACACAGGCCCTACCGTAACCATTGACTTACCGGAGACACGACCCTAACCGGGCTCTTTGGCGTCATACGAAACGACAGCCGCACGACCTACCGCTTCGACTACTTTAAACTCCATACAGACGCCATCCTCGACATCACGTACATGTAATAATTCTACTACAACTAACACACCTATTTCCTAAACCTTCATTTCTACTAAACGTTACTCCCATATCTCATACGCAATATATCGATTCCCCGAATCTCAAAAACAACTTCTTCGGTCTGAACTTAAGTTCAATCACAACCTCACCTCCCTACAAGTAAGCACTTTTCCACTGACAATAGAGACACACATCACTCTGATACATGTACAGAGTGCGGTCGTAACAAAAGTAGAAAAAGGTGTGCAGTAACAAGAAATACGGATTTACCCGGAAGCTCAGTCTGTCGGTTAGACACTTGGATGCATCGGCGTGTGGCTGGCGTAGAGATACAGGAAGGTTAAAAAGGCACCACATGATTTATTTCTATATCGCCCTTAAACCAAGAAAAGGGCTACGACACAGTAAGAGATACACCACAGTTAAAATAAGGTTGTACAACGACCGGAAAGGTATTAGGTCTGGCTAGGAATTGTGTTCCTAGTCCGCAGGAATAAGGAAAACAAATACTGATAGTTTAACACAACGTAGTTTAATTGTAAACATGATAATAAACAAAAAAATTATTTCCCCAATTGGTATTTTCGTTATACACACACGCACGCACGCACGTACGCACGCACGCTCGCACGCACACACGCACGCGCGTGCTCTCACACTCACTCACGCACGCACGCACGAACGCACCCACCCACCCAACCCACCCACCTAACCAACCCACCCACCCACCCACCCTCACACACACACACACACACACACACACACACACACACACCGACACCGACACCGACACCGACACCGACACCGACACCGACACCGACACCGACACCGACACCGACACCGACACCGACACCGACACCGACACCGACACCGACACCGACACCGACACCGACACCGACACCGACACCGACACCGACACCGACACCGACACCGACACCGACACCGACACCGACACCGACAGTTTAATTATTTTTATGTTTTTTTAATATCTTTTTACAATGACGTAATAGCGGACGAAATTTTGTATACAGGGTCTTTTTATCACGCAGAATTCAAATATGACCTTAGTTCTTTTATTATTGATGGCGCCACATACAGGTTTCCATATTGTTTGAAACGGTCCTAACTTTTTTGCCTGACACTGTATGTCATTTTCGACTGGAAAAATTTGTTTTCCCATCTTTTCTGCTTCAGAAAGGTATACCTTATTGAAGTCACTAGGACCAACGGTTGACGAGAAAAATGCATCCGATGCATGCCAATTATCCAAAAGCGCCAAAGTAACTTATTTGCATAACCGTAATTAGAAGTTACCAATATGGGTTTTTTTGCAAAAACAATGACATAACACTTCAACAATTAAATTTTAATAGCAACAATGAAAGAGCAGTGATTAAAAAAAACATTAAATTTTTAGAAGATGTTCAAATTGTTGTCCTTGTACTTGAATACATTTTTCAATTCTTCTTCCTAAGGATTGACGGCATCTTTGAAATATTCCTGGGTTATTACGGAATCTATCTGCAGATTCCATAATTCTTATCCATTGTTGCTCTTCATTATGTATTTCCTCAGAATAAACGTCATTTTTCATGAATCCCCAAAATGAAAAATCGAGGGGATTAAGGTCGGGACTACGAGCTGGCCAGGGTATAGGTCCCCCTCGACCAATCCACGTATTTCCAAATCTCCTATCCAAAAGTTCCCTTGCCAATCGAGAAAAGTGAGCTGGCGCGCATCATGCATGTAACGCATTCTACCAATAATAGCCAATGGAACATCCTCTAATAACGTATTTAGTTCATTCTCCAAGAAATTTAGATACAGTTCACCTGTCAATCGATTGGGCAATTGAAATGGGCCAATTAAGTAATTGTCAATTATACCTGCCCACACATTAATGGAAAACTCATATTGGTGACTTCTAATTACGGTTTTGCAAATAAGATCGATCATTTTCTGTTGTAAGTATGAATGGCTCAGTTCTTAAATTTTCAGACTCCATTACTCTGTTGGGTATGACTGTATCTTCAAATCTCTCATGGGTTGACCATCTTCTGTCAGCTACCAAAACAGCTGCTCGTAAAATAGTCTCCACTTGTCGTACCAAACGGGCGTAATCCACATTTTTCTACATGGCTTCTAAACTCTGGAATGATCTTCCTGGTTCCTGTTTTCCTCTCACTTATGATATGAGAAAATTTAAGGTAGCTGTTCATAGGCATTTATTGGCAATTCATTACCCCTCTATCCATCCTCCTAAGTGTTCCTAAGTGCTTTAGCACGACAGGCCTAATTTAGCCTGTTCAGGTCCGCACTCATAAAAAAAAAGTCTGAGGACAAAACATACCAATTTACTAACAGCTGATCACTATCAAACAATAAGTATACATTTATAACAGCTGTTTAAACACTGCAAATTTTCCAAATGCAAAATTATTACACATGAAAATAGCCAAAAGATTGAAGCTAGTACTTGTGATTTATTCAAAAAGAATATTGGTGTAAGTAAAGTTCATAATATTTCCACTAAAGCGTATATAATCTTTATCGTTACAGGAACATAACCTCGTTAGAATTAATACTATTAACAGTTAAAAAAAAAAGTTACCCACACAAAATTGATAAGCGTTATACTTAGTGTTATACATAGTACTGTAAGTCGTTATAGTAACGAGTTGCTCTTAAAAGTTTAACTACAGCACTTATCAATATAGCAAGCGCTTCGTCATGAAGGCGTAACAAGTAAAAGAAACTCACCAGGATGTTTCTTGTGTATAATTACTTAACTGAGTGTTCTACTATATATAAATATATTTGCTTATAGTAAGAGGAGGGTCCGACATAACGTTGTAATCATAAAGTATCTTCGACGTATCTATCGCAGACCATTTGCACGTTACCTCATAATTCGGAAGGTCGTTAACCAAGTACAGCAATATCTTGAAGAACGAAGAAGGACAATAGCAACCAATAGCAAGAAAAAAACCTATAGAAACCCTTAGTTTAGACACGAGTCGCATACAAAAATTCAAGTGTATTTTAATTTAATGTTAAATTGCAAAACATGTATTTTATTGCTTTAAATGTTATAACAGAGGTGATCAGTGCAAAAGAAAGAAAGAAAGTGGTTTCACTTACCGATTGATCTGAGTGAGTGAGTGAGTTTTATTAGAAAACTAATTCCTTAAAAACGAAACTAACTGTAATTAGTATACATCTATAATGGCCAAAGAATCGTAAATAGTCCAAGTCGGCGAATCTCCCGATTAAAGGGATGTACTCCTGCACACTGAAACCAACCCAGCTACATCACATTCAGTGATGCGCGAGATATGATTTCGTCTCATCCAAAGGGCTTCACTGTAAACATTTTAAATGGATTCATGATGCTTCTATCGAGAGGTTGGAGCTTTTGGGTGCAATGTGGAGGAGGGCTTATGATGTGCACATGCTTGGCATGTGCCAATAAAATAACTTCGAGTTCCTTATGGCTGCTGTGTTCATCGTCTATTATCGATACCGGTTCTTCTTGAGCAAGATGAACACGTTTGATGAATTCCTTTTTTCCATTTTAGATAAATTGCGGCCATTTTCAGCCATTTTCTTGATCTGCAGCTATACTACCATCAGGTGCACCAATCATAAGACGTTCATTTTCTTCCTGGGGAATATCACGCAAAGCATTATTGTGATATTTCGGCCTCTTTCTCCAGATGTTAGCTTACCCACGTGTTTCTTGCCTTTAATAGATAAAGCTTTCACTTATACTTAGAGAACATTTCTTGCAATTTGTCGAAAAATCGAGAAACTTTAGATTTATTACAACCAACCGCCCTTTGCAGACTTGTGGATTCAGCAGTTCGAAGGTACAGTTCTGGATGTCTCTCAATGAAGTTGTAGTAGAAATCTTTACCAGCACATGTACGTGTTTTATTGAAGCGATGAGGAGTATTTAAAGATTCAGCCAAATAAAAAGCCAAAGTCCTAAATTCGCTTTGACTTAGTGGTATCAAACGATTATCAAGACCGTTAACATGTTTTACAAACTATCCAGATCATTTGAAAATGTTGGACGGAATGTTCTCATGTGGGGTTCCATTGTTACTTTCCCGCTTTTAGTCTGCTGACTATCTCCAAGTGAGCTTTTTGGAACAAAAAATATTTCTGCTGCTTGCCTAATGCTTACTCTGTTAGATAGTACACTCTCTACAGCATCACTCATATTGTTGTTCAGCCATTTTCAATGAACGTTTGTATTCATGAATTTTGTCATTGTTCAACGAAAATGCAGTTTCTCGATCTTGAACAAAAAAAATGCGTTACTGAATGAGATCAATATTTAAGATTAATATAATAATACTGAATACTCTAAAAAGTGGGTACCAATTACTACGCCGAATTTATTCGCGTATTTCTTACATTTTTGGATTTCGTAACGTCCGATACTACCCCAAATCATACTATCCGATAACAGACGAATGGCTGAGTTACACAAAGTGACTATGAATACATTTTGCTCCTACTATTGACAATCCGGAATTTACCACTGTGTTCTTAACTTAACTTATAACACAAGATATTGAAATCACTTACCTAATAAGTACAATATTAGTTACGGGCGTAGTAAATCACAACGGATTCACATTAACCTCAAAAACTTGAACCCACGTTGGCGCTGACCCGTCAACTGAACGTCTGCATCTATACGATCAGTGGTTGTGTAACTAACGTATAAGTGGCACCTTCATCTACAACCTAATAGTGAAAATACTCACTGTCCGTAACATACAGAAATTATTTTAAAATTATTCACCCCGAGACCATTTTGGTCATCATTTTCTAAAGGTAAAAGTGGTGTTGCAGAGATATTTGAAAAAATTTGAAATTTTTATTTTATTTTTTTCTGACATTATTATAAATGCTAGAGCAAAAATACAAACACTTCTTCATGGTAGCTTGCTACAGGATTTAACATGGAATAGTCAGTTTTTCAATCGGACGTTTCCTATTTCTATAGCCATCAGCAACTTATTTTTTTTAAATACGTTCTTAATATTTTGAAAACTGACTTTGAAAGGTTTTTTTATTAAAAATTCAGCAATGTATCACATTTATAATAATAATAATAAATTTATTTATGCTTTGTAACAAATATGTACATTCGCTCGTCAAACATTTAATCAAAATATATAAAACTTATTGTTCTTACATTTACGTTTGCATTAAATCTAAATCAAAGTTTATAAATTCTTCATAAGTATAAAACACGTTATTAATAAGAAATTTTTTGACTTTTTCTCTGAAAGCATTATAAGCAAGTGTAATGTGTGCGGGATGGCATTATAAAACTTTTTTATCCAAAACCCAGAACCATCCTGTGTTTTAGATAAACGACAGTATGGAACACAGATGTTACTTTTAAAACGAGTATTGTATAAATGAACATCCGACTGTAAAGTATAATTGCAGATATTACGCTTAGCATGACAGAGACAAGTAAGTATAAATATAGAAGGTATAGATAGAATTTGAAAATGAGAGTACGCCTCTTTACAATCAGTCCTATAACCACGATTTGGTACAATCCTTACGGCCTTTCTTTGATACCTAAATATTGTTTTCCAAGTAGCAGAATGGCCCCAAACAATTATTGAGTAAGATACATGACGTTGAATCAGAGCAAAATAAGCTGATCTTAAAACAGCAGGGGATACACTATTTGGTAATCGTCTTAGAACGTATAAATTACTACAAATCTTGGCGCTTATATAGTATGATCCGAAAAATTGAATTTTGTATGTATGCAAACACCTAAAAACTTTACAAAAGGAATGTTTGGTGAGTTATGATATCTGAGTGATAAAATCATTTTTTCTGTTTTATTCAAATTAATGTTCAGTTGATTAGCTTATTAGCTCTTCTAAACGTTTTAAAAATTTCTAAAAAATAAGAGTGACGTAATCTAATTATTTTGTTTAGAGAGCATCACCATTTCGAGATTTTGAGATACTCCATCTCATCGTCTTCACCTTGAACGATTATATTGTAACCTATAAAAAGCTAATAAAATAGTTTATCAGACAAACATGGAAGGGTTAGTCCTTTAAATTTTAACCCCAATGACCAAAACCGTCCTTGCCGGTTGTACCGTATTCACTTTCTTAATTTTTTGTTTTTCGAAGCTGTGTACGTTTTTCTAATAAAAACAGAATCTTCAATATTAACGTGTAGCAGCAAAACACATTAGCTAGTTAGTTTCACCTCTATATTACTTTACATGCAAGCCTGATCTTTAAAATAAATACATCTGTCAAAAAAGCTAATTAAACATAACTCCACGGCCAGGGTATAGCAAGCAACGCTTCCAATTATAGCTCACAAAAATAGGGCCTACAACTACATACAATCGACTAGCACTGCTTTAACGAGGATCAAACGAAAACACGTACGCACGCAACGAACACACGTTACGCACGCACGCCGCTCCACGACGCGCTCGACGCACGCACGTCCAGCTTAGCACCACCCGGCACGTACGCACGACGTGCACGCTCAGCACGCTCCCGTACGGCGTTCACGCCGACGTACGCCCGCACCAGCACGTATGCGCACACACACACACACACACACGCACACACACACACACACACCCACACACACGAGAGCGAAAACACGCTAAAGCGAAAAACTTGTAAACTTGCAAACATGAATCAAGACGGTGGAGCACCGCTAGAAAAAAACAGGTTTATTAACAAAACCGAAGGAAAGTTTAACGTTTTGAAAATATATTATTATTATTATTAAAACAACAATACATCATTATTATTTAATAACATGCTTTATCGGTTTTCTTCTTCTTGAACCGTGAGTCGTCCTCATCATCATCATCATGATTTTGAGATTTGCCTTACCTCATCGCTCTTCTTTCTCTTCTGTGAACCATCATCTTGGATGTGAGATACACCCAGCTCAACCACGTCATCGCTTTCATCATTATCTTGAACGGTTATGTTGTAATAGTTTATTAACAAGTCAGTAAAATCTCTAATGTCCGCTGAGGTTGGCTCATAAACAGGAGAATACATTATAGTAATGCTCACTCGATGACAGTTACACTTTAAAGAGCGAACACACGAGAAACGAGAACGCAGCTAGCCTTGGGTCTTGTGCGCAAGCGTACTCGTCAATGTTAGGTAGAATCGGACATCTTCGGGGATGTCAAGTATTGACCTAACCACACTCTAACATAGCCCCTGGGGCATGTTTATAAATCTAAACGCCTCTTTTATGGTCGAGGTATTTTCTCCTAAGACGCCAGAACGCAGCTAGCCTTTGGTCTTGTGCAAGCGTGCTCGTCAATGTTAGGGTAGAATCGGACATCTTCGGGATGTCTGAGTATGACCTAACCACACTCTAACATATCCCTGGGGCATGTTTATAAATCTAAACGCCTCTTTTATGGTCGAGGTATTTTCTCCTAAGACGCCAGAGGAGTTTGTTTAATTAGCTTTGACAGATTTATTTATGATAAGATCAGGCTTGCGTAAAGTAATATAGAGGTGAAACTAACTAGCTAATGTGTTTTGCTGCTACACGTATCACAGTATTGAAGATTCTGTTTATGTATTAGAAAACGTACTACAGCTTCGAAACAGAGTGCAGATAAAAATTGAAGAAAGTGAATACGGTACAACTTCGCGAGCAGACTTAAGGTTTTAAGTGTGTACAGCATTCCCAGAGCAGCGTTGAAACCATTTAATTTAGACTAACCTCATGTCCATGTAATAATGTCTGATAAACTATTAGGGTTATTAGCTTGCTTTATAGGTTACAATATAATCGTTCAAGGTGAAGCGATGAGATGGTAGTATCTCAAAATCTCGATGATGGATGTCTCTCATGAAATTTCAAAATAAAATAGATTACGTCACTCTTATTTTCAGATTAGAAATTTTTTAAAACGTTTAGTTGACGTTGCTATTAATCCCATCTGATAAAAATCCACAAAGATGTATGCGGCAGAAGTGTTGAGATGCTTGAAATCGACCCCAGCCACAAGAAGAATGTGTTTTCGACTTGTTGCTTCTAATCAACTACCCAGACACGCACCTCGACCGTGTGCGATTATCGTAAACACGGATCCTGCAAACAAACCAGACCAGCATTGGACCTCTATCTACATTGACGAGAGTGGTAACAGAGTTGTTTGAGTTTCAACCTACTTGTTTCTCAAGGTTAACAATTTTCTCAAGGTAGAATGAGTATGCTGTTGTGAAATAAAATCGTGTGTAGATAAACATATAGTCTACAAAGGGTAATTAATAGAAAACATTTTTAATAACATTTTCTTAGAATAATAAAATATTCATAAACCAATATACGTCAACTTAAACTCAGGTGTACATTTTTATAAAGTTTAGCTAACTCAAGGTAAACTTCAAAACCTATGACTAGCTAACTTCAAGGCTAACTTCAAGACCATTGTTTCTCATGACTAACAATTTCTCAATGTGGAATAACCACGTTTTTGTAAAACGTCTTATGTAATAGCATTGTCTGTTACAGATAAATTCTTTGTGTTTAAAACTGTTTCTTGTCTGGATGTAGATTTATAAACCTTCATGTTAATTATACAGTATTTTTGAAATATCATTCGTATATAAGAATAATACAAGGTTTGCTTTAAACGATCTTCATCGTATACTTTAACAGTAAACCTTTTTCAGATAGTTGATCACCCTATTAAAATGGAGCGTTAATAGTTTATAGAAGTATGTAAATAAAAACACGCTACATAGCGATTGTGTTATAAACTAGTGGAGGTCAGTAATTTTTAGTTCACTGAGGTTTTTTTAATTATGACAATAAAATAAGTGTTCTATAATTAAATTTTACTGTCATTCAAATTCAGTTATTAATAATAGCTGTTATCTCATCTTCTTAGAAACGTTTTCTCAGTACATATGACCGTTTTAAAACAATAGACCGATAATAATAATATCTTATTAATTATGCATTATGTATGCGTATGTGCTGCTCAGCCTCAGGTTTAACAAAAGGACTTAATACCATAGAAATAACTACTAGACCAGTAAGCTAAGATAAACTTAAGACTTATTAGACCAGTAAGCTCAGTAAATACAGTTCTAAAAGACCAGAAGTCTCAGTTAGCAAAATTAGCTGTAAAAGGTCCTTAATACAATGGTTTAACAAAAGAATTCATAAAAATAAGGGTAATACGGTCCTTCATGTAAGGTAGTAAAAATAATTATTGAAGAAAAGGGTAGAAAATGCGGTCTCACACGTGGATATCAAAAAATAAGTGAAAAATATATCCTACAGAGGGTATATAAAAATAATTAGTTAAAAGTTGAAAAGAAAGGATACGGTCTCACACGTATATATAAAATAAGGGTAAAATGCGGTCTCACACGTGGATGTGCAAAAATAGGGTGAAAAATACGTACACGTAAGCAGCTAAAAGTATAATGACGTCAAAAATGAAAGGTGATTGTTCTATACACAACGGATTCACATTAACCTCAAAAACTAAAACCCACGTTGGCGCTGACTGTCAATGAACGAGGCATCTATACGATCAGAGTTGTGTAACTAACGTATAAGTGGATTCATCTACAATAATAGTGAAAATACTACTGTCCGTAACATACAGAAATTACTTTAAAATTATTCAAAACCATTTGTCATCATTTTCTAAAGGTAAAAGTGGTGTTCAGAGATATTGAAAAAATTTGAATTTTGAAATTTCTATTTAATTTTTTTACGTTATTATAAATGCTAGAGCAAAATACAAACACTTCTTCATGGTAGCTTGTTACGGTTTAACATGGAATAGTCAGTTTTCAATCGGACGTTTCCTATTTCTATATCCACAACTTATTTTTTAAATACGTTCTTAATATTTTGAAAACTGACTTCGAAAGGTTTTTTATTAAAAATTCAGCAATGTATCACATTTATAATAATAATAATAAATCTATTTATGCTTTGTAACAAATAAATACATTCGCTCGTCAAACATTTAATCAAAATATATAAACTTATTGTTCTTACATTTACGTTTGCATTAAATCTAAATCAAAGTTTATAAATTCTTCATAAGTATAAAACACGTTATTAATAAGAAATTTTTGACTTTTTCTCTGAAAGCATTATAACAAGAGATCTTAATGTGTGATAGCATTATAAAACTTTTATCAAACAGAACCATCCTGTCTTTTAGATAAACGCAGTATGGAACACAGATGTTACTTTTAAAACGAGTATTGTATAAATGAACATCCGACTGTAAAGTATAATTGCAGATATTACGCTTAGCATGACAGAGACAAGTAAGTATAAATATAGAAGGTACAGATAGAATTTGAAAATGAGAGTACGCCTCTTTACAATCAGTCCTATAACCACGATTTGGTACAATCCTTAGGCTTTCTTTGATACCTAAATATTGTTTTAACAGCAGAATGTAAACAATTATTGAGTAAGATACATGACAATGAATCAGAGCAAAATAAGCTGATCTTAAAATAGGTGATACACTATTGATAATCGTCTTAGAACGTATAAATTACTACAAATCTTGGCGCTTATGTAGTCAGCATGATCCGAAAATTGAATTTTGTATTATGCAAACACCATAAAACTTTTACAAAAGGAATGTTTGGTGAGTTACGATATCTGAGCGATAAAATCATTTTTCAGTTTTATTCAAATTAATGTTCAGTTGATTAATATGACACCAGTTATTAGCTCTTCAAAGAACTGTTTAGATTCATTAGCTTCATCAATGCTCTTTTACCAATAATGTAGCATCGTCTGCGCACGATAGACAATTATTCCCTTGTGATACGAAACTAGGCATATCATTAATGTATATCAGAAACAAAAGTGGGCCGAGGATGGTACCTTGGGGTACACCTTTAGTTAATGGTAGTTTACATGAATATTCATTGTTTATTCTTACACATTGATACCGATTTGATGAATAAGATTTTATCAATGCTATACTTTTCTCATTAAAATTGTACACTTTTTCTCATTTTGTCAGTAGTATGTCATGTGATACACTATCAAACGCCCTTGATAAATCTATGAAAATAGCACGTGTATGTTCACCTCTTTCGAAGTAATCAAGAGTCTGGTTAACAAATGTTACTATAGCATCAGAGGTACACCTACCGGATGTAAACCCAAATTGATTTTCAGTAAAGAGGTTATTTTTCGTGCTACTACTATTCAGAGACAATAAAGTATCCCCAACTTCCATAGATGTAACTAGATCTAAATTAAATTTTAAGTACTGTGAGACAGTGATGTTACATATACTTGCAGGCGATGGACTTTGTGAAGGACTGTTAATGCCACTACTGTTGGCTTGATAAAATGTGAATGAAACACTTCGATAGGAATATTGTGATAGTATGTTTTTTTGGATTTCGATGTGAATTAACAATCTTTTTGATTGTCTGATCGCATTTTGATCCTTTTATGGACCATCATCACGAAATTTCTGAATTCCGCCCCTGCATTTTCAAAAAAATTATTTAGTTAACCTTCCTTCGTGTTTAATATTTTATAAAATAAGGAAAAGTACTAAAATAAAATATGGTTAGTTATGCAACTTAACGTAAAAAACTAAATGCTTGTAAACTTAACATTAAAGTTACCTATTTAAATGACCATTATCAAACACTGCTAAAATACATATGTATAATTTCGAAAAAAAAATGATTTTTGGTTACGGAAAATAATCGATCAAATAATTGATTAGCCAAATAACAGATTTTTTAAATAATCCTGGTCCTGAACAGGCTAAGTGTAGCGTGCCGTGCTAAATCACTCAGGAACACTTAAGAGAACGGATAGGGGGATATTGCATTGCCAAGAGATGCCTATGAACGACTACCTTAAATAAATTTTTTCATATGATAAGTGAGAGAAAATGAGGAACTAGGGAAATGTGAATTACTCCCGTTTGGTACGAAAAGTGGAGATTTGTACTGTGTAACGGTGACAATTAATAATTTAGTGTGGTGAGGAAATTCATTTTAGAACGAAGTCAAACGTTACCATTTCATTTAAGCTATAAACGCTAATACGCTAAATGTTAATACACATTGAAAATAGTAATACCTGGAATTAATTTGAAAACATGATCGGCCAGTTGCTTCTTGTTACTGGGTAACAAAAATAATAGGAAAAAAAATAAATCGTTTCTTTTATTGTTCCGTCAATTTCAGAATTTTTGGAAGTTACTTTCAAACTCTAAGTAGAAGATTAATCAGAAGTTGACAATTAAGAAACTATTCATTTACGTTTATCCTGTTAGAGTTGGGTAGTTTCTCACTCATATGCGGAATTGAGGAATTTTAAAAGAAAGGTGTTTTAAAAATTGAAAAAGCTCGAACATATCTTATAGGTAAATGGAATTGCTTTTGTTGTATCTCTGCATTCTGAAATGTCATTTATTTTAGCTTTATTTCTGGGATTTTTATCTTAGAGCTTCGTTTGTTATTGTGTTTTCGCTTTGGGATTTTGATCTTGTTTTGCTGTTGCTAAAACGGAAATTGTGGAGATTACAATCAAGACCTTTAATGGTAGTGGCCCGCTTATGGCAGATTTCTAACTTTCGTATAAATTTATATATATATATATATATATATATATATATATATATATATATATATATATATATAACAGGGTGTGGCGAAGAGCTTTGATTAAAAGTAATGGCGGATACAGTTATGTTAAAAATCTGAAATTACGAAGCTGTAGGTTTTGGATGACGCTGAGTTCAAATATAATATTGTCCTGAATGTGGCACTTCTGGTTATACCGAAAGTAGACATCAACTTTGTTATTTTAAACGGAACCTAATATTTTTTATTTTATTTTCGAATTCTACATGAAATTCTAGATAAAACTTGTGCACAATATCCTATACCCAGTGTTGGGTAGGATCTAGATCAAAGTGATCTAGATCCAGGATCTAGATCCACTAAACGGATCTATGATCTGGATCTAGATACTTTGCTCTGCTAGGATCTAGTATCTGAATCTAGATCACATTTTAACAGATCTTTAGTACTTGAATCCAAAGATCCATTAGAATATTTTAAAATGTATTTTAAGGGTATTTTGTGAAATTTTTAACTGGCTTGAGGCAACAAAGCTTTATATTTAAAAAATACATTATGTTCCGTTACGATCGTTACAGCCGTACTCCACAGAGATACATACACATTTACACAATTACCTACTGCCTGAGGCATGTTAAATTCCGAAATAACCAATAATAGAACTATTCATTTCCTTTGTTAATATTTCCGTCGGTTGTTTTTGTTTCCCAAAGCTACAAAGGCAATGACAGCTAAGTGCTAATCTAATGACTTAATGAGTAATGACAATGGGGTCATCCATCCAGTAAAGTAGGTACTTAAGTTAAGTGGAACTGGAATTCCCTGTTGCTAATTTAATCAAACAAAAGGAGGTATAGAAAAACAACAATCTTGTCTTCAGTTCTTAAGAATACGACTTTAAGTAAAGCACATTTGTTAATTGTTAGTTAGATCAACAATGAGTGACGAAGCTGAATTAATGGAAGTTCCACCAATCTTAAGCGGTAAATTTTATAAAATTTTATCAAAATGCGACAACAAGATAGTGACCCAGTGTCTAAATTGTCCCGCACAAATACAAGGTTATGTGACGTCAACAGGAAATTTTATTCGGCATATGAAGGTATGTATTAATATAGTTTTTGGCAGAATTTTAGTATCATTTATTGGATTCTTACGAAATACATCATCTGATATATCAAAACGTGATTTGTAGACTTAATTTTTCTTATTAAATTCTATATGAATTACGTAAAGTATTTTTGTTGCAAAATACTTAGTTTCTCGTGTAAAAGAACGTTTACAAAAGGTTGAGATTTATTTCTTAAAGTCCCTAATGCATCAAAAACTTTTTAAATGTTTATGACACCTGTATTCATAAAAGATGGGATCAGTCGCTTCCAAAATTGGTGTTGTCTAAATTTTGACTGAAACTTGAAGTGACTTCAATCTAAATTTTATAAATTAACATACACTTTCTCCTTTTTTTCTAGAGAAAGCATCCAGTAACATTTAGCAAATTCGATGCAGAAAAGACAACAAAAAAAAGTAAAACCAAAATTTTATCAATGAAGAATTTCAACAAGACTAACATTTTTCAACGATCTACCAGTTCTACCACAAAGAACTCGGTTAACAAACTCGTCTTAGATTACATAATTGAAGAGATGAGGCCTATTTGTACAGTCGAAAAACACGCATTTATTCGGTTAGTAGAAGGACTTTCTGGCAAAAACCTTGTGACCGAAAAACGCTCAAGAGTAAATTAGAAGAAGAGAAATCAGCAGTTATTGGTGCTGTAATAGAAGAATTAAATAAAACCAAATACGTCTGTACAACTGCAGATGTTTGGAGCACCAATAACAAAAGTTATCTTGGTATGACTGCACACTTTATCGATAGTAATAGCTTCCAACGTAAATCTTTTGCATTAAGCTGTAGGCGATTTAAATTTCACACACATTTGACAGAATTGCGGAATTAATAAGTGAAATTCATAACGAATACAAATTAAATCTCGGTAAAATTTCAGGAACGGTAACAGATAACGCAAGCAACTTTAATAAAGCTTTTAACGTATTTACTGCTTCTATATGTAATAAGAGCAGCGATAGCGAATTGCAAAATCAAAATGATGTAGATGTTGAATCATTACCTGCTTTTGATACCGAACATTTTAAGTGTTGTTTGCATACACTCAGCCTTGTAATTACGATAGATGCAGCTAAAGCATTTGAAAACGTAAGGTATAAAAAATGTACGATACTGTTTTTGGGAAAGCTTATTCTTTATGGAATTTAGTGAGTAGGTCAACTAAGACGTCGGATCAGTTAGAAAATGTTTGCGGTGTCAAATTGAAAGTTACTTGTCCTACTCGTTGGAATTCCATGTATGACGCATGTGTTAAACTAATTAATATTGAAGCAAAATTAAGTAATGTTTGTAAATTATTAAAATTAGACGTGTTCCAACTGTCAGATTTTGTGTTTTTAAACGAATATATTTCTGTTACAAAACCTATAGCCGTTGCAATAGATATTTTACAAGATGAAAAAGCTTGTCAGTTAGGTACTGTTTTGCCAACACTTTTCAAAATTAAAGCTAGCTTAGAAGCAATGACAAAACTGACATTTTGTTCTAAATTAAGAGAATGTTTATTGAACGGCTTTACAAGACGTTTCTCTAATATAATGGATATTAAAAATTCTAGTAGTCGACCATACCTGTTATCCACAATTTCTAACCCAAAATTTAAATTATGGTGGTTAAAATTACCCCTTTAAAAATGAAACAGCATTCTGTCAAACGCAATTATTGTGTGAACTTAACAATTCCGGATTTCAAGAAAATCTTAATAATTCAGAATCAGAAATTCAGTTCACACTTACTGAAAAAATCCTCTGCCACGGACGAATTCTTTGATTTTTAAAAATAAATACTCAATCGCAAACAACATTTGATTCAGAATGCACAAATTATTTTAAAGACACAAGCACTAACTATGAGCAATTAAATATGTACCCTGCTATAAAAGAAATCTTTTAAAATATAATTCTATACTTCCTTCATCTGCCCCCGTTGAAGGATATTTAGTATGGGTGGACTAATTTTAACTTCTCGTAGGAATAGATTAGGTGATGATATATTTGAGATGCTATTAATTTAAAAATAAAATTAGATAATAAAATGTAATTATGTAATGTATACTTCTAATAATTTAGATAAATGTCCTTATCCTTATAATTGTATAACAACTATGTGTTAAGTTAAATTAACAATTAACATTGCAACTTGCAAGTGTAAATGTGTACCTAATACTAATTTTGTAATTTGTAGTGCGTTAAATAATTAATGTCAGTTTTCAATAAAAACCTATAAAAATTATATTTGTATATTATTTTTCTTAATAATTTAACCTTACGGACTAATATTTATATTACATGAAAAATGATCATGGGAATGGGAGTACTACTCATCAGAAGCAGTACTAGCAATTAAAGATAATATTAATAATTAGAAAAATCTCGAAACAATTTTAGGAATGTCGGATCTTTATAAAAGATCTAGATCCCATTTCAAGGATCTTTGAACTTTATCTAGATCCATTTTACGTACGGATCTTGAACCTTTATCTAGATCAGTTTTAAAAATGTGTTTGGATCTGTATCTAGATCCTAAATAAATGGATCTTACCCAACACTGCTATACCAAAATGAAGTATTTTCGAGATATTTCGATTTTTTAAATTTTGAAAAATCCTAGTCCACATTGAATTACGATATCTCCATTAATTACGAAGCTAGTGACGTGAAATTGTAACCAATAAAAACAAGCGCTTGCCCGTTAACACCATATATCCATCTCATTGATATTTCATGCAGGTGTATTAAACTTAGCCGCCAACATGCACAATTTAAATCATTTATAAGTTGCTTACTTTAAATAGAACACCCTGTATTTTATTACATTTTCCGCTGTTTTTTAAGCCAATTCGTTTGGTATCAGTATTCTCTATACCTAAATCCAACCACATTTGAGATATTTCATTATCTTAGTTAAAACATAACAACACTTAGTTATTTCAACATTAGTAAAGGGTAGGCCATGGCTGTCAAAGATTTGATAGTTAATTGTTTATGTTGTTTTGACAGTTTTCTTTACCAGTTTGTATTTCATAGTAAATAATGGAAATGTAGTATTTACTAATGTAGATTTTTAAATCTTATTATTATTTACGGCGAGTGTAATAGAATCGTTGAACGGACTTGCCATGTTTTGCAGAAAGATATCCTAATCGACCAAATGCAACTGGTGATATTGTAAGAAGATTGCTTAAAAACTGCCGTCAATTTGGTCAATTTAAGACAAAAATTTAAAAAAAACTAAAATGGAAACCATTTTCATATCATTTGGTGCAACACTTACTTAGGTGATCTTCCTCGAAGGGTAGAATTCTGTGAATCGTTTTTAATGAAGACCCAAGAGGACGAAAACTTCATAAAAAAAGTTATATGGTGTGATGAAGCAAAGTTTAGCAAACATGAATTATTTAATCGACATAATTCCCATTTTTGGTCTAATGAAAATCCACATGTTAGTAGAGAACGTTATTTGCAAGATAGTTGGAGTTTTAATATTTTTTGTGCAATAAAAGACGATAAAATTTTAGCATTAAAATTTTATGATGAAAATTTAAATGGTATAAGATATTGCCACATTTTAGAAGAAGCCATACGACCGGCGTTACATACTTTAAGAAATGGAGAGGCGGCGTCAGCTTGGTATCAGCAAGATGGAGCACCTCCACATAACTTTGGGCCTGTTGCTCAGCATCTTTACGACATGTTTGATGATAGATGGATTGCCAATCAGGGTCCGTTTCGTTGGCCAGCTCGCTCTCCTGATTTGGCTCCTCTAGATTTTGGTAATTGGGGTTACATTAAAAATCAGGTATTTTCCAAACCTGTTATGACAAAGGAAGGTATGATGCAGAGAGTCTTACATGCTTTTAATTCTCTAACACCCGACCATATTTCCAGAATTACAAGACATAACTTAATGAAAATGAAAATGAAAATGAAAATTTTAATGATATCCATAATTAATAATCCTTTCAGGCTATTGGTCACTTTTCAGAATTAATAACTTATGAAAAAATAACAAAATATCACCTTAAATAATGGAAATCATGGCCTACCCTTTACTAATGTTGAAATAATTAAGTGTTGTTATGTTTTAACTAAGATAATGAAATATCTCAAAGTTGATGTCTACTTCCGGTATAACCGGAAGTGCCACATTCAGGACAATATTATATTTGAACTCAGCGTCATCCAAAACCTACAGCTTCGTAATTTCAGATATATAACATAACTGTATCCGCCATTACTTTTAATCAAAGCTCTTCGCACCACACCCTGTATATTGCAACCTAACCGTTACCTGTCATGTTGATGACGTCCTAACCACGATTGCTAGTTTACCTTTCGTAATCTTCAATTATAATTGCCATTGAGACTTAATTTGAAAATTGCTATATTGATATCCTGCTTATCACATAATTGATTTAGGAAAGACTATTTGCTTATCGTATAAATTACTAAGGGCAATTGAAATAATTTTTTTTTCTGTCTTTGTATGTTTAGTACGGACTAGTGTATAAATGACAAGTTCATTCATTTAGATTGTTGTTTTGAAGCTCAATATACTCAAAATTCCGCAGAAGATATAGATATTGAATAGAGCTTATTAAGAATGGTGCTAGTTCCGGGGAACATTTCTTTAAGGCTATAGCTGGGTTTCAGTCTGAGATGAGCTCGACTTCACATAGTATTTACGCTATGGAAAGGTTGCAAAGGAATCCCGTAAATTACTCCATTGAGCCACAAGGTTTTATCAGTGAACAACAGAAGAATTAGGGACAGTAGCAGTTATTTCTATTAGACAATGGTCAGATAAACCTAATGGGGAAAGAACTGAAGTTTTATAAACAACCGGGTTTGATTAAGAGTGATATCTATAAGATGTGGAGTATGGTTAGGATTATTATAGATTTTTGTGGGTTAAGAAATGATTTGTGTGAGATCAGATGAAATAGCAAATGTTTCTGCACTATGACCATCAGGATTAGTAGTAGATGAAAATTAAAGCCAATTAGAGTTGTAAACATTGAAATCTTCCAACACTTAGATATCGCAAGATGGAAACTGAGGCAGAAGATCCTGCTTCAACTTTCAAACTAAGGTGGTCAAGAAGGCTTGAAAGTTACTGAGACTTAAATAATCAAATAATCAAATTATGAATTAATCAAATAATCGATTAGTCATATAATGCTTTAATCAAATAATCGATTAATCGTATAATCCATTAATTAGACAATTGATTAATCATACATCAGTTAATCGGAGAACGTCTAATACGCAGAGCATAGTGAAATATAGTATACAAACTAGGGATGTATGGGCAGAAAATTTAATGAGGAACAAGGGTGGAGGATTGTAAGTTTAAACAAATAATAATCAAGTACTGAAGATAATCGATAGTCAAATAATCGATTAATCAAATAGTTGAATAATCAAATAATCGATTATTTTCAAAAACGTATCAAAACTTAATCGATTATAATCGATTAACCGATATTTGGCGAGCCCTATTAAATAGTACTTTATTACTGACTGTGTAACGTATGCCCGGTAACAGATGGAGCACTAAGGGCATTCATACGATTCTCACCGTGTATATTTAGAATATTACCGGTTTTATCCTACGACTACCTTGATCAGAATTTTACAATTATTACGTTCAGTTTAATCGATGGAACCTCTGGTAGATTGAAGGAACATCTCTTTTTGTTTAATATTCTGAGTGTAAAATCATTTATTGTCAAATTTTTACTTTGAGATTTTACTATGGTGAATTTCTATGGTCAGAACACGGCGGTCACCGGTTAAACAATAGAGGTTTCTTTTTCGGTTGCTTTATTGATAAAATACGAGTAATAATAGAAAAACCTGAATATCGGGGCTCGCCCTAAGATGCATCTCAGTGCTTACATAGTATTTAGTTCTTCTTTTGAATTCATGTTTTACACGTTTTACATTTGGTATAGTGGAATATATTTTGTGTACATTTGTATATCAACATATGGTGACCCTCAAAATAACTGATCTCGTTAGACAACCAACAGGGTCACATACTTGTATGCTTGTGAACAATTTTAACCAAAATTACGTTTATAAAAAACTTGACGTATATCTGATCTAAAGCTGTCGATAAAGCTTCCATAGGTTTGTTTAAATTAAGCCGAAGGATCTTAATTTAAAAAGTGCTTGATGTTAGTCATAAATCAAACTGTACATTATCTAACAAAAGTCTTCAAAATCATTAAGCTTTTTATTGCTTTGCCCTTTCTAAGTTTGTAGATTCGAGCATTCTGTGCTTGCTTCAATATTAGATAAGTGATTAATTAAGTTACATTCAGACAAGATGAGGGTTAGACCGCTGGATGTTAATTGTATCGTTCACTTAAGCAAAGGTTTTGCTAGATGAGTATCGCCCAGTTTAATCAATCTTAGTCAATTCTATTATTTGTTTTGCACTTAATTTCTTGGTGTAATTTCTTCAGATAAAACAATGTATAAAAACTATTTATTGAATAATTAATAAATAACAGAATTGTATCTATAACACAATAAATAAAACTAGTTTAATTTATAATACTTCCTGGCATTCTCAATGGCTGTGTTCATAAAATCAATATCACAGGGACCCTTACCCCAAAACGGTCCCATACAACCCAGCTGCTCAAAACAAGCGTGGTTTTGAGAAATTGAAACCGTAGAACAACACGATATAATTGCCCAATCACAGTTATTAGGCTGTTGCTTTGCCACCAGATTTTGCTTAGGCGTTTCCATAAAATTTTTAGTCAAAGCAGCATTCTGAGGTTTTTGCGGTGGTTTAGCTGGCACTGTAAGCACTTCTTCCCAAATTGTATTATCAAAATTGTAATTATTTTTGGGTACATTAGCAGATAAAGAAGATAAATGAAGGGTATTTTTAGTATTTTTTATGTACCCCTTTCCAATTTTTCTATCCGGTGTGGAAATCTCATCCCAAATAGGACCTTCATATTGGAGTTGTGAGTACTGAACTGCTTGGTTATTAGTAAAGGCGGCACGATTAAGCAAAAAATTATTGTTGGCTTCCATTGATCCTTTCTCAATTTTACTTGAAGGTCGCACGAATTTATTCGTGTTAGGTACTATATACCATTCAGCAGCGTTAGCGTGTAGTAGATTGACTGCCAGAAGTGACATAACGAATGCAGGATGCTTCATTCTGTAACAAATCGGTTTTTATTATTATTTTTAGTACAAAACTAATCTTAAGTCTGATGGATTAGAGGAGAGTCACAAGGTTTGCGAATTGGACCCATACTATAAAATCTTGCCTTATTTAGAGCTACACTTGTAAAGCATTAGTTAAACGCCTGTTCACAATTAAAATGTTAAAATCCCAAGAATAAAATACATAATGTATGATAATGTTTCTTTGTGGTATATAATTATGCAAATATAAAATTATGCTTAGTTAAATACAGCTGTTGTTTATTTTGAAATATAAATATAAACATTATGCAAATTATTAATATCAGACGGAATCTATATTTATACAAACTAAACGTTTATATTAATTTGTTATTATTAAATTTCACGTGGCGTATTAATTTTCCCATTCCGCTCGAAAGATGAAAAGATTATTGTCTTTTTAAATTAAACGGTTAAAAAGTATTTTATTTTATAATTGCCAAATAATTAGGCTTGTTTTAAAGTAATGTGTCTGTATTTTTAAATAATCCATTATATTTGAGTAAATACAGTTAGTTGTTAAAACTGCATTTGATTTAATGCTTATTATATACATTGAACTGATCACCCTCAAACAAAACTCAACAGAGAAAACTAAACAATGTGGATTGTTATTAAAAACTGTACCGAACAACAGTCACACAAAAACATATTCTAAACAGAAAGGCAAATGTTTTTTATTCAGGTAACAATTAAATAAACCTAACTATTTGTGAGCCCGATTTCGAACTGGAAGGTCTAAACAGCCCCTAAACTTCAATGTTTGAAAGTGTCTAAGCTAATGATCGTTAGCGTCGACCCTCTCACCTGCTGAGGAAATAACAAAAAAATTGCTGCTTTGTTTTATTACCGAAAACTCAAGACTGCGAACGGGTTACGTCACACATCGCCTTTGAAATTAACCACCCGTAGGAGTGACGGCTAACGTAACGTATAAGAGTGGCGTAAACTGATGGAATAACCAACCTAGAAACCTGTGAAACAAACGCATCTCACTGTATAGTTAGTTGCATCCAGCACTGCAGAACACAAAGTCACCTACTTGAGTTCTTGCTCCTCAACCAACCTACATCTGCACATTCTAACAAAATAGAACTATAACATTTCAGCTAAACAAGCCTACCTTCGAACTTCCATGGTGATATTTGATCTGTATTCCGTTGCATACACTGGGTCCACTTCCTTGCGCCGTTCGTAAGTTGACCTACCGCACAGACGACGTACCGAGTTCGCTGCCACCAGGTCGATAACTGCCGTCATAACATATTCGCGACTTATCGGATGTTCTTCACTTACAACCACCAGCAGCACCTGGTGTCCTTTACCAAGCAGTACTGCGTTAAACCACGTACCACCTAAATACGCCTGATGCACATCCTGAATCTACTCTAGTAGTGTACCTTTTGTATTAATTTACAACCTGTACAATTCCTTTGTCTTTTGTCATATCTACTCCCCTAGAGCCAAAACGTGTAAGAACTTTTATATTTCTATGCACCTACTCCAGCAGTGCACCATTTATCTTCATTTGGAAACCCAATTTGTAAATACCTTTCCGCAACTATTTCCGTAGTGCGAACTTCGGTGAACATTGCAAGACCTTGGTACACATTTGCACCTAATTTTACGTATTGTTTGTTTAGTTTTAGTATTATATTGTTCACTGTTTGTGATAATTTCATAATTGGTTGTTGACACTATAAACTTAAAATCAATTCCTGTTGTTATTTAGAATTTGGTGCTTTGTAGTAAGGCATACTTTATGCAAGTTTGCACACTCAAAAACGTAGGATCTATCGATAGAGAGTTTCTCAGCAAGGCGTTGCACGGATCCATCTCAAGAATCGACGGAACTACATATCTTTGTTGATGACATCTTGTAGGACACCATGGTGTTCCTCCGCTACTTGGGGACATCACACCAGTGTTGAGGCCGACCAACAGCTCTCTATCGCCGTCATGTCTGACTGGTACCGCAACCATTTGGTGGCAAAGCTATCGAAACTTCCTACCAACGTACGCTATCTTCAAACGTTTATCCTTACACGAGTACGACGGCTCAAAAGGTCGTGCCCGCTTACGATCCAGAAAACAAAAGGCGGAGACCTGCATCGGCTACGAGCGACATACGCCCAAACTGGAAACACCTAAACCTCGATATAAAGGAGAACCAGTAAGCCAAGTACGCACCACGGAAGCAACAAGTTCACATCACAAGAGGCTTATACACATCCACTGCCACGCAGCAACTACTGACCTAAACTAGAATACTACCACAATTGCCATTGAATACTAAGGACTCGACCAGGATAAACTATCAGTTGCGACAAGCAGTGCAATTGCTCGACCATGTTGATAAGGCACACAGACCTACTAAAGGTACTGGTATACATCGATAATATGCACCACCACGGTTTAATTGGTACTAGAGCGACACACAACTTCGTTGCTCAAGATTTAGTGGCGCGAAACGCAACTGACTTCAAATAAATCAGCACAACTAGCACCACATTGAGTGTCAAACACCTTGAAGTCAACTTTTAAGGTAACGGAATCGCTAGTAGCATTGCTGATAGCGCCACTGCATAATAAATTTAAAACGTATCTGCATTTACGTTGGTCAGTAATGTTGCCACGGCATAAACTGGTACAGAACGTTAGACTCAGCACAACGCGTTCGAATGGGAAACTCTCATCAAATGACGCCCCCGCAATGGTCCGCCAAAGGATAAAACCATCAGCCGCTCCAGAATGTTGTGCATTTCAGCTCCCATAGGTCTACAGTCCACCAGCACACGGATCACCTGAAGATAGCTGGTGCGATCCAACCGAAACGTCACGATGGAAGATACGGTTCTTTTAAGAACCAACCACAGCAGACAACGTCGGAAGAAATTAGAAAGAGCAGAAACAACATAGTCAACACCCGCGCAATCGTGAAAACCAACATTCGATACCCCTACATGGAAAAAATTCTACAGCAGACCAAGAAGAAATAAGTTACTATACAAAATAAGTGTAACCATTGCATTTATAATATCAACAAATAGGATTTAGGTTGCGGTTACGTAACCCGTGTAATTTAATTTACAGAGCAGTTTTCAAAAGTCAAGCAGAGTTATTACTGTTTAGGAACATAATTTAGCACATCATAACAATTGCAAAGGTTTCCAGGATCACAAACGCGATAAAAACCAAAAACTCGTAAACGTGCCCTATTTGTATCTATTCAGGGATCTATTGAATGGTATATGCATAATAAACGTGATATTAATTGTGCAAAATTGGTCTTTGGCTCACACATTGTTTTTGTGTTACAGTCATTTTATCTGATTATAAAGCTTGTGTGTGGGTGTGTGTGCGTGCATTTGTGTATTCGTGCGTGCGTGTGTATGTGTTGTTGTGTGGTGCGTGTGTTTGTGTGTGTAGTATGCGCTGCGTGTTATGCGTGTGCGTGTGTGCATGTCCGTGTGCGTGTGCAGTGTGTGTGTGTCATGATGTGTATCGTGTGATGTCCGTGTGCATGTGCGATGTGGTGTGTGTGATTGTGTGATGTGTGTGATGTGTGATGTGTGATTGTGTGTGATGTGTGTGATGGTGTGATGTTGTGTGATGTGTGTGATGTGTGATGTGTGATGTGTGATGTGTGTGATGTGTGATGTGTGTGTGATGTGTGATGTGTGTGTGTGTGTGTGATGTGTGTGATGGTGTGATGTGTGTGATGTGTGATGGTGTGTGATGTGTGATGTGTGTGATGTGTGTGATGTGTGTATGTGTGATGTGTGTGATGTGTGTGATGTGTGATGTGTGTGAGTGTGTGAGTGTGAGTGTGTGCGGGTGTGGGTGTGTGTGTGTATGTGTGCGTGTGTGAGTTTGTGCGTGTGTGTGTGTACGTGTGTGCGTGTGTGTGTGTGTGTGTGTGTGCGTGTGTGCGTGTGTGTGCGTGTGTGTGTGTGTGTGTGTGCGTGTGTGTGTGCTGTGTGCGTGTGTGTGCGTGTGTGTGTGTGAGTGTGTGTGTGTGTGTGCGTGGTGCGTGTGTGTGTGTGTGCGTGTGTGCGTGGTGCGTGCGTGTGTGCGCGTGTGTGTGCGTTTGTGTGCGTGTGTGCGTGAGAGTCCGTGTGTGTGCGTGTGTGGTGTGTGTGTGGTGTGTGTCGTGTGTGTGTGGTGTGTGGTGCGTGTGTGCGTGTGCTGGTGTGTGTGTGTGCGTGTGTCGTGTGTGTGTGTGTGCGTGTGTCGTGTGTTGTGTGCGTGTGTGTGGTGTGTGCGTGTGTGCGTGTGGTGTGCGTGTGTGCGTGTGTGGTGTGTGTGTGTGAGTGTGTGTGGTGTGTGATTGTGGTGTGTGGTGTGTGTGTGGTGTGTGGTGTTTGGGTGTGTGGTGTGTGGGGTGTGGGTGTGTGGGTGTGTGGGTGTGTGTGTGTGGGTGTTTGTGCGTGTGTGAGTGTGTGGCTGTGCGTGCGTCGCGTGTGCGCCGCGTGGTGTGTGATGTGTGTTTGACTATATGTGTAAACTGACTCAAAGATTTTTGCTTGAATAATATCTTATAGTTATTTAGAAATAAAATTAAAGGTATCCTGGTGCTTTAGACATTCTACAATGTAAAAGGTTTTCATCAAACATAACTACGATCTTTGTATCTACGTGTTTTGGTTGGGTTTTTCTTAATTCCTGTTTTTAATAAGTTGTTATTTACACTTGTTGACGTGTGCAAGTATATTTATTTATTTATTTAACGGGCAAATCCCAGTTGGTATTCACGTACAATAACACAAAAGTAAATCATCATTATTATTGTTACTCTTTCGAGCTTTGGACTTGTCACAGTTAAAATTTTCCAAAAAATGTTACTACTTATTTCTAAACGGAAGTCTTTTTACTTTGGTTAAGAGATGGAACTGGTATTAAACGTAATATTATAATATTAACGTTATTTAACTGAAAGATTCTTTAACACATTTATAAATTATATTCACGAGATGTCGCCCATTTCGCCGTCAGTTTATGTCACCTCTTCAATTTATCCGGGAACAGTTCTTTTACAGCTTTTACTGCAGTATTTGATGCGTAGCTAGTAGCTCCATCTTGCGGAAACCACCACTGTTCATTAAAATCATCAAATTCTTGGAGATCAGTGTAAAAATAGTCACGGATCATTACCGCATACCTGTTAGAATTGGCGGTTACTGTTTGTTCGTTATTTTCAAAAAAGTATGTCTATTGCCAATTCTGACATTAAGTTTCCATAGCTTGCTTTTCCCATTCCAAACGTTCAGGCAATTGATATTAACAGGCTTTAAAGCTCTAAATAAAATAAAAGTGTAAAACCCTGTGAGACACGTGTTACTTTTATTAAACGTCGATTCATATATAACTGTTTGCCAAAGTCTACACAACTCATGTTGTTTACTTACTACACTACAGATATGAAAGCAACGTCAGATCCACAGTGACTGGGTGGCATCAGCGTTAAGGCTAGAATGAGTAGATGGGAAGTAGAAGGGAAAAAGTCCTCCATAAGGGTATTGTGGCGTTAGGCTACCACTTGTAAAAACTGAGTGTGTGTAGGCTAGATACACATGCTCGGGTGGTAATCCAAAGGTCGAGAAGACAGAGCCCCGATTAATACGGATATTTTTGGTGATTCTTGATCTTTCTGTTTCGCCTTTGCGGATGTTGCCCTTAAATGCCTGAGTTCTCACTTTGCGTGGTCTAGTGCTCTCTCCTAGGCATAGCGCTTGGAATTATAGTCTTCATTGAGCGGTTTGGTTTTAGTTAGTATTCTGCTGAGGGTTCTCGTCGATTTCAAGGCAGTGCGTATTTTGTATTTGTTGCTTATTTTGTCTAAGGTACCTTGTATATATGATATTATGGCTGTATATTTAGGTTTTTATTTTTCGGTTATCCTTTCCCTGTTTAGCTTAGGTGTTAGATTCTGGTAGCTAAGAGTTTTAGCGATATTTTCTTCTTCTTTTTTCAGGTCTTCTTGTTTTGAGCATATTGATTTCGCTCTATCGTACCAGCATCTTACCACGCCTAACTTCACGCTTTTGTGGTTATTGGGAGTTGTAGTGTAGGTACCTCTCCATGTGGGTACGTTTCCTGTATACACTTGTCGTGAAAGTGTTGTCATCCCTGTGCACAAGTACATCCAGAAATGTTTTTTTTTTGTTCCGACTATAATTTCATTAGGAAAACCCATAAGGAAAACAAGTCGACAAAAATCGAGTCTATGGTCAAGAGTACGCCACACTTCGTGGAAACCATCAGGAACTTCTAAGCAAACCACGAAGAAATACTCGTAAGCTTCGACATCGTAAGCCTATTCACAAATGTCCCCACCCATAAGGCACTATCGTAAGGGATAGGCTGTTCTTCAAATTTAATCTATAAATAACAGTCACCCTTTTTGGAAATTAAACCGCGTAGGTTAACGATTTGTGTCTGTGATCAATTAAAGGAATTCAAGTGTAAGTAGGTATTTTTATATAAATGAAAGCTTGCAGCGAATCATTTACCAGTTTAGATAACATATTAAATACCAAACATTGCTTTGCAAAGGTATCTTATTCGTACGCGGGCTCATTAAACTGAAATCTGTTAAAATAGAAGACAGTACAGGGCCCTCTCCTCTCTCTCTCTGGTATTTGTGTGAATTAGCGTTGTTGTTTGTTGTTTATATTTATATTTATGTAGAGGTGGGCTGGTGAACGGGTACATGATACCGCTGGTTATTAGTTGTAAAAGGCAATTGCCAGTGGGTACGCACTCTCGGGGCCAGATAACCATTAAACACCTCGAATTTTATTTTTATTGTTTTTATTGTTGTATAGATGAATGTTTAACCTGAGAAAGGAGTGCTGTATTTTTCTAACGCCCTCAAATTTAAATTTCGGTCACTATGTTGTGATCTATTTATAACTTACCCTTGTAAGGCTTTGTTTTAATGAGTTTTTTTTGTGTCAGTTGTTAGGTTGAATTCTTTGCCTGCGAACTGATTTCTCTTTATATGCAATTGATTGTAATTTGAATTATGTATTTTATACCTTCGTAGTCACTAAACAATTGTGTATATGTAAATTCCTTGTCTATTTTCTTTGTCCTTGCCTTTGCCTTATTATTACCTGTACAATTTTACTGTTGTATTTTATATGTACCGTAATTTACTTTATTGTTTTATGTGCTTAGTTACTTAAAGACCGGCATGATTGGTTTTAAAGGGCCACATGTTTGGTATTTTTATTCTAATTTATTTATGACCCAATTGTGGGTGTGACTACATGTGTTTTTTTTAATTGTGTTTCTATGTAACTAAACTGCTTTTTATGCATTTTCTCAAATATTTATGAATAAAGTGGGTTTTATTGGTGGTTCTTTCCCACAATAGTATATTAACGGGCTCAACAACCGTTGCGCAAAGCTCATTGATTTTAATTTGAGTAGTCTCATCTTTTTTTACCTGCCTCTCATGATGCAACACTTACCTCATCCAGTCTATCTAATTCAGATAGCACTAGACGGCCACTTCGTTTGATCAGATTTGAGGTTTGCGAGTAATTAAATATCAGCCTTGTAAATAAATTCTAATGTTTTAATTAGTGCCAGGAAAGTCACAGTAAGACAGGCAATTAATTTGAGTAATAGTAACATTATTGTCAGTCAAGTCAAGATAAATCACTTGGTTGCTTTGTTTAATTTATTATGCAAAAGTTCAAATTACACTTTTCAAGATAGTGTACATGGGGGACGTTACAATATACATATATATATATATATATATATATATATATATATATATATATATATATATATATATATATATATATAATATTCCTTTAGACTACAATTATGTATTCTTATTTATTGTACACGATCATTCACAATACTAAATAAATACTTAAAATTATAATGAAATGTCCGTTGCTTTTTATCTCATGAGATTTAGAACATTATCCGCAAGTGTTATAACTGTTTTAATTTGTACGTTATCTCATTAGATATGTATTAAACAATAATTACATTTTTCCTGTTCCCGCTTTTTGATAATACCTTATCTATTATTAATTCACATTCTACAATAACATCAGAACACGTTTGGTTCAAACATTCACGTCAGGTTCCTTTAACTGAAATGTTTATTGTAACCAACACATTATGTACAACATTTTTATTGCCGAATCTACACGCAGAAACTATTTTCTGCAACTATGGAGCATAATTTCTATCATGAAATCAATCCATCCTCAGGTTCTTTAATTTCACATAATGTTTAAATTTACAAAAAGTACTCCGTACATGGCAATAAAGTACAAAGGGCTGTCAAATTTACAAAAAAATTTAAACTTAAGTCTTTATAGCAAAAATTCCATTATGCAATCTGATGCTCAACCTACAAGTGACTTAGCACTTCCATTTTAACTCCTTCAATTTTTTATTTCATTTTTATTTAAACAGTTTTACGCTCAGCTAATATCTTAAATATTACTATACAGTATGGTCATCTGTTAGTAGTAGCGTAGCACTCGCAAAATACGCATAAAACGTGCTGTAACAGAGTCAAAATAATGCCTTATGTTACAATTAAAAAAAAATGAATGAAATAAAATGTTTAATTAATTGAGCAATTTGGAAACTATGCATTTTGAAGTGGATACACATATACAGTTTCGTAAAAGCTAGGAAACTAATTAACTGCAATTCAAGCTAAGCTAGGTATCAATGGTCTAAAAGAACATTGCTGACAGGATAGCACCTCGTTTTCAGGAAAGGATAAAATAACTGACCCACTCCACGCCCGGTGTGTCGTAAGAAGCGACTAATGCACAAGACAAGGTTTAGGAGGACATATATACAGCTAGTACGTTCGGAGTGATGATAATTGAGTACCAAATAATTGCACCAGTATGGGTTCAGACAGAGTCGTTCGCAGGTGATTTTCTTGCATATGTCATCCAACTTTGGAATAAGCGAATAACACATTAGAAAGGTCCGGAGAAACTGTCGTAAAGTCTGTCCAGAAACGAAACGAAGAATACATTAAAATGGTTCATTTATTTTACACATAAGCGGTACATGATCTTGTATTAAGTACTTAATAGATTTCTTAAACTAGTTTAGGATATCTTATAATAGCATTACAAGTGTTATTTATCAATAGCAGCTAACCCTTTAACAATGAGGCGTACCTGTTGTTGAGTTCTAAAGTAAAGATCATAGGCGTGTATATGGGTTTTGCAGGCAAACAAATGATGATTGCACTGTTTTATTGAAAACTTAACTATAACGAGTGAATTTAATAAGATCATTGTAATATATCATTTAGTTATAAACACTTCGTTTGTTAGAAATCATTTTATTTATATTATATAATATACTCGTACATATCTGAACTCCTTATTACCTATATTAAACAAGAACAAATAAAATGTATAAGAAAAATAATAAATATATAATTTTAAAATACAGTTATTCTGAAAATTCATCTGTTTCTTCGGAGGAACGGTTATTCGGCCGTATTGAAATTACAATATGCTGTACTAGTAACTTCTATCGTATTGTTTAGTTCCCATAGTTTTTGTTCTTCTTTCATTACGTGTTCTATACACTTTTCCATTTTTCCGTAGCCAGTTAAGCAAGTCATTAAAAGTTGTCGAACGTCACTTTAAACGTGGTATTATTTCTCGCTACTACACTAACCTGCGTCCATATTAATTCACTTTCAATTCGCAATGGTAGGCGGTAATAGAACAAAATATCACGTTTTCCATGTCATCATATTTTAAACTTTGTCCTAACACCTTGTACTAAGTTTCTCTTACCATATCATGTTCAAAATATTTTTGAAAGCCATTCCATTGCATTTTTCCAGGGGTAGGTAAACGTTCGATTTGTTTGGAATGGTAGCTGGCATTGTCCATAACATTACGGCATTTGTATTTCTACTTTTTCATATATTCCTCAAAAACATATTCATGTCCTCGTGGTAATCATCGTATTTTCAGAAATAGAATAAACCTTCTCTAGAGCCTTCGTCATTTCTTAATGATTAAGCGTCGACCCTTTGGAATCTTAAATATGTCAATCTTCTAAAAGCTTATCGTCCACTGGTTATATTTTTTCTTGCACTTTTTACGGTATAACCTTCATTTACCGACTTTCTTAAATAATAAATTCTTGCCTTCAAAGCTAATTAAAGATATTTAGCTAATTTCTTCTTAACAAATTTCTTCCTTATCAATGAGATAATTTCATTTGTTTCATGAAAAATTCAATTTTGCAAAGTTCCACAACATTGTTATATAAATTGGTAATCTTCTCTTTATGACAGAATTTTATTTTGTGGGTATTCGTTTTTAAAATAAAACGAATACACTATTCTTAATTTAGTTTCATATTCGGATTTTCTGTTTTTTTCTACATAAACTAGGCTAACACAAACTTTGTCTTCACAAAAGTTTGAATATTTTGTTTAGGGTCATTGTAACACATTTCAATTGTCCATTTTCAATGGATTATGACGTATCAAATAATTCAATTGAGCAAATTTTTTTTCGTTGGCAGAAAAGCAACCTCCGCGTTTCATTGAATAAATTGGGACTCGACGCCATTGCTATTAAACTCAATATTGCAGCTTAAGCACCTTATAATATACCGAGATATAACAATAATCATAACTTGGCTATCGTTATATTTATAGCAATTAGCGTTGTTCGCATATTTCTCCCCTAATTATATCATTAACAACACATAAAAACCAATTAAAATGTGATTCCAAATCCAATACATTCTTTCTAGTTCAATTATTAGTAATTAATTACTTTAAAATTATTAAAAATGTGGTCGATAGTGGTATTAGCAATTTGTGATATATACGGAGTTGACAATCCAAACAATCAATAATTAATCAACCACGTAATTCTTTTAATCTTAAAACAGAAAAATTATATTACAAATAAATAATATCCTCGTTTCTTCCCTACTTTTAATTAGTATTAATTAATTTCATTATGACATATCTAATCAATATTACTTCAGTTTTATATTTTTTATCACAAAACAACCCCACGCCACTGGAACCAGCAAACATGTTGATTTATTCTTTCGCTTTGTTTCTGGACAGATTGCAGTAGCTTTAGATATTTCAAAGACTTTTGGCCAGGGTTTTGCATAAGTGCCGTCTTGCCAAGCTCACCTCGTTCGACTTATCCGATACGCTCATCAGTTGAATTTCTAGCGTTCTAGATAAAAGACGTACACGTGTTGTCGTCGATGGCTTCTTTTCTAAAGAAACTACTATTAACGCAAGCGTAGTCTAAGGATCAGCAATAGCTCCCACACTTTTCCTGAAATACATAAATAACCTCATTTGCTCAACAATTAACACGATCCCTTGCTTTGCAGACTACAACACACATTGTAGTTCTTCTCAGCTTTCCCACAATAATAGGTTTAGTCAGGCCGTTAAAGTGAAAATGGCAGTCTCAGTAAACGGTGACTTAGAACGTATCCTTGAATGGGGACGGAATAATCTACTCACGTTCAACTCTTGACAAAACCCAGTTTTGCCTTGTGTCAACCAAGAAAGACCGATCATTTCCTGCTGTATATATGAATGGCCTATATTTCAAGTTTTCAAACTCTATTTCTATTGGGATGTCTGTATCTTCGAACCTTCATGGGTTGACCACCTTTTGTAGTCAGAAAAACAGTTACCCGTAAACTGGGCTTTCTATACCGAGCTAAACAGTACTTCACATTGCAATAACTCCTTTTACTGTATAAGGCTTAAATTCGTTCTCATCTGGAATACAATTCTAACCTCGGGGTCAGTGTTCCCCAGTTTGATATGGTAAACCGCATCCAAAAAAAAAGCTTCAAGACTTATAAATGATCCATCTCTAACTTCCGACCTGCAGTCTCTTGAGCATAGAAGAACAGTTTCGGTTCTTTCCATGTTATATCGCTATTACAATGGCATGTGTGCCTCTGAAATATACTCCTTAATACCTTCGGAGGTCATCTTCGCTAGGAATACTCGGTTAGCACATTTACACCATACTTACGCAATCAAAATTACATCTTGTCACACTAAACGGGCGCAATCTACATTTTTCCACATCGCGACCAAATTGTGGACTTCACTACCTAGTTTCTGTTTTCCCCAATATGTTTATTTTAGAAAATTCAAGGTAGCGTTCATAAACATTTCTCGGCAACCTAACAATATCACTAATAGGGTTTGAGTGCTTTAGCACGTTAGCAAATAATGTCCAGAATACTATTAGTAAAAAAAATTATTCAACTTTAACCTTCAAATCAGCAAAGGACAAATGTGTGCGAGTGAGTGTAGTGCGCGAAACAGAAAGGCCTTTATTAAAAAAAAAACAGTTTTTCCTCCGAGATCAAAAAGGTTCAAAAGAACAAAACTATAAAAAAATGAATGTAGATTAGTTTTGGGAAAAATTTAATACTTGTGAAAATTTTCTTTCTTTTGGAAAGTTAAAAAAATTATAAGTTTTTTTTTAAATATGTTATACCATATGGGCATGGAACTACTGTAATTAATAGAATACGTTTGTTTTCCCAAAAGGGGAAGAAAACAGATCTTTGACCACATACATTTAACTATCGTTTATAAATTGAAGTCCGTACTACTGAGGATCATTTGGTGTTACAAAATCTAGATCTATTGGTTCTGAAAAAATTGGAATTGACATGATTAATATTTATTGCCCTTTGTTGATGTATTACATGGAATGTAAAATTGAAGATCAAACGACTTGGCCCAATGTCAATCGGTATTTCATATAAGCTACAGTTTCATCACCACTCTTCTTAATGTACGTAACTCGCGATATAACTCAAGGATCAGATGAGAGTTGCTTGAAAATTGTGGTATTACAAGAATTACAGAAAGCCTTCGGCGCAATAAATCATAAACTTCTTAGTGTGATTATTTATTGTTAAACTATGTACGAGCAATTGGGTGCACCGCAGGGATCCCTTTTGAGTCCATTTTTATATATAATTTCTTGTTATTATGTCTGTACAAAATTAAATGCCGACGATACGCAGATTTATTACTATTTTAAACTTGAAACCACTGATAATGCTACCAAATTGGTTAATAAAGTTACATTTTGGGATAAATTTATTTTAAGTCTTCAATTTCACTGAAAGCTGTATCTACAGTTGGACGTTAGAGAGACGGGTATAAAGTAATCACCATCTAAAATACCATGGCATTTATTTTGATGGTAAGTTAAATTGGCAGGACCAGATTAATCATGTTGCAAACATGGACTTTGTTGAATCTTTGTTGAATGTCATTGACAACTTGTTCAGTTAAAACAGTCAGCCTGCTTGTTTTCGTACCGTACAACTCAATGCAGGACTGCAACCAATAGCTCCAAGTTCCATCAGCGTTTCGGGTGCCACTGCGGAAATGTGCCATTAAAATAAAGGCATCTTGTTCTGATGAGAACACCATTGTTGTACAGTATCACTATACAAATTTAAATTGAGATAAATGACAATTCACCTTAAAACTTAAAACTAACTTACATCACAATAGCTTCGTAACGTAAAGAGCCCTGAAAAGAACTTTTTTAAATATTGATTAAATGTAGAAGAAATTCGAAAAGACAGCAAACAATGAGGTTATAAAACCAAATATTACGATTTAGTAATTTTTTTTTGACCTGCTAACAACTACCAACCTAGAGCAAACATATTTAAAGTGCGAAATTTAAAATTGATAACGTGGGGTCAAGCATTTACGAAAACCCTGTATAATAAAAACAGTGGAATGATTTCATCTTAAATGAGAGCATCCATGGTCACAACACTAGAACTGAAAATGAAATTAGGTTAAACTACCTCAGATTCAAGTAGATTTAGCTTAAATTATTGTGGACCAAAGTTTTTTAATAAATTGCCATCTTCAATTCAAAAGTTAGATATTAAGTCTTGGGTTAAAGCTTATCTAACTGATAAATGCTATTACACTGTAGATGAGTTTTTAAATGATGCTACATTGCTACACTTTTACATTTGACGACTGTAATGGCCTTATAGTTTTTTAAACAGAACAAATTAAATTAAACAAACTAAATCAACATTTCCGTTATAAGATTACACATTTTATACTACATGACCCAGATTCTCGCGAAATAGTCACAAAATTTTGCAATTAATGACTTTTAATTTATTAATTAAAAACAAAATTGATTCAAATTATGGCATGTCTTCGTGTTATTTGTATATGGTGTATCCCTAGTAGAAAGTTAGACGTACAAAGTATAGTTTCAATAATATATCCCTCAACACTTAAAATTTCCACGATTTCTAATTCCAGTTTATCTCATGAAGTTAGAAGGTTTTTAACACAAAATTTATACCATACGACAAGAGCTTATTTGAATATCGCCATATTGTACTGCCAAAATTAATGGGTCTCCAAAATTTGTTACCCTTTTAGATATAATAATTAAACTCGTTTAATGTTAGTGGAGTGATAAAGTATAAAACACAATTGGTCAAATTGTTCAATTTGTCGATTTTCATGTTTTATCGCGATAATAATTTATAAAATTATAAACTAAAAATATCTTATATAATCTGATATCAATAGACGTGAGTTTCCAAATGTTTCACACTAACATTGATTTATGTATTAAATAGAAGAATTACTTACTTGACTGTAATTATCACACTAAACTTTTAACAAATAAAACCTAGTGATTCATAGAACCAAGCTTATATATATACGCTTGTAAGCAGGATTGATGCTCATATTCACTACATAAGCTATTTATAGAAACTAAACGAAATAAATCGCTCTATCAGTAAAAAAAAAACGGAAATGCGTACGCTTAACCTCATCTTAAATTTGTTGGGTTTTTACAACATGCGTTTGTACTGAATTAAGACGTCCTAAAACGTCATATAGTTTTTGAGTTCAAATGACTAATTTTCATTTATACATTGTCATTTCGGAATTAAGATAAATATGATTCATACGCATAATATAGGAATTTTAATTTTTTATGTATAAAAAATATGGTAATTACTGCATTAAATCGGATAACCCACATGTTTGTAATAATGTGATAGTAACTGTGTGTATCCTGTCGTTAAAGTTTGGGGTCAATTTGGTTGATAACTACTTAAAGATGTGCGTGGTGTGCGTTAGTTGCGTGTGCGTGTGCGTTGCGTTGGTGTGCTGTTGCGTGTGTACGTGTTGTACTTGTGCGTCGTGCGTGCGTGTTTGCGTGCGTGTGCGTGTGTGCGTGTGCGTGGTGCTGTGCGTGTGGTGTGCGTGGTCTGCGTGTGCGTGTCGTGTGTGTGCGTGTTTGCGCGTGCGTGTTGCGGTGCGTGTGCGTGCTGTGTGTGTGTCTGTGTGTGTTACTGTTTTCTGCGTGTCGTGTCGTGTGAGTGCAGTGTGCGTGTGCGTGTGTGTGTGTGTGGTGTGGTGTGTCGTTGTGCGTGTGCAGTGTTGTGTGTGTGCGTGTGCGTGTGCGTGTGCGTGTGCTGTGTGTGTTGTGCGTGTGTCGTGTGCGTGTGCGTGGTGTGTGTGCTGTGTTGTGGTGTTGCTGTGTGTGCGTGTGTGTGTGTCGTTTGTGTAGTGCGTGTGCGTGTCGTGTGGTGTGCGTGTGGTGTGTGTGTGCGTGTGTGTGTGTGTGGTTGTGTGTGTGTGCGTGTGCTTTTGTTTGTGTGTTTGTTTGTGTCTTGTGTGTGTGTGTGTTTGTGTGTGTGTTTGTGTGTGTGTTTGTGTGGGTGTGGGGGTGTGTGGTGTGGATTCGTGCGTGTGTACGTGCGTACGTGCGTGGGTGCGTGTGTGGATGTGTGTATGGATGTATGTTATATCCATGATAACTCCAGAACGAAAATACGTACGTACTTAAAATTTTGTATTTAAGCTTGATTTCATTTGGATTAGAGCTGACTAGATTTTGTGATAAAGCCAGCGGTGGTGAGGGGGGTATTAGGGGCAGTTTTTGCTTTTTATCATATATTTCTTAAACAGCCGCATATTTCAAAGATATAAAAATATCTAGATATAGACCTTGAACATATCGATTAATTATGTTTTATGTAATTTTTTGATATGACGCGTAATTTAGCGACACAAAAAATTCCATTATGTGAAAAACGATTAACTTTATAGAAATGGTGTAAACGTATTTTTTAAAGAAAATTTAATTTTACATAAATTTTGTTTATAAAGTTTTTTAATGTAAAGCGTGTAAACTTTAACGGGGTCTTATAAATATTTCACCCACTTATCATTAAATACTTCTAGTCCAGAGCTATATCTAGCTATGGAAAATAATGGATAACTAGAAGATTTTATGCCACTTTGCTTGTCGGTAGAGGTCCAGGTTCAATAACATTTGATTTGATTATTAACAGAAATATAATTGGTTAGATATTTTTGCTTTACAAAAAAAAGATATTGTTTCAAACCTGAAAATAAATAATGTAATCTCGGACACCAATTTGTTTTTAAGGAACAAATAAACCTTAAAAATAGAAAATTCACACAAAACTCATGACAATAACAAGTAAAAAAATAATGACAACAAGAAGTTTTATTACGATAATTAATTTGATTATAATGGATGATCTCTTAAAAACTAATGTTAGTGTGTAATGTTAGTGGGGCCTGGTATTGGAGTTGGCCTTAGTTCTACCTTTGGAGTTGGCCTTGCATGAGTCAGAATGCTAGAAGAATTATACTTGCCTCTTTGCTATGGTCGTCTCTCTCTCGTCCTCTGTTTGTCACTCGTCTCTTCTTATCTCGTCAGTAAATACTAGGCCGATCCTGGACCAGTTCAAGGTCACATGTAAATCTTGGGATTTATTTCAAGGTCGAATGAGTTTTCTCGTTATGCCAGAACGCGCTCCACGTCTCAAGCATGTTTTTGGCGGGGGATTTAAATTTTTGGAGTCACTCGCCCTCTGGTGGTGAATATATTTCTTAGAAATATAAAAAGGAAAATAGAAGTTGCAAGGTAATCATAAATCTAAAAATAGTTTTCAAGGTCAAAGGTTATTGACCTACGGTGGTGTCATATTTCTTAGAAATATAAAAGGTCAAGGTGAAAAGCTAAAATAGAAATTGCAAGGTAATCATAAATCTAAGAATATAATTTTCAAGGTCAAACTTTTAGCGGAAATATAAATTTTTGGGCTGATCATCATCATCATATTTTATTTCTAGTCAAGGTCAAAAGTAGGTATTTAACAAGTTTAAGCATGTTGTAATATGTAGTCAAGGACGCATATTTCTTATATAAATTGCAGCGAGCTGTATGTTGAGATCAGTCTGCAACACGTAATTGTTAAATATGGAATTAACAGGGTTAAACCAAAGCACTTATTGCAAACTCTTTAAAAATGCGTGCGAGCTCGATATATCGAGAAAGTATAAAGTAACGAATATGGATATAATTAATACTAAGTATGGTGAACGTATAGTGATAGAAACGGTGATTTTAAATGTGTATTGCCGGAACGCTTTTATGTGTATTTCAAAAAGAAGAAACACGAATTGAAGAATTTAAAACACTCCTAAACACGAAGGATGTGTTTATAAGTAGTTTGGGTGCAGCTGGCAAAACAACAAACATAACATTTTCTTTTTAATAGTAGCACTACCATATGTAAAATTGAAATACTAGAATTATTTTCTTAAACAGTGTTTAGTCATAGTGAAATTGTGAGCAAGTAAAGTCATGCAAGTAGCAATAAAACATTTCTGGAACGATCGAAACTCAGAAGTTCACCGTTATATATGGATACCCACATCATTGCAGTAACAATCTGAATAATAATTTAACATTTTGTTGTTGGTGCTGTCAAAATAGTGATGGTAGTAGTAAAATGAAGAGAAACACGATGAAGGTTATTCTTCTGCTAAGACTGACTGACATCATCATTTCAATATAAGGATGAAGTGTATAAACAAGCAACTAAGGAATACTTAATCGATTGTACTTATTATAAACTATCGAACGATACTCATCATGCAAAACATCTGGAAATTGGATACAGTACACACCTCATATTGGGTGTGGTAATTGTGATCAAAGCAATAATGTGGTGTTGGAAATGAAGGAATGGAATGAGCTTCTAAGATGGCATTCGTATGTAGAATTACAATTTTTCCGATCCCAAGAAATTGAAAATGAAATTGATTGGTCAAATGTAAACGAAGAAGAAGATATAATCTATGATCAACATTATGAATCTCTATCTAGTAATCTTGGTATTTATTACAATTGGGAATTAATTAAAGGATATGACAGAATTTTGAAAACTGTTATGATAGAAAACTACAAGTGCTGTTCTTGCAATTCAACTCAATAGTATAGAAGAACTATTCAATTTAAAGGATATAGTAAGCTATAGATTGGAATTTCTTGAATCTTACAATCTGGTGTATTTTTATGAAAAGTTCATACAAAGTTGTTGACTACCGTCGTTTTCGTGAGAAAGAATTCGTGGTGGTGATGATGACATTTATAAAGATATTGATGATGTTATAAATGCTAAGTATAATATTAATTCACATAACACTATATGTTTAATGGAAATTTTGTATTATCGTCCTGCTTATCTAATGTATAGCATTTACTGAATAAAGAAATAACTATGATTTGTTTTCTCAATTTAGGTATAAATACTTTATCCATCCATGTAAACAATGCTAGTTAAGAAGCGAAAGTGTAGTGGTGGTGGTTTGGTGAATGGTCTAATCAATAAACTTCCGTTTGAATTACATTTACCTGGTTACCAGTATTGGTCCTGGTACAAAGTTAGAAAACGACTCGCAGGTGACCTCGGTATTAATCAATTAGATGCTCAGTGCAAAGTTCATGATATCAGTTACAGAGATTACCAGATTTAGAAAGTAGACATAAACAGATAAAATTTTGCAAAAATTGGACGCTTTAAATCATTAGACGCAACGCTAGGTAACGAACTGCGCTCATAAAATTTAAATTTTCACCTAATTTTGAGAAAAAAATTTTTTTCAGCGCAGTTGTGTTTTAGAAGTGACAATCTATCATTTCATGTAATAATTTTTCAAAATATGAAAAACACTTAAATTAGCCAATTCCATTTTGAAACAACAAAAGCACTTAAAAACACTTTTGTACTTACGTAAGCTCAGAAGAAACATATGCATGCAATTTATCCATTCAATGTATCTAAATGCTCTTTAAATTACCCAATTCAATTTTAAAACAACACTTAAAACATGACTTGTAATTTTCGGTGCAGCGTTAATAATAATAATTGTAGGATAATGAACGCAGTTATTTTGCTGTGAAAGCATTTAGCAAACATTCTATTTTTATATGTCATCAGTTTACATTACAACTTTGAAACGGGATTTGAAAATGTATGTACATAATAGATACCATGCAATGTATTTTCATTATACTTCAGTGTTATTTAAGTGAAATTATGCTTTTTCCTAACATTGATATATTTGAATATATACAATCATTTAAGAGCGCACATGGTAGCACTTTCAAATTTAAATTTAAGAACACATAAGAGATTCTATGCAATTTGAACTCACTTAAATTTTATGTTGTACTAAAATGATAAATCAACATTAAACTTACTCATTTAAATTTTCTGTTTTATAATAAAATAAATCACATTTTATTTGTAAATACAAATATGTAGTAATTTGTTCTATTTATAACATTAAATCATAGCTTCATTTAAATGGTGAATCAAGCTTGTATATATAAAAAACAAGCTATAATATTAAAATGGAATATCAATAAAGTTATGTATAGTGTAATTTTTAATGTAACTATAAATAAGAAATGTAGAATGATATGCAAAAGTGCAAGTTGTGTTGCATAAGTAATTGGCGTGCATTGAATGTATTCATTTTGTATGTGACAATTATAAGAGTAAACATCTTTTATTAAAAAATGTTGAATGTCCACTGTTTACACAAAAAATCGAGATATATAAAATCATATGTATATTCCAATGATGTTTTTTAGCTTTAGTAAAATTTTTAGATAAGTAAACCAAAAAGTTTAACATTTATTTATTTATTAAAACATAAAAAATACTACAATAAATTCTACAGCAAGATACTAAACAAATTATGCAAAAACTTTACTAACATATACTAATTTAAAACTATTCACATATCTAAAACAAATTGACTAAATACACTATAGACATAATTTAAATACTTACATCTAAGTCTCTAACGTAGAGCACGTTTTCTGTTTTCTATACCTATTCTAATTTTTTGTAACTGCTGGCTAGTCAGCTAACTCCATAGTTAGTTGCTAAAACTATCACTGTTTGTATTTCAAAAATTTCATGAACCATCTACACTTTAGCAATTCTTGTAATGTCGAAGTCTTGTGTAAGATGAGTTGGTGGAGATGTTACAATTCTTCTGGTAATCATCCCGTTGGATGAAGATTCTTCCTCCATTAGTGAAGTGATGGTGGTTGCTGTCAAATCTACTGTTGTTGTGTAATACTAGAAAGATAATAAATTACATTAGAGTACATAAATCAGTAAATGAAAACTCATTTCAGTAACGTATACTTACTTTTCAAATATGTGAAAAATCCTAACATCACTGTCTCTGATAGATATGACAATATTTTCATTTGAATGTGTAATATTCTGCTGTTAACAAAACATGTTCAAGATATCTTGCAGAATATTTGTCTTTTTTTTCATTGACAATTTAGTTTTCTTGCTTTTGAAGCCATTATTAGAATAAATCATTAACTATAAGTTTCAACCATGGGAAAACGAGGAACATCACAAAATTTATTACTGGATACTAGACAACATCAATAGTGAAACATTCAAATTCTGCTTATGGAGTGGCCAGATTCGGGTATATGGCCATCCAATAATTTAAGTGATTATAGAAGTACTTTAGGTTCACTTTATAAGATAAATGAAATTTTAAAAATAAATGTAATATTTAAAAATAAAATACTATTATTTTTGTGTGTGTGTTTTATTTCATCTAAGAGCTACATCCTTTTCTACAAACTATATATATATATATATATATATATATATATATATATATATATATATATATATAATATATAAGTAATTTGTTTCAAAAGTACAGGTTAAATGTTATAAAACAATATCATCCTTATTGATCCATGATCTTTCATCCAATCCCACCATTTTACGAATAACTTATTATTCTTGGAGAAGCACTTTTTCTACTAGATATACATCGGATACTTTGTTTTTGTAATTCATGTTCATAAAACCTCCAGTACAGATTTCCTTCATGTCTTCCAGCATGTACGTAGTGGGTTAGTAATGCAACTTTCACAATCTTAAATAGTTCACTAGACCAATTGGTGTGTATCCTTTGGCGAAAATATTTTAAATTTACTGATTCGTACTATGTCACCACAGAATATCGATTCCTATCGAATATTTTATGTAGTGTAAGCCTCTAGCTTTGTATGATTACCAACATCTTTGGGCTTCATTCTAATAGTTCTATGCTTACGATTGTTATAATCCATAGTTATGGTATCAATTGTATCAATCCATTTGTATTTACCTTGCAGGCTGAATGACATATAGAGCACCTTTAATGGTTCTGATAACACGTTCAGCAATTGCAGCCTTCTTTGTGCTATAGGTAGAGTAATGATTGACTCCATAACGATGCATTAGTTTAGTAAAATGCTCATTGTAGAATTCTTTTCCTGCATCTGTCTGCAAATTGGTAGGTTTCCGACCTTTTTCTGAAGATTGTTTGCATGGCCTTGGTAACTTCTGACCTGTTTTCGTTTTTAATCCTTTAGTCCATAAGTATTTCGAAAAACAGTCGATGACCACTAATATATACTTATAACCCTTATTTTGTTTGGCATATGTGTTAAATTCAGCTAAATCTGCTTGCCAAAGATCATCAAAACCTCTAATTATTGTTCGCATTCGTTTATAATTTTTTCGTGCAGGTTTGTGCAATTCGTTGACGAGTTGTAATTTGGACATGGTGCTAATTTATCTACAATTTCTTTAAGTTGATGTATTTTTCCTCCAGCGCTAGATAAGCGTTGGCGTTTCCTTTAAAGTGTTGAACTGCTTGTAAACAGAAATCAAGGTATCCTTTATTTCTAGCATCACCATCTTCTTCAGGGTCAGCCAACTGTGTCAGATTTCCATCCAAACCGAACCTTGTTGATACATAATATTGCCTAGTGATGACATCTTGAGGATCTATGGGATTGGCCACATTGCTGAGTCTCTTATTCTCAATATCAAATTGATTAGCATCAATCTGTTTAAACTGAGGAGCTAGTTTCTTTAATTGATACTGGACATATGAACGTCCAAATTTGTCAAGGGGCATTTTAGTTGTGACTATGTCGACATCAATGCATTCTCATTTATATTGTTTAAAAGCGGTTGTTCGGTTTTTCAATGTATCCATCTTCATATAGTTCTTCTACAATTGATATTATGTCATTTACAACACCTGTGTTTCCAATTTTTCTGCCCACAATACTTCAGATCACGAATTAGTTCATGTATATCATTCCAATATTTATATTCAATGGGTCTGTTTGTTAATTCCTTAAAAACATAGCTCCACCTCCTCTTGGTTGTGGTGGGTGATGATGACAGCAAGGGTTTGATTATTTGTGTATACTTTTGCTGCGGCTTCCTCGAATCTGTGCACTTACGTCATAATCACGCCTTACTACATTCGTAGCCTCTAAAATAGTTCTATATTTTTTCTATCTGTTGACTTTACTAGACTTAAGTCGGGTTCATTCATAATAAGCAGATCATATAATCCAGGAGTCCCTTTATACGTGACACCTTTAATAATTATATGTCTCCTTTAATTGTGATGGGTGTATTACCAATTGTCCATTTATCAGTTTTGGTATCATAGTGGACTCCAACGTATGATCAATATCACCTTCAGATTTTTAAAATACGTTCAACATATATACGTGGCAATTCATTGTACTGCTCGAGAAATTCTTCTGAGATGGGTTCATTATGGGAATCATCTGGATACTAGACAGTTCTTCTTCTTCCTCAGTATTAATCTCTCCATGACGGATGTTTCTAAGAAAGATGGAAGACTTGGGAGGATTTCTTTGAAAAACGGAAGCTGAGCTAGTGGACTAGTAGCACTTACTTGAATCACCTAATGGAGTGAGACCTGGGGTCCGTTGAACTTGAGCTAGGGGCTAGTGGGGATAGTAGCATGCTTCTTGGAAATATGAATACGTAGTTTTTAGGTTTAACATCAATGACCTCCTCCTTTTATGGTGTTTTTATCGATTTTATTTACTATTTCAGTTAGAGGTTCTATTAAAGGCTTATAAGTACTTTCGAATGTTCTTTCATTATCAATGCGAGCAGTCTTAATATGTTATACTTCTGCGTATTATTTTACGAGCCTGAATAATTTTTTCTTTAATATCCTCTCCTTGTCCATTGCGACAAACAGGTACCGGTTCACCTTGAACAGGTAGCTGTTTACACTAAACAGATAGCTGTTAATACCTAAACAGATCAGTTACTACTAAACTGCTGAATGCGGTTTATATATTATATATATATATATATATATATATATATATATATTCACCTTATATACCAAAACGGATTTAATGAACAGGTACCCGTTTACCATGAACAGGTAGCTGTTTACACTAAACAGATAGCTGTTAATACCTAAACAGATCAGTTACTACTGAAACCAGTTTAAGGTATTATATATTCATCAAATCCTTTCCTATAGCGACCATTATTAACTTCAGCATCCTTGTTTATGACCATGAAACCAAACGGATCTACCCAACACTTTGAACACATGTCCCGAAACAATTCCATGCTTATGGTGGGACTTATATGATCCTCATACGCATGTTTGCCATTGTGGTTGAGAACTTTTAAACCAATTGACGTTAAAAAGTATTTCTCTGCAGATGTTAACCGCAATGAAGGTTGATGACTAATTAATGACTTACTGTAGGGATGATGTCTTTTATATGAGTTTTTGAAAGATGGAATTGGTCCTGGATTAATTCTCAGACCCATGTTCTTTTAGTTCTAAGCGTACAGTGAATGGTTCACTTTCACCAAAGTCTATTAATTCACCCTTTTGATTAGTCAAATTAATTGTTATATTACTAATAATGTCAGTGTTTACTTCTAAATATTGAGTATTGCTTGGAGTTTTATCTAGACGATAACCTGGAGGAACTGAAACATCAATCTCATATAATACTTTAGCAGGTTTCCCGTTTCGATAAGATCCCTTTATAATGTTGCACTCTACGTGTAGATTAGTGTGTCTAAGTATTTGGATGTCTAACGCAGATGTATGTAAAATATTTGGTTCTAATATTTTAGACTCAAACCCTCAAATGAACTGTTTATCTCACATTTAAGTGTATTGTTGTTTGCTCTAATGCTAAACTTTTCTGTGGGTATTTTAGATTTTAGATAATCGCTAATTTCATCTAACTCATATGCACCGTGTGGAATATTAATCACTTGCAAATGAGAAAGATTTGTTCTAAAATAAAATGTATTGTTGCCTGTATAAATGTTTCTAATGCTGTTGCAGCCGTAAAATCCAACCAATCCAATAACGTATTTCTTCCCCAAATCTAGCTCTATCGCTGGATAGAAGTTGTAGCTAACTGTGTTACCAACACCTTCTAAACTGAATGTTATTGACATAACTGAGAAAATTTGACGTTGTGCTGATTATTTATATAAAAATTGTAGGCATAGGAGTCCGCAAATAAGTGTATTAAACTCTTGACCTTGCTTGTAATTATAATAAATTTTACACCCCGAAAGTAGTTAATCACTTCGTTTGGTGGTCGAATATTACCGAAACTATCGTAATACCATACCTTTTACCACGCTTTTGTAGCAAACCCAATGGGTACCTGGTCCTCTTTGGCTATCTAAGTTAATAATTCCAGATTCATTTTTCCGTGGCAATTTAGGCATGCTACTCTCATAAAAATATCCCTAAAGTACGGTACGTTTTTGGAGTATTTCTTTAAATCAGTATCCGTTAACGGTCTTTCGGGTAATCTATTCAGTTTTTGGAAACGGTTTTAAGTATAATGCACCACCACCAGATTTGTTTGGTTTTAGATATAGTACACCGCCTTTCTTATTCATGGAGCCTATAGCGACCGATTCCATCATGCGATTATGGCGCGATGTCTCTTCCTGCAATTTTTAGCATTTTTAGCATCATTGACTGCTTTAGCAATTCCTGATGCACCGCCAGCTAAAGCACCGATTGCTGATAATCCTGCGAATAACGGAATAAGAAATGGTAAAACCCTCCTTGTTTAGGTAGGAATTACTCTAGGAACTTTAATGTTTCTCTTTCCTCCTAAATTTTTACCACACGTTTTGCCGTTGAAAGCGCTGACTTTATTGTGTCTGTGAAATTTCCGTTAGGTTTAATTTTTTAGCTATTGTCTTTCGTAAATGCAATAAATTTCCACCATTGCATTTCTTCTTCTTCTTCATATTAGATCGACGTTTACACCCCATTCCCAATTTTCTCTTTGCTTTCATGATGGTACTGACTGCTAAAGCTGCAGTTCGTTCACCTAGCGTTGCGTCTAATGATTTAAAGCGCTCCCAAGCTTTTTTGCAAAATTTTATCTGCTTTATGTCTACTTTCTAAATCTCGGTAATCTCTGTAACTGATATCATGAAGTTTGCACTGAGCATCTAATTGATTAATACCGAGGTCACCGCGTGCGAGTCGTTTTCTAACTTTGTACCAGGACCGCAATACTGGTAACCAGGTAAATGTAATTCAAACGGAAGTTTATTGATTAGACCATTCACCAAACCACCACCACCTACACTCTTTCGCTTCTTAACTAGCATTGTTTACATGGATGGATAGAAGGGGGTATTTATACCTAAATTGAGAAAAACAAATCATAGTTATTTCTTTATTCAGTAAATGCTATACATTAGATAAGCAGGACGATAATACAAAATTTCCATTAAACATATAGTGTTATGTGAATTAATATTATACTTAGCATTTATAACATCATCAATATCTTTATAAATGTCATCATCACCACCGAATTCTTTTTCACGAAAACGACGGTAGTCAACAACTTGCTGTATGAACTTTTCATAAAAACACACCAGATTGTAAGATTCAAGAAATTCCAATCTATAGCTTACTATATCCTTTAAATTGAATAGTTCTTCTATACTATGTGAGTTGAATGTGCAAGAACAGCACTTGTAGTTTTCTATCATAACAGTTTTCAAAATTCTGTCATATCCTTTAATTAATTCCCAATTGTAATAAATACCAAGATTACTAGATAGAGATTCATAATGTTGATCATAGATTATATCTTCTTCTTCGTTTACATTTGACCAATCAATTTCATTTTCAATTTCTTGGGATCGGAAAAATTGTAATTCTACATACGAATGCCATCTTAGAAGCTCATTCCATTCCTTCATATCCAACACCACATTATTGCTTTGATCACAATTACCACACCCAATATGAGGTGTGTACTGTATCCAATTTCCAGATGTTTTGCATGATGAGTATCGTTCGATAGTTTATAATAAGTACAATCGATTAAGTATTCCTTAGTTGCTTGTTTATACACTTCATCCTTATATTGAAATGATGATGTCCAGTCAGTCTTAGCAGAAGAATAACCTTCATCGTGTTTCTCTTCATTTTTACTACTACCATCACTGTTTTGACAGCACCAACAACAAAATGTTAAATTATTATTCAGATTGTTACTGCAATGAGGTGGGGTATCCATATATAACGGTGAACTTCTGAGTTTCGATCGTTCCAGAAATGTTTTTATTGCTACTTGCATGACTTTACTTGCTCACAATTTCACTATGACTAAACACTGTTTAAGAAAATAATTCTAGTATTTCAATTTTACATATGGTAGGGTGCTACTATTAAAAAGAAAATGTTATGTTTGTTGTTTTGCCAGCTGCACCAAACTACTTATAAACACATCCTTCGTGTTTAGGAGTGTTTTAAATTCTTCAATTCGTGTTTCTTCTTTTGAAATACACATAAAAGCGTTCCGGCAATACACATTTAAAATCACCCGTTTCTATCACTATACGTTCACCATACTTAGTATTAATTATATCCATATTCGTTACTTTATACTTTCTCGATATATCGAGCTCGCACGCATTTTTAAAGAGGTTTGCAATAGGTGCTTTGGTTTAACCCTGTTAATTCCATATTTAACAATTACGTGTTGCAGACTGATCTCAACATACAGCTCGCTGCAATTTATATAAGAAATATGCGTCCTTGACTACATATTACAACATGCTTAAACTTGTTAAATACCTACTTTTGACCTTGACTAGAAATAAAATATGATGATGATGATCAGCCCAAAATTTATATTTCCGCTAAAAAGTTTGACCTTGAAAATTATATTATTAGATTTATGATTACCTTGCAATTTCTATTTTAGCTTTTCACCTTGACCTTTTACATTTCTAAGAAATATGACACCAGCATAGGTCAATAACCTTTGACCTTGAAAACTATTTTAGATTTATGATTACCTTGCAACTTCTATTTTAGCTTTTCACCTTGACCTTATATTTCTAAGAAATATGACACCACCGTAAGTCAATAACCTTTGACCTTCAAAACTATTTTTGATTTATGATTACCTTGCAACTTCTATTTTTAGCTTTGACCTTGACCAACTACATTTTAAATCTCCCGCTTAAAGTTTGACCTTGAAAGAGCTCCAAAAGCTTCCGATTTCACCACCAGAGGGCGAGTGACTCCAAAAATTTAAATCCCCCGCCAAAAGCATGCTTGAGACGTGGAGCGCGTTCTGGCATAACGAGAAAACTCACTTGACCTTGAAATAAATCCCCATAAGATTTACATGGGTGACCTTGAACTAGTCCAGGATCGGCCTACTATTACTACTCTCGTCTCTCTCGTCTCTCTCGTCTCTCTCGTCTTCTCTCGTCTCTCTCGTCTCTCTCGTCTCTCTCGTCTCTTTCGTCGCTCTCGTCTCTCTCATTTCTCTTGTATTTCTCGTCTTTATGAGATTGGGCCTGTAGAAAAGCCACTATTGTGTGCTTTTTTTATTGCCCCAACCCTCCAACATTTTATTGATTTTCTCATCGGTTTTACGCTTAAGATTTCTATCTACCTCGTGAAATATTTCTTGAAACGATACCTTAACAGGTCGATCCTCTTTGACATCATCAAGAATATTGGCCACAGTTCTAAGAGCTTCTATTCCAATAGCCTGTGCACTAGACTTAAATAACGGTGTTATACTTCTAAATATACCACCTAGCCAGCTTATTAATTGTTCACCTTGGCAGTTGTGTAATAAAACTTGACGTCTTATTGTCTGGAAAATTCGTAATAGGACTGTTACTCAATAAGGTAATGTAAAACTCTCAACTGCGAAGCTAACACCCAACTATTAAATTTGTCTTCACTCCAATTCGATTCATATGCCTTCTCAAAGGTGTGCTTAGTTCTGGCGATTCTGACATGTTCGCCGAATTTATATTTAGGATGACGTGCTGTGCCTAATCCTTTCGCATACAGGTTATTTCACACTTCCAAAATATTTTCATCGTTTACAGCCGCAAGATCATCTTTATGCTTGAATGAGGGCTACTGTTAAAAGCAGTCACAAGTTTTTGAAATACATCCAACTATCATTGCACTAATGAACAACTATGTCTAAATGGTCTACAACTCTATATGTAACCCTATATGCAACAACTAGATGCGGGAAACATCAAAATAAAACGCGGAATCTAGCAAGGAGGCTCGTTAAGTACACTATGAGGGATTAACCCCCTTAGTGACATGTTAAATGAAAGCAGATATCGTTTTACAGTTAAATCTGGAAGAACATCCTCAGAAACTCTGATAAACCATCTGCATATGGATGACCTGAAGCTATACGCCAACTCCAAAGAACAACTCTCAGAACTACTAACTACTACGAACAGATTTAGAACAGACATCCACATGGAGTTTGGAATAGACAAATGCAAGTCGATACAACTAGGATTTACTACTGTAAATCCTTCCGTAACGGAAGGACAGCATGAAACAATTAACGATCTAGAAGAGCAAGACTCATACAAATACCTTGGATTCTTACCACTATAAGGAATTAAACACTCACTGCAAAATTTGAAAAACGCCTAAAATCAGTCTTCAGAACTCAACTAAACACAAAAAATATGATTACCGCTATAGACACCTACGCAATCTCTCTACTGACATACTCATTTGGTGTAATCAGATGGTCAAACACATATCTAGAGGGTATTCAACGACTGATTAGAGTTAACTTAACAAAATATCGAATGATTCACCCCAAAACCGTTATACAAAGAACCACAAAACCTAGATGGGTTGGATATTTCTGATGTCTCCCAAGCATGCCACAATCAGATCCATAGATTAAGAAATTATTTCTTTGTAAAAAACAGCAAAATAGGTGAACAATATGCAAAGCGAACTCCAGCTATACCCCTCTTCATCTTAATAAACAAACCTACAACAAAATACCCAAACCCTTGCCCTTCAGATTGATGAATGAAAACAAAAAGAATTGCATGGTAGCTATCCTCATGTACTAGACACAAACTTGTGTAAAGACGCATCAAACATATGTCTCAAGCAGGGAGTGCTATACGGCGAAACCACCGGATTTATGATGGCTGTACAAGACAGAGTAATCAACACAAAAAACTATAGAAAGTATGTATTAAAAGAAAATATCACTGAGAGCAAATGTAGAAGATGTAATAGCGGCAGAGAGACCATCGAACACGTAATAGGAGCTTGTACTACTTGTACTTAATTTACAGTTCTGTGATTATGTGACAGTTTAGTTAATCATAGTGTAAGAGTAGGCCATTATTTATTGTAGATTTTTATACATTTATTTTGGTCACTGAGTTAGTGAGCATTCGAAATGCAATTCAACCGTTCAGAGTTATCGTTGGTAGTAGCAAGAAGATAACATGCAATAAAAATTACAATTACTGTTCTGCATATCTTATCTTTAGGTGCAGTCACCGGGGGCTCCTGGCCCCTGCTTTATTCTACTATCCATTATTGACCTTTTTACACATCAGCTCCATTTGTGAATTAATTATTATAATAACATTTAACTTCTTCAACAAGTAGCTAGTGTCACCTGAAATAAGTATCACATTTCTGCCGCTAAACAGCTTGGGTCTCAACAAATCGATATCAGGGTGTCATCATACGTCACCCTTGTACTGATTCGTGTCACCAACACGATGAGTCTGCTACACTAACTAGTGCATACTCAGATGAGGCTCATAAGAACGTTGTTTTAACTTTTAATATTACATACTACACAAAATTGGGTACTAAAAAAAATTTGTATTGCAACGCGAGTTCCTACAAATGTTTAGAGTGTTTTTAAAAAGCGGTTAATTTTATGAAACACAAACTTTAAATCATTTTGATAGAAAATTTAAATACGAATCGAGTTACGACAAAAAAATTGGGCCATTCCGTTTAAAAAAATTGAATATGCTTGTTTGAAAATATAATTGGGAAGTTATCAGTAATAAAAATATTCCCAACTTATCTTTACACATGGCGATAACCACTTTATCCGTAGCTTCTTGTTTATTTTCGTGATTCCCAAAAATACACAAACTGTTAAGGCGTGTATACTGTTCCATGTAACCTTTGGCCCCAGTTATTTCCTTTTGATATGTTACAAGGTCATTTTTTTTAACAATCTCATCTGGCAGTGACTTATATTCGTGATCCATGCATTCTTTAAGACCACGAATTTTATTTATTAAGGAATCTAAAAATGCTGTTCAGTCTAAAAATTTGTTCACTATACGTTGAATTAATATTTCATCAACTGACGAACGCGTTCTTTACTTTTAGGCATTTTATTGCTGATTATTTCAAGAATTTAAACTGCAATTGCAGCGGCTACACAATTCGAGTATTATACCAATAAATTGTTTACATTCAATTCGAATAATAATAGATTATTCAACCGGGGAGTCTAACTAAGTAAAATAGTAAAAGAAATACCTACCAAGCTTAAGTAAAGCCAATGTCTTAGTCACATTTTAGCTGATATTGTTATAAAGGACCCTCTCACCTCACACTGTTATAGCCAACGGTTTGATATTTCTTGTATTTATCAATATGTCGGTGACATCATCTGTTTTATACCAAATACTTCTATATTTAATGTCTACGACCAACGTATTAAATTCGTCATTGAACAAGAAATTAATAATAAAATGAGTTCCATTAGGAAATAGACAAGTATGTCCCAATCCAGAAAATAAAATACAACTAGATTGGTTCCAAAAACCAACAAAGACTTGTCGTTACTTTAAATATAATTTACATCGCGCTTTATTTCACACAACTAAACTTATATTGGGAATGAAAAATAGAACTATTAAAATTGCCATCCACAATAAGACATAAAAATCTTGTTCTTCTTAAAGAATAACTAAACAATAACAATTACCAATTCTAACTTGTAAAAATTGTCATCTTCAATACATTGGGCAAACATCTCAAAAACTACGAAATAAACTTTATCAACATAAGAATGATTGATAGTATGAACTTTGAAAATACAATAATTTACCACTACGGAAAGAAGCGATGCAGAAAAGCTGTTTATGGACAAGTAATGAACTTTAGAAGTGATGTTAATAATTTAATTGTTTTTAAATGGTTTCTCTTAGTAAGTATTTTCACATTAATTCTTAAGCTTATAATTTTCAGTTATTATTTTATAGTTTGGTAAATTCGTCCTGTATATTTTTTAACTGTAATTTTCTAATCCATTAACTTAATTATTGTAATTTGTCGTTTTCATTCTCTAATTTTTAAAACATCTATATATTAACTAAAGTTATGGTTTCATACCTCAAAATTTTATAAATTATATTATTGTTTAGTAGTAATGTATTATATTGTAAGGGCTAATTTTAACAAATTCTCACAATTTAACATTTTTGCGTTTTAAATCCTGAATAGATGTCAGCAACCTTATGTTCAAATTATTGTTGACACAAACTTTCAATTTTAATACTTGAACTTTTTATAATTTCAAATTATGATAATAAAAATGGCCGAAACGTTTAAAGTTTCAACATTTCGGCAGTGATTCACAATGACAACCCAAAACTGGCACACGGTCAGATTTGTGACCGATTCGTGTCAATGTTAGATGTACACCCCTTACCCTTAATTTCGTAGTCTTATTGATAACCCCTTTAATAGGAGGGATATTTAATTTGGCCAATGAAAATTCGTAAAACTAACTTTTATGAAGGCCTTGGTTAAATATCTTTACATATGATCTACTTTAGTGCGTAAAATGCAATGAAATCTCGAATACTTTGTTAGGGCTAACGTGGAATTCGATTTTAATAATTTTCCCATGTTCTTAACATCCGAACACAACTGAATTACGTTTTTGCCCGATCAAAATCAATTACATCAATTTTTGATTGATTTTATGTGAAATTTTCTAAGATCCACTTTAAAAAGTGACGTCATCACATTTATCTTTGCTAAATTCAAATTGGCGCAAAAGTTATGTCTAAAGTTAATATGCAATTCTGATTGACCAAAATTTGATCTTTCAAACTCTATTTAATTTGTTTCATTTCTTAACAATTTTCGTTGATTTTACTATAAATTGTATCGATATGTGGCGCCACTATATTTTCCCTTTCAAAGTAAAATAAGTTACAAATTGACCAGTGACGGTTCGTTATCTCTTATATTTCGGAATTGAATATTAATTTGTTCTTATATAAACATTAATGTATGCTTTGCTTTAAAACTAATTTAATTGTTCTGAATGTAAATTGCAAACTTATATTGAATTTGATTATAAGAATTATGTTATATTTATACAAAATGCTTTAATGTATATGAAATATATTTCAACCTCCTACCAGTTGCGTATCTTAATTCTTACATATTTGAATTTCTGTTACAAGATACATATTCATACATGAATATTGTTTACCAATTTAATGAATATTATATTTGTTTGAGTCGACAGCAATAGTACTGAATTTATTTGAAACATTTCAATCAAAATTGCATTACTTGCGTTCCGATCATCCAACCAGTAAGGGTGTGCGGTGGAGAACGGATATCACAAATAAAATCATAATTACACACACAACCGTGCCGCATCACCGCCAATACGGCACAGCCGAGAAATATAGAGCCTCGAACCTAAAACAGGGTGAGCAGTAACCCACCCTAACATGGATCGTCCAAGTCTATGGGGGCAGTCGATCATACATGCATGGGACCGCATAGAGGTAAACAGCTATAAATGTCCGAGATTTCGTTCCGTGATTGCTGAGGTAACACCCACACTACTCACCACCCACGTCGCTCACACACACACGCGAGGGATAATGCCCAATGACGCTGGAAGGTCTGCAACCCGTGCCCCACGGAACTCCTTTCAATCAAACGCTCCACTCCTGGTTTCGACCACATTCAACCCAAAAACAAAACAAATAACGTCAAATCCGGTAATAGGTCACAATCGGTTATACATTTAAGTCCTTATTTAAAAAGTCAAAGATAGGCAAAAAATGATCATCCTCAATCAGTATCGTAATCTAACTAAATTTTGCATCAAACAAATAAAGAAAACTTAAACATATAGGAATGTGAGGAATGTAAGTAAAACAAAACTTTCATTATAACAGCTTCCAAGAATTCTCAATCAATAAATAACAAAAAAAAGGTTTATACAGAAAAATCACAGATGTATGTACTGAGTAAGCCAATACCTTATGGTCTACGATCTCGTAAGACTAGCATGTCAGCTTCAGATAATTTTCAACTTTAGATCGTGGTGGCGCTTATAGAAAATTTATCTACGATTTTGAGTAAGTATAAGGTGTTTCACGTCTTATCGCAACACCCCATATCTGTACAAATGGAGCTTAGTTCTGTTTGAATCCATAATTTACTAACGTTTCTACATTGCAGTTGCACCTTTTAAATCAGCTTAGTAAGCGATAACTTTTTACACTAAAAATGATGCAAAAAGCTCTCATTTTTTAAATGAACCTAAAAAAACTATTTTAATTAAATTTTAACGTTAACACTCAACCTGGAGGATGGTATTGTACGAAAATATACGGAACATTTGTTAAAGAAAACTTTTGGCTTGATACTTTAATTTTACTGCAGTGGTTTCAAAAGCGAATGCTTTTTGAATCATTTTTAGTGCAAAAAGTTATCAATTATTGTTCTAGTGCAATAAAAATTGTATTGCAAGTAATATTATTGGTCCCAGGTCAAAAGATCGTAGCCAAAAGGTCACATGGCTAAAGATCGCGGTTAAAATGCCGCACGGAAAACGATCGCATGCGACAAACGATCGTATGAGAAAAAAAGGTCACATACCAAAATAACTATATAGGTGGCTGTAGTGTGTGTAGGCATGTGTAGGTGCGTGTAGATGTGTTTAGGTGTGAGTAGGTGTGTGTACGTATGTGTAAGTGTATGTAGGTGTGTAGGTGTAGTGCGATGTTTGTGTATGAGATTATTGTGTCGTGGTTCATTTATTCGTGGCGTGCGTTTCTGATCTGCGTGCCTATCCTTTGTTCCGCGACGTTTTGGCTGTGATCTTTTGACGTATATTCATATTATTTAATATTGTGAAAATTAAGTCCTTGTATAATTAATAAACCACTATAGTTAAATTTCAAGCAATCAAATTTTTATTTATTTCATATAGATTTAAAAAAATTACGTTTTGTCACGACCTAGTGTACGAAGGTTGTTTTGTGCACTCTACTGCTATATTTTAGTATTTAGTTGCAGAAAGTAGGGTACGGATAACAAAATGGTTTGTTAGCTACTCATTAAAAGTGATTCTGCTTTAAATAAAAAGTGCAAAAATAGTTTTATAGTTTAAAATGAGAGATATTATTGAAATTTTTTTGACACCCTATCAGTGTCTAAAGTATCTTTAAATATAATCATCATCAAATCACACAAAAATGATAACCAATCATAGTTAAATATTTAATATTACATTATTATAAAACATTTTTTTCTGACAGTTTAGTTACGGCTATTTTTAAACATATTGATATTTGCTCTTATATTAAATGTAACAAAAAGTAAATTTTGTTTCTTATTTTCACCTAATCAATTCAGTAGTTGTAAAAATATATACGTGGGCAAATATTTTTATTGTGAAAAAATAATAAATATTACCGTTTATAATACTTGCTAATGAAAATAAGTAACATTATCATTTCAAGTCAGATTGATGTTAGATGCGAACTTCTAAAGCCACCCGAGTGGCAAAAACATCATGAAAAGTTTAAGTACATAAGATTAGTTTTTAAGGATTATTTAACTTTGTATAAAATGCTTACAAAAACTTATCTAAAATTGGATTATCTCTAAAATAAGTGCTTACACTTTTTGCAGTAAAGTTGATAGTTTTTCAGATATTCACATTTAAATTTTTAGTACTACAAGAAAACGTACCAATAATTCAATAATCATAAGGTTTCTTTGCTCTTTCAATGAAATTTAACATTTTCCGAGACAATCACAAAATGTGTTTTAGCTCCTTTTAAGTAACTCCAAACATAGATAATTTATTAAAATCGGTTAGTATTTTTTTAAGTTATCGTTTCAGGCACATTTACGCAAGCACGCACCAACTATGGTTATTGTGCAGAAAAAGGAGTTTGATTTATTTTTAACTAAACAAACTTAAATGTTCACACGAGGATCTTTCAAGGATAATTAAAAATTTATTTTTCATTTAAAGCTTTGCATAAAATTATAAAATTTACTTTACTTAACTTAACCTTCACGCCATTCCCTTGCAGGGTAGGCAAAACAACCCCTGCCTCTTATTTATTTTTCATTCTCAATCTTTCTTTATGCTTTCCTATCTCCGCATACCTCCCTAGCTTCCGCAAGATTCATACATTGTACATTCTGCTACATTCAGCCAATTCTTACGCAGCTTACTAGGCACGGGCGTTACCTCTAAATACACCCATATATATTTGCTTCGTTAATCCATTATCGGCTTTTCCTTGCCACACTCCGTCATTATACACTCATTCTTTATCTTATCCTTTCTCGTTTTACCATATGCGCTTCTCAGGAATCTCATACTCACGGCGTTTATTTTTCTTTTGTGCTCACATGTCTCACTTCCATACAGTACTGACGGGACAAACACGTCATTATACATTGCTCGTTTCGCAGCTAGGCTCATGCTTTCGTTTCTCATTATGGTCCACATACTTCCAATCACTTTCCTTCCAATATTGACCCGTCGTCCAATCTCGCCCTCAATTCTACCATCTTCAGTAAACATTCTACTTAGATATACCAGCTCGTCCACTTGCTCCACAACTTCATCTTGCAGAGTAAATACTCTACTCTCCTTTCCACCTTCTCGATTGAACACCACAATCTTAGTTTTATTCAAGTTTACCTTTAGATCCATGCTCTCATAGACTGTATCAAACTTGCTCAGAGCAGTTTGTAGCTCATCGGCACTGTCATCTAATAAGACTGTGTCATCTTCATACACCAGAAGTCGTATATTTACGTCACCAACCATTACACCATTTGTATCGGTACATGCTTGTCCAACACATTTATCCATGTATACATTGAACAACCACGGTGACATCACACAGCCTTGTCGCACTCCTTGCCAGCATTTCCTCATTTCACAATCCCAATACTATTTCGTTGCTCATATAGTTCACTACTGCAACGTTCTGTTTTGAGCCACGTTTTCTATTTTTGACCCATTTTTAAAAGAGTTTTTTGTTTCCCTCAAAATCATGCTGCATTTTCTCTCCTTCCACAGCCACCACTTCCTGTTTACTTATTCTCACTGCCTCCTTCGCTACTTTGTTTCTTAATATGTACACCTCACACAATCGCTTTTTCTCATTTTTTGCAGCAATCATTGCCATGTACGCATATTTTTTCTTACATACTGCCTTTTTTACTGAATCATTCCACCAAGCACATTTTTTCTGTCTACTTACAGTCGCTCTTCCACATATCCGCATCGAGCAATTGACAACACAGTTTTTTAAGCGTATACATGCACTTTCAACGTCAGTGTCTTTTATTTGTTCGTTCCACACTGTTTCATTCACATTCAACTCTTTACTCACAGCATCTGCGTATTTCATTCTCGCACCATTATCCACTAGTTTGTATACCCTAATTCTGGACATTCGCACTACGTTTGCTTGCCTTATCCAGGCCCCCTTTTGCCCTAAACACACTCTCGATACAACCAAATATAGCCCGATCCACACTTCGATCCTCTCATTACTTTTGAGTCTTTCACCAGATTTCTAGGTCGTTCATCATACACTATCAAGTCTATCATACGTTAGGATTCACCTCTGCCATGTTGTCAGGTTGCGTTGACGCACCCTGTATGTAGGATGTTATAATGACGTGTATTACGTGTTTTGAGCACGAGTGTATTGAGTTTGAACGAAAAAAAAAATTTTTTTTTTTGTGTATGCATAATGTATGTGGGTGTATGATACGCCACTGGAAATTTAGGAGAAATATAATTCAGTATGCAGATACGTGTATTTGAGTGTTATAGAGACTTTAGTGTTGGAATAATTAGATTCTGATAAATGTAAATGTGAAGAGAAATTTGTCGATGGGACGATAATGTATTGCTACTGTTTTGCTGCTGTAAGAAATGGAATGTTTGAAGATAGATGAGTAATCTTGGTCAGAAAATGTGAAGAATAAGTGTAGAATGTTTTAGAAAATATGTAGAGAAAGATTTGGTATGTTTAAGTGTTAATTATAGAAAGTTTTCGTAATGTTGTGCAATTGTTTTGAGAATATATGTATGTATATGGAATTTGAGATCTTAGACGGTACTTATTTTTCCAAATGTTGCGGAAGCAGATCGAGCGCAGGTTGGAGATAAATGTTGAAAGTTGCGTAATGGTCCAGAGTGGCTACTGAATGAATGTGATGACGAAAAATGATTTCTTCATGAAGTAATTGTAAAATTTGTAAGTAAGAACAAATATGGCGATGTATTGTAATTACACGCGTGCTTGTATAGAGGGTAGCATCTATTGGAACTATGAAATTTTGAATGAATACTATTGGAGAATATAACGCGGAAGGAAGACATGTTTAAAGATGGATGACTGAAGGTATAAATAGGAAAGTCAGGGATTGACGGGTTGGTTAGCTTTTGGCTTTTGGTAAGAGACGCGCGCGCGAGGTAGTGTGGTTTAGAATGGGTTAAGTTGGAGTTATGTTTGTGAATAATAGTGAGGCAGTAATTGTTTAAACAACTGCGTAACCCGAACCGGAGGTGAATCGTAAAAGACATTCATAAACAAAACAATAATAAAATTGAGATTGAAGATAAAATTAGTTTGTGTTTTTTTTTTCTTCAAGAAAATAATAAGTGCGTAAGCAGATTTGAATAAAGATAACAGTTGTAACGTTAGTAGCGTCAAGGTTAGCGCGTGTTCTGGTAACGAGATTCAGTTAAACTTATTTATGGGACCACCTTTTAAGTGAACGAAGTGTTCGTTGTATATTAAGCTAATGTTTAAGTAACGTTATATGACATTGAAAGTTTATTTGTATAAGGGACTAAATTGGTGTAAAGGTTGCTAGAAATTTTAGAGGCAACCAAACGTATACAGCTTATTACGTGTTATTAGACTATTTGTGAGTACAGAAAGGAATAAGTGTTTGTGAAATTGTGAAGCACTGGTTATGTGGCTTCATGCAATTTAAGGATTACAAATGGACTACAAATAATTGATTTACGGAAGAAAGAAGAAAGAAATCCAAGGATTAATGGACAATTTTAAGTAAGAAATTAGATTTAGGAATTTTAAGAACTCATTTAAGCCCGATTATCTTTTGTTTAGTTTATTTGCGTATTGTTGTTTAAATTATTAAGTAGTTTTGAAAGGAAGAGATAATCGTTCTTGAGTCTTATTGTATGGTTTGTTTTAGTAGTAAGAATGCAAAGTGGTATTTGGTGGTTTAACTTTCAACCACGCTGATGTAATTTATGTAGATATTTGTGTTTTTGTTTTATTTTGTACAGGACAATATATGTATTTACCGTTGATTGTTATTCTGTTGTTTATTTAGTCAGGTATGAAACACAGTTGTAACATTTACTTAATTGGTGATCTAGTTTTGACAATTTTAAAAGTAAGCTTTGCATATTTTAATTTTCAGATTTATGAGCAACCTGAAAAGGTTTTATTAGCCAGGTTGATTGCAAAATTTTCATGTTAGTTTATTTAACGCAGTACAATTAAAGTATAATTAAAGACAAGAGTTTTGAGAAATTATACAGGTACGGATGTCTATTACGATTCAGAGAAATTATTTTGAAGTAACATTTATTAAGCCGAAGACATTGATCTTCTTTTATTTAGGATTTAAAATTAATTACCGAATATTGGATGAAGAAATATTTTATTCAGTAATAGGTAGAAATTTAACGTTATATATATATATATATATATATATATATATATATATATATATATATACGAGGGATACGCAGAAAATATTCAGTTACTGTATTATAATTTTTGTTTTGGATATTTTAGTTTACGAGGTGTATTCAAAAAGTTTTTAATAACCTGGGTAGTACTAAATATATTTGAGTTTGAGTTGAATTGTTTGGGACGAGTGTTTGTTTTAGAACCTTCGTATAGGAGTTTACCGAGTAAGCACAATCCTACTTTCCACAATCAAGTAGGGTTAATTAACATCCAGCTTAAGACAATTATTTTAGCGAAGTTTCGATTGTGGTGGCGCCTAGAGACATATTTTCCCGAATTGAGCTATTTGAGTATAGGTGTAAGGTGTTTGAGCTTATTGATCATTCATTTTACTTATTATTTCGACCACGCCCATCTCCCTGTTAGCTGGCTTGGCAACCCGCTTACATTAGTAAGCATGCACGACGCCTAGTGCGGTTTGGACGTGTAACAATGTATACATATGCACATTTGTATGTCTAACCCACGTATGAGATACAAACAGGCTTCTCTCTGCACTGATCTTCACCAGGTGTTCAACATTCTCATTGACTCTTTGATCTCCGAAATTTCCTAGAACGCGTTCAGTATACTCACCCATCTGTTCATATTCCCCACTATCATCACTCTTTCGTTTGGGTTACATACGTCCAACACGTTCTCTATTTCATTCCAGAAGTTTTCACATTCCTGGTGTATTTTACATTCATCTGTGCATAGCATGCAATAAGACAAATTCTTCGAAACTCCACTTTCATTCTAACCCACATTACGTGGGGAGATATCAATTCGTGCTGTTTAACACATCTTTTCGCTCTTTTACTTACGATCACCCCAACTTCTTTTGCACCATTCCCTTCAGTCTCAACTCTTGACCATAGTGCTAGACTTCCATCCTCCACCTCCACGGCATCCTTTTCTTTGCGCTTTGTCTCCGATCTACACAGAATATCAAGGTGCTTTTCGTACATCACATTCGCAATTTCAAATTCCTTACCATGCATACTTCTAAGGTGCCACGTACCAACTCGCCATTCATTCCTTGCACAGTCGTCAGCAACGGGGCGTGTCTCTTTCGACCTTGACCGCCCCTTGCAGCCAGATCGATCGGAGCCAATTAGGCATTTTCAAATGACGTCTCAACGTGTGGACCTTGCCTGATGTTGGACAACTTTAACACATGTTCTTATGGGATGTGATTGTTTTCTTACAATTTTATAGAAAATCGTAGGCGGTGAAAATGTTACTATGCTAATACTTGTAGATGAGGATTGTATTGACACAATTCACCAGAAATACGTGAATGAAGTGAACAATTATCCTACATAATATTGAAAAGTTCGTGTGATTTTTAGGTTAGTTATCAAAAAATCGTCAAATTAAAGCATTACATTCAAGGTAAGGCTCTTTTATTTGAACATCATAATAGCACCACAAGCAGTTATTACAAATAAGGTCAATCATTTTGATAGGGTTAATAACGTTTAATTATAATCACTTAAAGCCATCTTTTCTGGAAAGGCAACAGAGCGTATATTATTTACCAAACTTTACGTGTTGATCTACCCGAATTATGATATATACTAATAATTTTCACTAATTAACTATGAAATATCTTAACACTATATACCAACACTACAATAAGTCAATTATTACGATTTTTTCTGGAGAAAACACTCAAAAATCACATCAAAATACGTAGGTTCCTATGAAACACTAACACAAGTTGTCCAAGATCAGATGTTAGAGACGAGCTTGTGACGTCAGTGTAAAGTACTTGAAAATGCCTAATTGTGTTGTTCTCTTAAGTAATACCGGTTTCTGGCCATATCGTACCCCGGACGGTGTCGTATTCCCTACTAACGGTGTCTTCCTACTCGCCAAGCGTTATTTGTCTACTGGCCAGACACGTAATGAAGTAAAAAGTAGAAATATAGACAGAGTCAAGAAAGATAAATAATAGAGTTTATACTTACTGATGAATATCTAAATGTATATATATATATATATATATATATATATATATATATATATATATATATAACACCTTTGTTTTCATTTACATACCCTTCAGTCACATTACGTTTCAACCAGATTGCTCCCTACGCGATTCTTTGCTTTCGAGCCACTCACCGGAACTTGCTGTTATTTATTTGCGACCAAATGCTTCAATTATTTTTAATTTAGATTTTCGAGTAATAGTCAGTTCTTTGTTATTTAATTTAATATTTGTTCATCAAATCTGTTTTATTATTGTCGCGAATCGTGACAACTTAACGTATCCATCCTCTAAATTTCTCTTTGATTCAATTGAAGGGTAACAATAAATAACGATAATGTCCCTGTTAGCTTTCCGACTTTAATTGCCTACTTTTATGATTATTTAATTACAATTACGATCAAACATAGTAACAAAGGTAAAAGTTAGCTTAAATTTTGAATTTGCAGTCAAAGAAAAATATAGTATAAGATAATATGCAACACACTGTTATAATTAAACTTAAAATCACATATAGTATCAAAAATAAAAGTTGGATCAACCTTCAAATTTAAAAACAAAGAAAAAATGTTCAAAAACTTACTACTTATAACGGATCTGCCATGCATAGTCACATCACAAAATTTACTTCATTATCTTAATATCAACATGGAATTGAAATAGTAGTTACAGTAAGAAAAATTAAATAATCACTCGCAAAAAAGGGAAAATATCAAATGAACCTGGTTTAAGTGTTAAAGTAAATATTTCTTATGGAGGATTTTTGTTGTTTTTATTAATTGAATTCGGAGTTTGAAAAATTATCTTTTGTCATTATTTATTAAAAGCGTTGTTTACTGTTTTGGTATAATGCCAACGTTTTGAGAAATGTTAAAGAAGCATTGGTAATGCCGAGTGTTAAAAAAATGTGTGGGAAAGTGTATCGTTCCTGTGTTTATTTCATTAGCGTAATCGTTTTTATTATTTTGATTAGCGTAGAGCTTACAGGATGTCATTTTTTCAGTACTCTATCTATGTAAAACAGTTTATTCATGTTAAAGTAATGATCAAAGTTACTGTTAAAAGTTGATTTATTTAAATAAGAATTTATTTGGTTAGAGGTAGTTACAACCTTTCAGAGCACTACCTAATGTTTACATCAATAGCAAATAACATCATATATCTACTACAGCACAGAATTCTGGAGTTCAGTATAGTACAAACAACAGTGGGTACGCTTCCCTAACTTTAATAAAATTGTATACAAAATAAGCTTTTGTTCACTATGCACATGCGATTTAATTTTTGCAAGTGAGTTCTCGTGAACTGACTATTTAAATCTGAAGTAGAGTATATCATATACAGTAGTTGAAATGCTATTCAACTTTTAAATGTTAAACCATTTTTAGAAAACTCTCTCTTCAAATATCGTGATATCTGCAATAAAAAATGGGCGGCGAAGTCAGGCCTTCTCCGCTTCGTAGAGAGCGTTTTTACTAAAAAAAAAACTCAAGTGACGTGTGTGAAGCATTAACGAATTACAAGTTTTTGCTACGTTCAAGACACTCTCAGTGCTCAATTGTGCTAATGATGCTACGATGTCTCCAAACGATGGATCTAAAAATGCTGTATGGCATAAAACAGGTAATATAAAATAGTTTCCATTATACTATTTTACTATTATATATACTATTATACTATTAAGCATTGGTAATAGTTATGAATTAAATTTAGTCTACGTCAAAAATGTTGTTCGTAGTTTTCTGTAATTGTCATTATAAAGGGTCCTGCATCTTAGCTCTCGCCTTCTATTACATCTAAATGATTTACATTACAAAAAATATTAAAATGGAGCAATAAAATACTTGCTAGACAGCACATTTTAAAAATATTTTCACAAGTACAGGGTGCCCATAAGTCAATGATAACACAAACTTATATATTTTTTCGTGGAACACCCTATATATTATTCCAGATTTGAATTCTCCTCGCGTCGTACATTACCTCAACAAAATAGCATCTTATACCTAGTGCTTTCAAAGATATGACAAATTCTTTGTCTGAACGGACATGTGTTGATCACTCTGTATCTTTCAAGAATACACAAAATTAATTATTACTTGTAGTAGGATATTTTATGTATATGGTCTATTTTATTCTTATACAGCGGGTAAGTCGTATACAGTATGGTTCAAAACAAGAATCGCATAATTTCTCGAAATTTTCAAATGGAACACTATATTTTTCATCGGCATGGGATCGCTTATTTGCTACTCTATCAATTTGTTAACGTATACATATAAAGTATTTAGCATTTCAAAATTTTTTAATGAAAATCTATGTTCGACATGTTTTCCGTTTTGTTGGAGGCACAACTGAAGGCGGTTTTGAAAAGACCTTGCTACTCTTCTTAACATGTCGGGCGTAATACTCTTATTCTTTGTTGCATATTTTCTTGTGTAGTTGGCGGCTCTTGGTAAACGATTTCTTTAAGATATCCCCACAAAAGGAATCCAGTTTAGTTAAATCGGGGACTCGGGGTGGGCAGTTGCACGGCCCTCCTCTGCCAATCCAACGATTTGAAAAGAATGCATTAAGATGGTCCCTGGCGTGAACGGAATAATGGGCGGGGGTTCCATAGTGTTGCAGCTACATTTCATTCCTCACAGTTATTGGCAAATTTGCACATAGATTTTTCAAATGATTTTGAAAAAATCTAGACACATAGCTCCATTCAAATTGCCGTTAAAAAACAAGGTCCTATAACATGTTACCTTGTTCACCAATAATTCCACCACAAACATTTATCCTCTGATCTGAATAGCAGTGGAAGTTATGCCGATTCACAAATCCATTTTTGTGGAATGTGGCTTCATCCGAGAACAAAACCTTATTAAAAAGTGGTAAGTTATTTATGTTGAGCCTAATTGCAAAATACGACACGTCGCTCCAAATCCATATCAAATAGTTGTTGATGAAACTGGATACCGCATAAAACAGTCTACTCTTAACTGGTTTTATATAGTCCACATGTATCGTTTGTATAAATAAAAATACCATGTAAATATTAAAATGTGTTGTAAATGGTATTATTAATATTAGCAATCCATGTCTAATAACAGTTTTTGGTGAATATCTCTGAAACGTTGAAACATATCAGTATAATTACAAATATAAAAGATATTGCGTACTTTATTCCGCACCCAATCGGAATAAAATATACTGGTGTTCCTTTTAAAAGATACAACGTTTACGCCTAGTTTTGATTAATAACGGGTAGTTTCGGATAAAGACGAATTTAACTAAAAAACGAGTGGGTTTGGGTATTGGGAATGCTTAATAAAATTGGTAAAGTAGCAAATAAGCTATCCAATGCCAATGAAAATATAGAGTGTTCCATTTGAAAACTTCGAGAAAATCTACGATTCTCGTTTTGGCTGTATACGACTTCTGATATTTCGTGTAGCCCATCAGTATAAAAATAAAATAGACCATATACATGGAGCGTTTGTCTATATATCCAGGGCACCGTCAGTTAACTCAAGAGCATAAGACTGCTAGATTGGCATGATGTCAAGAGCGACGGGACTGTGGCCTTCAATGGAATAACGTCGTCTTCAGCGACGAATCGCGTTTTTGTTTGTGGCGAAACGATGGTCGTCAGAAGGTGCGGCGTTTCGAGGAGAACATCGAAATATAGAGTTTGTTGAAAGACGACCCACAAGCTTAACACCTGGAGTCATGGTCTGGGGCGCCATACGCGTTGGTGGAAGATCTCCTGTTGTGTTCATTCTAGGCACGTTAAGTGCTCAGCATTACATTGATAATGTTTTGGAGCCAGTGGTAGTACCGTTAATGCAGACGTTGCCAAATGGTATTTTGCAATAAGATAATGCTAGACTACATACCGCACATGTTACAAGAAGGTTTCTGGATCAAGTGCAGCTACCAGTATTGCCGTGGCCTGTGCGATCGCCAGATCTTTCGCCTATTGAACATGTATGGGCTATGATGGGTCGAAGCCCCCAAACATCTTGGATAAATTACGACACCATCTCCAGGTAGCCTGGTATGAAATGCCTCAGGAGGGTATAGACCATCTCATAGAAAGCATGCCTCGGAAAGTGAACGCCTGCATTGCTGTGCGTGGCGATGCTGCACACTATTAACATTTTCTTGTTAACTGTTAATATTTTGCCTTCAACATTTCATCATCTTATACATGTTAATAAAGCATTATTTTACCATACTTTCATGATCATAGCATTATTATTTCTAAGTGGTGCATTTCATTTGAAACGTAGTGTAGTTTTCGGAATTTATATGCTAAAGTTGCTGCCTTGATGGTTTTGTTGCAATAATATGATGAAGAAAGAAATTCACATGGGCAATGGGCGATTAATTTTAAATATGACGATCCTCCGGGTAAACTAATTCTTTATCATTCTCATAAATTTCATTGATTGAAGCTTGACCGTGGATGAATACATTTATTTGTAAAACTATACCTGTTTTATTTGAATTTACAAACTACTTTTAAGGAAACCAATAACCGTTTTTTATCACATTAAACTCAGTATTCATGATCTATTCGTGTCATTTCATACATTAAAAATTATTATTGTTAATTTTATTAAATACATAAATAAAAAGTTTACCTCGAGTAGGATTTGAACCTACGACCTGTAGTTTGCTAGAGTACCGCGCTAACCAACTGCGCCATCAAGGTTCTAACCTAATCGATGTAAATTTTGTCTTTTTTTTTTTTAAAAGGACGTAGTTGGCGCCCATTTAAACAATGGGTTTACCAAACAAGTGGCCCTCTGAATTACTGGTATGGTGTCTATGATTATATACCATACCGTTATTTGCCCATTTATTTGTTTACATTAGCCTACTTATCTAAAAGCCCCTATTTTGTAATTGCACATTTTTTTGCTCTCGAGTTATAAGCATGCTCTCGAGTGCTCCTAAAATACTACTGTTCTTACTCAACTATTCCTGCATGCTGTTCTACTTTTTACTTTATAGTCTGTTATTTTGCACCTTTTCTATTTTTGCACTATATATTAGTTTATTTTGCATGCAGTTTCTATACTACATCTACTAATCTACCTACTTATATCTAACTACATACTACTTACTTGTCCGTTCACTTCTACACTAGTTATTATATTGTCTATCTTTGTTATTTATATTGTCTGTATCTTGTTGTCTTTGACTCCCTGGTCTCAGAAATCTACATTTCTGGCATTCCAGGGGGCTCGTCTACATGGGTTGGTGTTGGCGTTATTCTTGGATTCTCTTTTTGTTGCTTGAGTTCCGCGTATTTTTCTTTGGCGATTTTAGTTGCCGTTTCTGCCAGTTGGTTTATGGCTGCGAAACGTTCTCTTATTGTTAGTGCGATTTTGATGTTGTATTCTGTTATGTTATTTCTATGTATGCTCAGTTTGTCCTAATCTGCCTTACAGTCAAATATTATGTGCTCCGGGGTTCCGACACAGCTGCATATACAGATGTCTGTATCTACATGTGTCATTCGTTTCCTGTAGGTAGGGTAAGGGCCGTGCCCTGTTAGGAAGTGTATCAACCCCTCTGACGGGTCCATGTGTTTATTGCCCAACCGTTCTTTGATATTTGGTATAAAGTTATATACTCTCCTTCCTGTTTTGCCATTATCCCACCTATCTTGCCATATGTTTATAATCCTTTCTTTTATCTCTGTTTTTGTATATGCTCTTATGCCAATTAATTCTTCTACTCTTCTCTGATTATCTTTCTTCCTCCAGTAGTTTGAGGCTCTTTGTAAAATTGTAAGGTCAAGTGGGGGTATACCTAGTATTACACCCAGAGGGTCCAAGGAGGTTGTCCTGTAGGCCCCCGTGAGTCTAATTAGTATCCCCCTTTGTGTTGAGTTTATCTTTTGTTTAATTTTAACTATTTTAACTCTGTGTGCCCATGCACTTGCTGCATATGACACTATTGAGTTTAGTATTGCGTTCAGATATATTTTTGTCCTATCCAGTGGTATTTTGAAATTCCTTTGCGCAATGCTCTACCGCGTGCATTATTGTTTTAGCTTTTGCGCATGTGCTTTGGGCATGTTCTTCAAAGTTTAGTCTCTCGTCTATGTTTATTCCTAAGTATTTAGTCGTAGTGGTTCTTTTTATGGGCTTTTGGTCCATATGTATCATAAGTCTTCCCTTAAGTCTCCCTTTTAGGAGGGCATATGTTGTCTTTTCTTTTGAGATTCCCAATTTATTTTCCGTGCTCCAATTGTGCATTTTGTCTAGAGTTATTTTAGATTTTTGTTGAATCTCCCTAACTGAATTGCCCGTCACAAGAACCAGAACATCGTCGGCGTATGCGATAGCCAGCGATACTTCTGTTGTTGCTCCGAGCAAATTCAGTAGGTCGTCCATTTGAATGTCCCAAAACAGTGGTCCGCAAATCGACCCCTGCGGGCATCCCTTGGTTATTCTCTTTTGTACTTTATGTGTTTCACTGGTCATTATGACGTACCTGTCCTGGCAATAGTTCCTTAAACTTTTATATAAGTTTAAGGGATATTCCAATTCAGCCAGTCCTGCAAACAGTGAGGGCCACCATAAGTTGTTAAAGGCCCCTTTTATGTCTACAAATATTGCAAGGCAATATTTGTCTTTCGAACTTTTTATATGTTCTAATGCCTTGTTGAGCGCGTCCTCAGTGGACTTGTTTTCCCTGAATCCGTATTGATTTGGGTGCTTTTTATCCTTCCTTAGTTCTTGTACTCTTTTAGTTAGTAGTCTTTCAAATGTCTTTCCCAACGTGTTGAGGAGGCATATAGGTCTATAATTGTCGGGGTTTGTCTGGTCTTTTTCCTTATTTTTACATATAACAATTAGTTCAGCTTGCTTCCAGATGGATGGTATTTTCCCCTGTCTTAGACATTCGTTCATTAGGTTCGTCATAGTTGGTATAAGTTTTTGTTGTAGAACTATGAGAACTTCCGCCTGTATTCCATCTGGTCCCGGCGCTTTCCCATTTTTTGCAGCTATTATTGCCTCTTTTACCTCAGACTCAGAGAAACCGTCAGTTTCTGTATTTCTTATCTTGTACTGTATCATTTGCTCTCTTTAAATTTTCTGGTTCGCTGTGTCTGTTCCAATGTCGTCGTCAGGTAATAGCGTGTGCATTATTGTCTTTGCTGTTTCCAGCCAGTTTGTGGTTTCTTCACCTGTATTAGTTTTAACTGTTGCGTACGTTGTTGCCGGTGGGCGTATTCTTTTCCGGACTAGTTTGTAAGGCGTTCCCCATGCATCCAGTTGCAGTTCTGTTTGGGCATACTTCGCCCATGCTTTTTCTTTTGTCTTATATAGTCGATTTTTATATTTGTCTTTGGCGTTTTTATATTGTGTTAGGTGGTATTCTTTTTCTTGTTCTGTTCGCGCTCTTTGTAACCATTTCCTCCTTTTCCGTACGTTTGTCCTTAACTTTTCAAGTTCTTCTGTCCATGTAAAGGATTTTTTGTATTTTATTGTTGTTTGTTTTGGTATATGTTTGTCCATTGATTTGTTAATGGTATTTGTCAAGGTTTTAGCATACCGATTGACATCTTCTCCTTCCCGAATAGGCGGGGGTGGAGAGAAGTCTCTGAGTAGTGCCTTCCAATTTGCTTTTCGTATGTTATATTTTTGTCTTTCCGGTTTTACGTCTTCGCTGTGAAACTTTTTATTCTGTATTTGTATTTCGAAATAGATTAGATTGTGATCACTTGTCGTGATATGTTCCAGCACTTTCCAGTTTTGGGCCATATTAGATGCCTTGCCATTTGCGATAGTAACATCTATATTGCTCTGTTCACCTGCCCTTCCACTGTACGTGCGTGGGTTGTTTCTTTCGTTCATTATAATTAGTTGTTCCTGCCCTAATAGGGCCTCCAGCAATTCCCCCCTGTCATCGGTTTGGCTGCTATGCTAAATCTCGGATTTGGCGTTTGCATCGGCGACCAAAATGACAGGTAGGTGTTTACAAATTCAGCCATAAGGTTGAGATATGGCTCTATGCCGTCCGAGAACTGACAGTACACAGACGCCAATATCATCTCTCCTATGCCTTTTGATTCAATATGTACACACATACAGTGTTGGGTTTTGAACCTTTCTAGTGTAGTGACCGTTATGTTTTGATTGAAAATCATGATGGCCGACATTGGGTTGTTCTGTACATGTATTTTCCTAACACTATTTGGTATACCCGTTAGGCTGCCTTTTGAGCTATAAGGCTCTTGTGTTAGTATAATATCCAGATTCAACTGTTCTGCCACTTTCACAACCTCCAGGGCCACGGTTTTACTTTTCATCATGTTTAATTGCCCGATTTTTAATTTATTATCCGCCATTGGTGCATCTTGAGTGTGTTATACACTGTGGCCATGGTTTTCCGTGGTCCATGGAGATTATGCCATGTGCCATCACAAATTGATTGAATATGTTCTCGTAGTCTATGCTTTCTTCACGTCGTGTGAAGACGTGCGTTGTTAGTTCTTTTAGTTCTGTGATGTTTGTTGGCAGCCCATTAGTTTTTAGGTGGATTCTGCCGACAGCCTCGAGAGTTGGAAAAGTGATTCTCTCCCCTCTCGGGTGTCCTGTTCTAATTATATGCCTTAATGCTGTTGTGAGTATAATCGGTTCTTCCAGTTTTGCCAGCCTCATTGAGGTTTCAATTCTGGAATATACGATTGCTGGGTCTATTTGGTTAGGTTCTTTGTTTGTTTGGTATTTTAAGGTTGTGTTCATGTCTATCCGTTTAGTGTTAATACTCGCTTCCGAGTTACTTGCTATGCTCCTTATGTCTGCATTGTCGTTTGTGCTTGCATTCATGTTTGCATTCGTGTATGTTTTTATTATATTCCATAAATTATTTAGTCTGGCTATGCAAGTTCTCTTTTTGGTAGTTGTGACGTCGTTTGTATTTGCAGTTTGAGTTTCTGCATCTATTTTAGAGGTGTTTGTTTTGTTTTTGGCCTGATGTAATTCGGCCCTTCGTTTATTTGTTTTAACCTCCGAAGGAGGTTTATGTCTTTTTGATATATTTTGTTTATACGTTATGTTCTCTGTCTTGTTTTGTTGGTTGTCGCAAGTTTCTATATTGTTTTCGCTATCAGTGTTGTTATTGTCCTTATTGTCCATAATCAGTTTTCTGTATTAGTCGTTCCATCATGATTTTTAGTGTAGGACAATTCTTGTCTCCGTTACATTTCTTCCCTCGGTTCCTGCATGGAATGCATATTGCCGGTTTATCCTTATTCGGGCAATTTACTCTTTTATGGTCTGACTCTTTCGCATTCTCCGCGCCACAGTGTCCGCAGGTTTCTTTGGTTTGGGTGCAGTGCTTGGAGACATGCCCCAAGTCCTGACACCTCAAACATTTAGGGACTACTAGGTAGTCTTTTGCAGTAATTGCTCGGTATTCTATGTAAATTTTGCCCATTCCTATTAATTGGTTCGGTATTTTTGTGCTCACCTCCGCCACCATGTAGTGGGTTGGTTTGCCCTTTGGTCCTGCTTTGAACCTGAAATCGAAATCTTTTTTAAATTCGTCTATATCTGTTGTTTCTGACATGTTTTGTTGGTATATCATGTGTTTTGCGTCTTCCTCTTTGATATAGGTTGGTATGTCGTAAAGTATCACTAGCGGCTTCTTTTTCCTCGGTTTATCGCATATTAGGACTGCATTTAGTTCCGCATTATTAAAAATTTTTTGTGCGTCTTTCTCTGAGTCTGTTTCTATAAGTTCATCAAGGTTCTAACCTAATCGATGTAAATTTTGTCTTTATGTATGTAGAACTGATGTAAATTCTAAATATAATGAGATTACGGTCAAATTACTTATATTAATGGAATATACATATACACCTGTTTCAGACATGTTTTGATATCAATACTATAATGCTCGTTTATTATGAATTATAGAAAACAAATAGATACAAAACACCTATCGGTGGTTGTGAAAATAACTATTTTATTATTTTGAAATGAACACTAACCGATTATTTTGAAATCACTGCCTACTAGTTATGAAACCTTTTTATTGCATTGAAAATTAATAACACGGTACTACAAAATTAAAACTACCGTAGATCCAAACAAATATCGACGTTAAACGAATAATACAAAATATGTAATCATTTTCTAAGAGGCCGAAAAATAAACCATATCATCTGAATATCAAGTAGGTCGAAATAAAAAGTATTTTTCAAACTTCTGGTAGGTTTTTTGATAGAGACAATGAATTTTAAAGAGAAAAAGCTCATCCTAAAGCTTCACTATCAGGAAAATTCCTACCATCAAATTCGAGATTTTCTAGCGTATTTATTTCCTGATAGGCCAGTGTTTGATATTAGCTCTATAGCGAACGTAATAAAACGCTTTGAAGGCACAGGAAGCATTAATAATCTCTGTTCTTGTGAATTAAAGAGACGATGTCGAGAGGTTGTCCCCCCCGTCCCCCCCAGAAGATGAAAATGTCTGGAAATTTGTGATGCTTGCCAGTGTTGAGGGAAACACATCTACCAGTGTCAGAACTATTAAGACAGAAACTGGAATTCCAAAGTGCGGAAGATTACTTCCGCAAATTGGAATTCTGCTAGGGACAACAGGGAGTTTGTGAGGAATATTTGCTTCAGACTCACTGGTGCTCACAATCAATAAAATAACCGAATTTGGGCGTTATAAAATTCTCATGCTGTTACCGATAACAGGGATCAGTGGCACCCTAGAGAGGCATATCATTGGCCCATTCGTCATGGAAGGTGGATTAAATGCAAGAAAATATAATGAACTTTTGCAGCAGTAAGTGATTCCTACGATAAGAAGAGTAGCAAATGTGGACAATGTCTACTGAATGCAGGATGGTGCCTCAAGCCATACAGCTAAATGTGTATTTTCTGAACCAGCATTTTCCTCATCACTGAATAGGAAAACTTTTATGGTGTATTTTTATATTAAAGTTATATAAACTACACGTTTCGATAACACTTACTCAAGTAGATACTACTTATATCGACATTTCCAAGGCATTCGACTATATCTTACACAGTATTATTACCAAACTTCTTAACTTTGGATTTAGCAATAATCTTTTACTATTGTTTAAATCATACCTGAATAATACCGTGCAATAAGTTACAAGAATTGTAAGTCCGATTCTATTAATGCTACTTCAGGAATACCACGAGGGTCCAACCATGGACCGTTGTTGTTTTTAATATTTATTGATGATTTACCGAATAAATTATCTTGCGGTAAATTATTGTTTGCGCATGATGTAAAAATTTTTACCAATTTCAAATACTGGTGATTGTGTTATATTACAGCATAGTCTTTGGATGAATGGTATGTAAGTAATTATTTATCCGTAAACATTCAAAAATGTAAAATAACTTCATACAGATGAAAGCGTCCACCAATTCACTATGACAGACAAATATAACACGTTGTACATCAGTCAAAGACTTAGGAGTTATCTTCGACGATAAATTTTCTTTCTCTGAACACACCGGCTTTATAACCAGATCTGCCGTTCAAACTTTAGGATTTATATGACGTCATTGCAAAACTTTTTCAAATATTAAAAACTTAAAAATACTTTATTTTTCTATAGTACGTTCAAAACTAGAATATTGTTCTTTAGTGTTGTACCCTCATTCTGCAATGTGTGCAATGAAAATTTTAAAATTTTTAGCCTTTAACGTATACGGTAGCTACTACCACGAGAGAGGATATGCACATAATAAGCTACTTACTTGCTTTAATATAACATCACTTGAAGACAGAAGGTTTCAAAATAGTGTAATTTATAAGTTTATTCACAACCAAATTGACTATCCTAATCTATTATCGCTAATTTACTCGGTTTACTTTGTTAAGAAACTTTTGCAAAGATCACCGATATTTACAATGTGTCACAGCTACAACATGATATATCACAGAGTAGATATATTTAACTGTACGATAAGGTCCTTAATTTCTGAATTACAATACCTGTAAATAAAATATAAACACCTTTCTATATTATGAAGTGGCAGATTTATATTTTGATATCATCCAATTCTTTCTTTACTTTTTTTAAATATGTTCCTGTTTTTATTAATGAGTCGTGTACTTTGTATATAATTTAATTTAGTTAAATAATTGTCCTGTTATTGGATATTTTTCTGTTGGACAATAAATCCTATTATTATTATTTTAATTGGAAACATAAACGTAATGAATTTCCAACGCTAAATAAAAATTGACATGAACAGAAGATGGACAATGACATCCTTTGACAGCTAAGCGTGTCCGTTCGTCAACACTCAACACTTGTGGGGTACCAAGGGGCTGTTCGCCTCTTTTGCAATACGTTTACTTAATATTCTTTATTTTAATACATGCAATGCTCCAATACAAAATTAACCTTCATAACAACAATCCACAACCATCCAAAACTTTGCTGCCATCGAGGGCCATTTGAATCAATCTATTAACCACAAGGACAAAAATGTTATATATCTCATGTTCTTTAACAGTGTAAAGAGCCAGCGTCCTTTACCACATTTTCCTTGCATTAATAATTATTTGATAATTGTCCTGCTTTAATTAGTCATTAATATTCACAGATTTTATCAAACAATGAATTTATATCCCCCCCGACGTTAATTTCAAAAACATATAGTCTGTCCAGAAACGAAGCGAAGGAATAAATTAAAATAGATCATTTATTTTACATATAATCGATTTTGTATTAAGTACTTAACAGAATTCTTAAACTAGTTTTAGGATATACAGCTTTCATACTATAGAGTTACAACGTAAGTTATTTATCAATTAATAGCTGCTAATCCTTTAACAATGTTGTTGAGTTCTACAGTAAAGATCATAGGCGTATGCGATTGAAATGTTTTATTGAAAATTTAACTATAAAAAGTGATTTTAAAGATATCATTGTAATGTAACTTTAATTATAAAACACTTCGTTTGTTAGAAATCATTTTATAGGGTTTTTAAATTTATTAATTAATATTTAATTATTACATAATATACTCCTACATATCATAAAACAACACAACGGCACTGGAATCTGCCAAATATGTTGATTTATTCCTTCGCTTCGTTTCTGGGCTGATTATAGAATTTTTCTACGTCAGAGTTCAGCTCCGGTCTTTCCGCTAATCACGACCTGAAGACCCCTACGCAGAAGCCGTCTCTGCCTTCCGCGAGACGCTACCGCGTGGTTGTACTACTACTCGTTCCGCCGACTACTTATGCTTGTACTACTTCTTGTACGTCGCTCCGTTCCGCCGACTACTTGTGCTTGTACTACCTCCAGTTGTACTAGTACTACTACTGTACGCCGCTCCCTTCCGCCGGCATTTGTCGACCGTTGTACGTGCCGAACCGTTTGTCATAGTCATCACCTTGCACCGCCGTTTCCCAGTAAACGCGACATCGCCACCTGAACATCATCGATATATAACGGGGCTTATAGCTGCTGAGATCTGAGGCTGAATACACGTAAGTCAAAACACACATTACACACACCCGACGTAATCGTTCATTTACTCCGTTGAATAGAGAGGTACTTGCCTAAATTCTACCAACCCCAGGGATATCATTTTCAGAGCGCAACGGGTATTAGCCCAGATTCTTGTAAATGATATTCCACCTACACATAGTACACAGACCCCCACATATACGTCTACACTAGGCAAAACCATTAAAGTGCAGGAAGCAGCAGATTGACCGTAACCAAACACCCATATGTAGATCAGATTCGATCGCCTAGTTTCTTAAAGAAATCCCGAACGTCGTGTAAACATGCTAGTAGTATGTTATAAACAGGAAACTTAAATAACCACCGTCCTAACCTCTCACCCATCGTGAGATATCCAGTAGATAAGATACCGTCTACTTCCATTAAAGGAGTCTAAACACTCAGTAAACCGACCGATGTTATCTCATTAAAAGACCGATCAACAATTAGAATAGATTCATCCCCGTAATTATAAATCTCGTGTACATAAATAAGATTAGTCTGTTTAAAGAATTAGAGTAGATCCATCCCGGCAGTTATTAATCTCGTGTAAATAATAAGTTAGTCCGCTGTAAAATATATGCAAAATGGAAGTAAGAACGTAAAAGCGTTTACTTTTAGTAAAAAGTAAAGCGGAATTTAGTTAAAATGTAAATTCTATATTGGACATAATTTCCACGAATTACTAAAGATAATCAGATCTTAATGCACCCTAATTAGTAACTTCGTGTCAATAATTAAATTGGAATACGTGAAATCAAACCGTGAAAGCTTTTATTTTATAAAGGCAAACTAAAACAGGCATGTTTCGTTCACATATAAACTAGTCTCTTCAAAATATCGATTATTTTAAAATGCCTTCGCAGGTATATGGTGGAACGACCGGCGTTATCTTATCTGCTGTCCAGTGTTCAATAACGGCATAATAATATATCCTGCTTCCCGTAGCTCCTGTAAAACAATAGGACCGGCTTCAAAATATTTATTTATTTCTTGTGATAACCTATTTTAATCAAAATTAGAATAGGACGTAAACTGGGTCACTTGCAAGTATAACCGCCATTATTAACTATATTTCACAGAAAATTCAGAGCCCGGAAGAAGAACGAGACCACCCAATCCCGATTCAGCTAAGAATAACGTGTTGTAAATAAATTAGTGTTGTAAATAAATAGGACAATATACGTTTAAACCATTATAAGTATATGCTTCAGTGTGGGCTAACCTAATAGAGTGATCGACCCGATCCTTGTTGCAGAAGCAAGAACCGATTGAGCTAGTTCCGATCCAGTCAGTAAACTCAATTTCATTAAAAGGAAAGGGCGTTACAACGGTACCTTCCTTTATTTAACTAACTAATTGATTTTATTTATTTATTTTTAACTTTAGATCACTTGTATCTTCTAGATTCTAAGTTTTGATTGTCAATTTCCTAAGAAGTTAGTAGATAGTGGTATCCCTAATGTTATTAAACACAAATCTACAGCTTTTTGGAATTGTTAAAGTTTCAGATCTATGCGGCCTCACCAAAAATTAGTTTGTTGAGGGTTCCAAGATTATCCAGTTATTGCTGTCTTTACAAGAAAATAATTTATACAATATGACCTAGGAATTGATTTTTCAAGAAGACGGGCTTTGCGATTGCGAAAAAAATCATACGTTGTTTACAATGTTATATCAAGCTGTAGAAAGAGAAGCAGCTGTGGTAATAAAAATTTAAATCAAAATTAATTTTTTAATCAAAAACATGCTAATTGCATTGTTAAATATAGACCTAACACAAGTACTAACTACTGAATACTTCCGTAATAATTATTTACGTTTGAAATAGCAGCGTACTTAAAATCATTATCACAAGGGCTGTAATCCCAAAATGCACCATTACAGTCGAAATGTTCAAAACAAAAATAATTAATTGCTTTGTTTTCACTTGAGCAACACGATACAATTGCCCAAACGCATCGACTCGGCATACTTGGTACTCTTTTAGTACTCGTCGGATGACGACGTGGGTAATAATCCTTAATATTCCTATTTGAATCTTCAAAATAAATGTTATCATTTACGTACAGCAGACTGTTGCGTAGCGGGTATGGTCTGTTTCTGTAATTGTCCAATTTAAATGTATCTTCGCGTTCTCTTTTAGGGAATTCCAGCGCATTTACGGAACCCCATAACGCAAACATCTGAATTATAAGGAATATCGACACCATCTTGTCCTGTAAGTAGTAAAACATTTAAAACCCGTTAGTATATAAACATAAATTAGCATTGCAATGACAAAGGTTACCGATAAAGCGGATACTTCTCAATGACACTCACCTGTTACGTACAAGATTGAACATCTGATATATACCGTCGCACTACACCAACTACACTAAACCGACACAACGTGTTGCCAGTATAAACAAAATGATCGTGTCTACATTCAGCAATTCATTGTTAAAAACGTTTGTACTGGGAACGTTTTAATAAAATAAACACGCAAGTCAAAGTACCAGAACAAAGACATTTTTATTCACACGCATGAAGATTTAATGGCTTATTTATTGAAAGCAATCAAGAGTTAATTAAAAATGACCATGATACTTATATCAAGATTTAAAATTCAAGGCGACCATGCATCTTCAAGCTTCTGATAAATACTAACAGGTAATATCAAGTCCGGGCCATAGCTTAAAAAAACAATTGTTTTTTAAGCTGGGTCCGGGCACCATTATTTGGTTTTAAAAATTTATATCTCGATTTTCTTAATGTAATACGGCCGAGATTTATTTTTGAGCTCTAATCAGTATCAAAATTAAAAATTATTCAAGGATTTCTACCAGTAGGTAAGTGTGTATTATAATTTGGGGCCCCCTTAAGTTATCCTTTATTGTTTTATTTTCTTATTGCATTTAAATACTGTTGACAATTTATTAATAAACGTGAAAAATTTAATGTATAATAAGCTGAAAATATACGTTCCTATAATAATACACTCATCAGCATACATTATTAAGATGGCCATTTATGTAAAAAGGAAATACGGGACATGGACGAATCACTCGAAGAATCTGAGGGACACCAAATACTCCTCAGTAAGGGGAAGGGGAGAGACTAATTTATTTTAAATTATATACAAAATTATGAGTCTAAGTGCTAAATGTGTTGTGTGTGTTCATGATTAATTTTTAGGCGTCCCATGTGATAATGCAGTAGTATCAAACAAACGTAATAAAAAAAATTTATTTAATTATGTATACTTCGGTTTTTAAAAGTACATAGTTAATAAAATGGCGAGCGAAACGTTACTCATTTGTATATTTTTCCGTTGAATGCACCATTCGTAATACCTTGGCGGTCTTGGAGATCCTTAAATAATTCAAGGCAATTCATTTCAAAATTACGTTTTGTCATTAAAAGTCCTTTAAAGTTCTTACAGTAAGGCTAGTTTTTTAGTTGGTCTAAATTTTATTCGTTTCAGAAAAAATCCTTTCCGTGGCGGCGTTGGATCCCGGTAGACACATAGACATTTCAACAATTTTAATATTTTGTTGAGAGGTAAATCTTCACCCTTGAAGTGGTTAAAAAGCTCGACCCATTTTTCTTTTTTAGCAATATCCAACGAAACGCTTGCTAATCTTGAAAGTTTTGCAGCCATTGATCCAAATAGGCTATTCAAGTAGTATAAAACATGGTCACTGATGTTTTAAATTGAGTTACGTCTAGGTCTTCTCCTTTCTTTACCAAAGCTACTAACATTGTGTTAACTTGATTTAGAAAATGACTTCATTTTTCCGTTCTGTTAATTGCAGCACACCTTTATGAAATGTAGAAGCTTGTCAGTGAAGTAACTGTAACTGTGTAGAAATTGCAGGAGGAAATTTTTTTTGTCGTAGTAGAATGTTGAAAATTTAGGTATATTCCAGTATAAAGTTTGGGAAGCACTAATTTAGTTACAAATTATTGCTTTATTTGGCGATGCTTGGATTTATTGCAAATTGGCCCAGTTTTGTGTGCCAAACACTCATTAGAGCATCAACCCGTAAAGGTAATGTGCGGGCAACGGCATAGCTCAGTGGTGTTGGCGGGTTCTGACTTAATGATGCAAATGGGCACTCGTCACAACTCCAGAACGCCAAAATCGGGAAAAATGTCATAAAGGCGCCACCTGTTAGATACATTTATAGAGGAAGAACATCATGAACCAGATCTTAATAATGGCCTAATAGGAAACCTCTACCGAAAATTCTACTCCAAAGGTTCTACGTAAAGTTCACCTAAACTTTTATAAAATCTTAAGCTTCATAACGCGAAAATACGCAGGTATGCCACAATAAATACAACTAGCTTACCTTTATCGAAAATTCCGGTAAATAAATGGATACAATCGGTAAGTTCATTCCTATAAAAGCTTCAAAAATAATTTACCGATACTCAAACACCGGCTGTTCGGTCAACGACCTATATACTTGATAATTACGTTACGGTATATCTATTAAAACTTATTTCCAAATGCAGTTATATCAACCAAATAAAACAGCTAAATATCTCTTAAAGAATCCACTCTCAAATTATTATTACGTTAAGCATAAATTAAAACGTTCAAAAGCAGTGGACCGTCGTTACTGTTCAAATGGTACAAAACAAAAAATTCTCAAAAAAAAAAAAACAAACCGTACTGTACCTTGACTGTAAACGAAATGTTTAACCGCATATCTTAAATTTTGATTGAACGTAATTAATATCGCAGTAGAAAGAAATGGGATCACAACTCCTTCGTGTATTGGACAGAAAAATAATACCGAGTTAACTAACGCTATGTATATTATCAGTAATTGAACATTAACATTCGATGTGATATTACAGAAGTTTAAAAAGGACCCTTAATTTCGTAAAATCTATTGAATAAGTGGGATTGACTCTAATAAGTGGGATAGTTCAATTTTTTCCCAAGACCGATTGTAACTTAATTAAAAAAAAGACCAATAACGATTACTGAAAACGTAGAAAATTCAAACAACAAATTTAAAAAATACACAAATCAATTTTAGCAAAGTCCGCATACACAGGAGTAACACAGCAGGAATAGATACGCTTTAAAACCAAAATGGACAACTACGGACTCTTATGTAAACTTTAAACAAACACGTATTCAACCTTTAGCAAATACAAATAAAAAAAAACAAACATCTTATTAACATTGTCAGCAGCACAGAAATTAAGTGTACGGAAGTATTTACCTTAGTCTTGAATAACATGCACGTCCATTGACCACCAACATAACTTCCTCTTCCTTTATAATGTATTAACGGTAGGTTACGTGGGGATGACCCTCTAAGTACTGCTTCAGTAAAGGACCACCTGCAGCTCCTCCGACATCGCGAACCACCTTCGACAGCTTTTCTATTCACAAGTCTCGCGAGTTGGTTTAATGGACGTTATTTAGATCCAAGCAAAAATGAATAACTATGGTATATTTGGTTTCTATAACAGCATACGAACTTTTTATTTACACTTCGTACTTTATCCTCTAATTATTTAACTATAACCTTATTAAGGAAAAGTTATATTTGCAGGAATATATTTACAGCAGTTATTTCTTCGTCAGGGCATTAGCTGTGCTCACGAGACCAACAAGTCACCATGAACTTGTTACAGAAATCCGCATTAACAAAATGCGATAAACAAAAGGTCCACGAATGGGAAAGCACTCAGAAAATACTTGACCCTTCCTCACTGAACCCAAGAAACAGTCACTTCTGACAAGCGGTAACGGTATACCAAAAAAAAAACCACGAGGTGCGTGAATCTACATAATATCCCCTTAAAGGGCAATGGAATATGCTTCCTACGATAACTGTTCAATCACTCTCGGTCATGCGTAACGAAGTCCTCTTCCTTTATACTGCGTGCCCACGGCGAAGGCTGCACAACTTAAGTCTTAATTCCGCTACATCTAAACCAAGACTGAATCGAAAAAAACAAATCTCCCTTTACCCCTTACATCATCTTTCCGAGCGTCACCCGCGGTTAACCAAATAAAAAAATGTAATCTATACATTTCATCGAAAACATGATAATACTCGGAACTGATAAGCCACGACTTATTTTCGCGACAGAATATAGTTGAGCAACCAAATTTTACAAACTGCACAAACGGCAATTTAATCAAAACGATTCGGAAGACTTAAAAAAAATGAATTGTGACACCCATTTAACTAACGTGCCTCCCGCTTACATCGTCTTAAAAACTATTTTATATCCACATCTTATACTTCTTAAATTACGTTTCATTTAATCGACATAAAATTTACTCTTTTAATTTTAAATACCCCATTCTAAATATCTTAACCATTGAAAACACTTGTAAACAATTTCAATCCCCAATACATTAACAATAGGAAACACAACATTTTAAAACTATTAAGTTTTAACACCGAAATTCGAAAAAACAAGAAATAAAGTTACTATGCCGTTCGTTACTTAAGATTTTCACACCAGGTTGTAACGCCCTTTCTTTAGAAGAAATAGATATCACTTTACTTTGCCTCGGAACTAGCTCAATTGGTTTTTGTACTTGCATGAAGGGGGAGGGGGGTCGTTTTTAGATCGGTCTGATCCCTCTGTTAAATTAGCCCCCACTGAACCATAGACCTATATGGTTTAAACGTATATTCTCCTATTATTTAACAATGCTAAATATTTCAACTTAAAACTACATATGTACATTAATTAAATAAAAATGCTACTTCTAATTGTACTGAACACTGTATTATTAACGGGTTCGTGATTGTATTGTCTCGTCCTTCTTTCTGGCACCAGCAACAGTCGTGGACTTACTCTGTCCGCTGGATTTTCTAAGAATATCGTTAATAGTCGCGGTTATGTTTGTAAATGACCCACTCTATGTCCTACTTTAATTTTAATCAAAACAAAAGAAATAAATTATTATTTCTGAAGCCGGCTCGGTTCTTTCAGAAGCAGGAAATCTTATAATACCGTTATTGAATACTTGACAAGCACATGCCGGGAGATGTGATAACGCCGGTCGTTTACTCTTTATACCTGCGAAGATCTTTTAAAATAACCGATATCTTAAAGAGGCATGTTGTATATAAACGAAAAATACGTGTTTTAGTTTGCTTTTATGCAATAAAAGCTTTTACATTTGGATGTTGTAATGGAATGTATTTATGTAGGCACTAAATGAATATGTTCTGGATTCACGTATTCCCATTTAATTGTTTACGCGAGGTTATTAATTAGGATGCCTTAAGATTTACTATAATTACCTGTAGTAATTTGGAAAAATTATGTTCAATATAGAATTTATATTCTAACCAAATTAAAGATTTACTTTTTACGAAAGGAAAACGTTTTTACTGTATTACTTCTATGTTACGTATAATTTAACACGTACAAATCTTCTTATTCGAACGAGATTTTATAACTACGGTAACGGATCTATTTTAATTATTTAAAACGGTCTAAAACAATGTTATTACTTACACGAGATTTATAACTGCGGTAGCGGACTTAAACAATTATCCTAATCGTTTAAAACGGAATAAACTAATTTTCTGGATCTCTCTCGATTGGCGAGCGGTTAGGACGGCTGTTTTTTATGTATTCTAATTAGCACGTATTATTTTCGCGTTTACACGACCTGCGGGGTTTCTTTTAAAGAACTAGATGGCCGAATGTGATCTCCCTACGGGTATTGGATTGCAGTCAATCTGTTGCTTCCTGCACTTTAATATTCTGGCCTACGGTACGCGTATTTGTGTGAGTCTGTGTGCTATGTGTAGGTGGAATATCATTTACAAAAATCTGGGACTAACCCGTTGCGCTGTACAAAGGACATCCCTGGGATTGACAGAATTTAGGCGAGTAGTACCTTTCTATTCAACGGAGTAAATAAAAGATGACTACGGCCTTTCAGCCCGGCGCAACATCATTCAATCAGATTTCAGCTCTAGGCCAGTTGTACGTAGATGATGTTCAGGTGGCGGTGTCGCGTTTAATGACTATGACAAACGGTTCAGCACGTACAAAGGTCGTGAGGTCGGCGGAACGGATCGACGCGTAAGTATATGTCGGCGCGTACACGAGCAAGTAGACAGTAGACTCTTTATCCGGTAGCGCGTCTCGCGTTTTTATAGAGAACCGAGGAAGGATTATGTGTAGGGGTCTTCAGGTTAGGATTGGCGGAAAGTCCGGAGGTGACTGACGTAGAAAAACTTTTGATGATTTTGAAATTAACGTGGGATTGGATATAAATTAATTATTTGATTAAAATCTGTGCATACTAATAATTAATTAAAGCAGAACAATTAGCAAATAATTAATAATAACAGGAAAATGTGGTAAAGGACGCTCTTTGCACGGTGAAAAATGGCATATATATTTTGTATGTTTGTAAATAGATTGAAGTTTCTAAATTACGATTATGTTTACGCGCGTTGGTGAGAGTTTAATATTTTTAGTAAATAGTGATCATGAATTTATAGCTTCAGTTGAAATTACGTCATTGAAAATTGCTTCTTTGTAGTTAAAATTACTTTACGGAAGCGTAGATTCGAAGATTCAGAATGTCGGCGACTGAATTACGGGAAGTTCATTTCTGATGAAATAGTTTAAATAGACAATTGTGGTTTTTATTAGACGTTAATTTAGAATCGATTTTTCAAAGTTTAGAGGCGACGAAAACAGATCATGTTACAATATTTTTTCGAAGTATCCTAACGACATAAGTTAATGCTAGTGGCGTATTTTTCTAATTCGTGTTCCCCAAAATTTTCTCGTTTTTACCGCGTTTACGGTTTGTAAGAATTGCATTTTTATAATTGGTGATGTGGCGTGATGTGTAAGATGGCGAAATATGTTAAATTCGCAAGAGGAATTGAGTAATTAATTAGGCAGTGAACGTTGATTGAGAGAGACGTACGCGATTACCCGTTCCGCGGACGGCGTTAAACCACCCTTACGTCATGTATATCTGAGTAACGTGTTGAAGTAGTGAAGTTGATAGGGGGAGTTACCCCGTTTCGCGAAGCGAATTTTAAGTAGGAGTTTGCAGAACTTGTAGTAATTCAGTTTTGCCGGTGCACTAGAATCACCTAGGAGAAAAATACTCATGAACGGCGTTGTTAAAGAATTAGTAACCTGAAGGGGTTCGTTAACGAACGTTAGTGTTGAGGGGTATCAATTAAGTGTTCGTGGTGGTGAATATTTTAGTTATAAAGAGAATGTTCCAAGGAAGATACGAAGAGCTGTTGACGTCAACTATGTAGTAAAATCTTTGGGATTAAAGGAGAGTAACTGGAGACGGCCGACATCGTGCCGACTGAGGAAAGCGAGAACGAGATCCAGGCATCCTGTACTGTTTCTTAGTGGTTAGAGAATTTAAAGCACATTTATTCAAGTGTTATTGCAGTTTTGGGTTAAAAATTAAGATAAACGATAAAAGATTTTAAGTAAGAATCTTGAACTTGTTTCGTCTTATCAAGAAAAGCAGGAGTCACCAGGTCTTTATATTTCGTAGAAGCTATATGTTTATGTATGATAGTGGTATTTACGAAAATTTATTAGTAAAATCTATACATATATATTTTGAGATATCAATTTTATTTTGTTTAAAATTTAAAGTTTTAAACAAAAGAGTATGTGCCCACCTTGAGATCTAGAAAGTACTTTCATAGGTGCGAAAGAGAGAAATTCTCTTTTTAATCTTGTGAGATTTTAATAGATTTAAGAGTGTTTTATTTATTTTTCTTTCTTTTAAACCGTATTCTGCGACAAAAGCATTTGTGAATATGTTGACGTTGAAATGAATTTGGACAATTAATTGTTTTAAAGGGGCTCAATAGATTGTTGTTTCTTTTAAGTACATAATTCCTTTTGTAAAGGTAACAGTATACCGATGCTGAAGGGCGTTAACCTTTTCTAAATCTGTATCATTTATGTGATTACTAGAATATAATTTTGTGTTTATGTTATTTAGGGACAGGGGGAAGTTTTATGTATATTTAAGAGCAACATAAAGTTAATTTCAAAAGTAGGCATATCTATTTGTTCTAATTTAGTAACAATTTTTAAGTGCCCAAGTATAGAGCTGTATTGTGCGGTTTTTGGAACATTGTGTTTCAGATTCGACCGAGCGAACCGTTGGTGGCGAGCAAAAACTTGGCATCAGGATGATTGATATGTTACAATTTGGTGCTGGTTTGGTACTACCTTCTTACGCTAAGATAAAATGATTGATAATGTCATAATTTAGTGCTTCAATATGGCATTAATTGTAACACTTTTTATAAAATTTATGGGCTAAAATATTACAGCAATTACGAAGACCTTATAACAAATCAGAATGAAAAATATACTATAGTTTGGTGCGAATTTAGTGCCAATGTTTAAGTCCAACATGACATTTAATGCTCGCATTTTTTAAAAAAATTTTGGACTGAAACATTTTGAAATTACGAAAAAATTATAACAAAACATGGTATCAGACTAAATGATATAATAATGTTTGGGTTTACAACATTTTGGAAATTAAACAGTACGAATTGGTAGCTCCCCGGGTGATATGGGTTAGAATGAAAGTGAAGCTTCGAAGAATTTTTCTTATTGCATGCTATGCACCGGTGAATGGAGAAAGAGACCAGGAGTGTGAGAAGTTCTGGAATGATGTAGAGAACGTGTTCAACGTATGTAAGCCGAACGAAAGAGTGATGGTAGTGGGAGAAAAATAATGGATGGTTGGGTGTACAGGGAGAACATACTCAACGGGTTCTAGGAAAGTTCGGAGACCAAACCGTCAATGAACGACTGGTGAACATCTGTGTGGACAGAAGCCTGTTTGTATCCAATACGTGGTTTAAACATAAAACAGTGCACAGGTATGATTCACTTAATAGTGTATGACGAAACCTACCAAAAGACACAAAAGTAATGCGCGGAGCGGAGTGGGGATCGGGCCACTTTTCGGTTGTACCTAGATTGTGTGTAGGGCAAAAGTGGGTCTGGAGAGGGAAAGGAACGAACGTCTAGGATTAGGGGAGACAAACTAGTAGATAATGGTGCGAGAATGAAATACACAGATGCTGTAAGTAAAGAGTTGAATGCGAATGAAACAGTGTGAAACGAACAAATAAAAGACACTGACGTTGAACGTGCATGGATAAGCTTGAAAAACTGTGTTGTCAATTGTGCCGTGACTATATGTGGAAGAGCGACTGTAGGTAGGTAGAAAAAACATGCTTGGTGGAATAAATGATAGAGTACGAGAAACTACACAAACTAAGATTTGGGATATAAAGGGTGGCTTCATGCCAGGGAGAGGATGTGTTGATCAGATGGTTGCTCTCCAGCAGATGATCGAAAAGTGTTTTAGTGCAAAAAGGAAGATGCACTGTGCGTTTGTAGATCTGGAGAAAGCATACGACAGAGTGAATAGGGAGAAGCTGTGGGAAATATTAAATGAATATGGCGTAAATAAAGGTCTAATAAATGGAATAAGGACAGTATACAACGGTAGTCGGGCATGTGTTAGGGTGAGAGGAGGTGTGGATGAATCCTTTAATAAGGAGCAGAGAGTGCGACAAGGCTGTGTGATGTCACCGTGGTTGTTTAATGTATATATGGATAAATGTGTTAAGCAAGCATGTACTGATACAAATGGTGTAATGGTTGGTGATGTAAATGTACGAGTTCTGGTGTATGCAGATGACAGTCTTATTAAGTGACAGTGCGGATGAGCTACAAACTGCTCTGAGGAAGTGTCATACAATCTGTGAGAGTACGGACCTAAAGGTAAACGTGAATAAAACTAAGATTGGGGTGTTCAATCGGGAAGGTGGAAAGGAGAGTAGGGTATTTACTCTGTAAGATGAAATTTAGGAGCAAGTGGACCAGCTAGTATATCTGGGTAGAATGTTTACTGCAGATGGTTCAATGGATGGAGAGGTTGGACGAAGGGTCAATGCTGGAAGGAAGGTGATTGGAAGTATGTGGACGATATTGAAAAACGAAAGCATGAGCCTAGCTGCGAAACGAACAATCGATAATGGCGTGCGTGTCCCGTCAGTACTGTATGGGTATGTCAAAAAAGCACGAAACAAAAATAAATGCCGTCGATATGAGATTTCAGAGAAGCGCATGTGGTAGAACGAGAAGGGATAAGGTAAGTACTGAGTGTATAATGCGGAGTGTCGAGCGGAAAAGTCGATGATGGATAGATATAAAAGTAGTACATTACGTTGGTTGGCCACATTGCGAGAATGAACAATGCAAGATTAACGAAGCAAATATATGTAGGTAAGGATAGAAGCAAGGACGGGCCTAGGAGGCCGCGTAAAACTTGGCTGAATGTAGTAGAATGTATGATAAAAGAAAGATAAGGACATGCCAGAGACACCGTATGAATCTTGCGGAAGCTAGGGAGGTATGCGGAGATAGGAAAGCATGGAGACATATGTGAATGAAAAATAAATAAGAGGCAGGGATTGTTTTGGCTACCCCGCAAGGAAATGGCGAGAAGGTTAAGTTAATTTAAGTTAAGGAAATTCCGAAAATCTTACAACAAAACATAGCAAACAGGGCTAAAACGTTATGGAAATTACGAAAACCTTATAACAAAGCATCAGGATTTTAATTAATTGTTGTGAACGAACACAATCATGAGTTTCTCATGACAAAATTTCGATATCATCAAATTGACTGTTATGATTTAAATTATTTAATGGTTAGCTAGGGTATCAAAGCTACGTTTTGTTGTTACATTGTATATTTCATAAATGGTATTGCTTTTGGTATTACGCCAAAATTCTTACGAAGGGCTAGCGCTTCAATAGTGTCATCTGAAAAAACTTGATTAGATAAGTTTATAGCCTTTCTATTATTATCTAAAGAAGGTTTAATATTTTGTTGTTTATCTAATCTACCAAATTTCGCTTTCTGACGTTTTGTAAAAATATCAAACGTAATCTCCATACATCTAAAGGTTAATAAATCAATTTTATCCCAATCATTTCAGTTTAATAAAAGCTGTACGATTACCATCCTTAGGATGTTTCTCCAAATATTTTCTGATGATATGAATTTAATGATTTTATTTCATACTAATACGTTATAAGCAAATAAAACCTTAGTTACCGTAACCATAAGCACGTTCATAACGGAATGGGACAAGTGGCCGCCGCCAACTGGCCGTGCCAACTGGTCGCTGCCGACTGGCCGCGGGGACAACTGGCCGCCGGGACAACTGGCCGCCGGGACAACTGGCCGCCGGGACAACTGGCCGCCGGGACAACTGGCCGCCGGGACAACTGGCCGCCGGGACAACTGGCCGCCGGCGTCGGCCGCTACAACTAAAAGTTTATTAATAATATACTAGCGAATACTTCTAAAAAACGTAGTCTTGTTATTTTAAAGTATACTTATAATTGCACATATAATAATAATAATAGTTGTATGAATAGAACGTTTTAAGCATATGATAAATGAGTTTCGGGGTAAAACTAATTGTTCTTTGTCCTTTAGCAATTAGTGAACGGCAATAAACATGCCATTAACATTCTACAATAACGGCATACCGATCGCCTAAACTACTTATTTGTGAAAATGTTCCGTTAATCGTTATAAAATAAAACCTTAGATAAATTAGTATAAATTAAAAAACTTATATTATTTAGATGTGATATACATACATGCGTTAATTGTTAAATTGCATATTATGCAAATATTGTAGATTTATGCACTTTGTAAATATTTTATTAGAGTTATTACTTCACTGTCTGTTTCTTTCGTTTCAATAAATAAAACTACCCCTTTGCAAGTATCGGAAGTCAATTGGTACCGGCGCGGCTACGGCTAGTTGTCCCGGCGGCCACTTGTCTCGCGGCCAGTCGACAGCGGCCAGTTGGCAGCGGCCAGTTGGCGGAGGCCCCTTGTCCTAGACCGAAAGAACCGCGTTCATAACTCCCTTGGAAAGGTGTGAACTGGTATCTAGGCAGTTATAGATCTGTAACTGCCCTCTAATCATTCCAGTGTATTTTGACAAATATTCGCAAACTTGTCAGTTTTTATATACATGGTAATCATGCCTACTTAATTTTTCCCTACACTCAGCGTCTTGCGTGTTGATATTGTTCTTGTCCTAGTAGTAACTCAAATTGACAATCCGTCAACTAAAGGTTCGAGATCTTTTTTATTTATACTAATCTGGTACGCTGTGCGAAGAAGGTTGAACCAGTAATTCTTTGACGATTCATTCATGTACGCTCGTTTTGAAGTTTGTTTATTTGTTATCAGGAACGTCAATTATCAACGTCAATAGTAGTACGTAGTCTTGCTTACCTGTAAATATTATTATATTAGTTAACAATTAGTCATAAGTTCATTTTCCATGATATTAAAAATTGCTGTAAAGGGTTATTCGTGATTACTTATAATGATTATTGGGGTTTAATATATATATATATATATATATATATATATATATATATATATATATATATAAATTTTGTTAGAAATCATTTACTTACCCTAACCGTCTCTGTTCACTGTGACGAAATTATATTGCTATGTAGAAATTTTCTTTACTGCCACAGGACCGTTCATTCGTTCAAACGCTAAGCTCGATAGCTTTGCGAGATCGTAGGTACAAGGTGCGTGGCAAGCGCTTCCAACAGGACCGGTACGACGTATTTGGCTTAGATTAATTACATGGCATTCGGTTAGGTTACGTAGGAATTACGCATAGTAGTTTAATTAAGTTTGTTGGTAACGCGAATACCCTAATTTTATTCATGTTTTTCCATTTTTCGCATTACTAATTAATTATATTGAATTATACAAACATCATAAGTTTTAAATTAATCTACGATTCTTTTTTTTTCGACTTGTGGGAATTAAATTCCTAGTGCTTGGCGCCTACTAAATAAAATACGGTTGAGCCTTTTCGTCTCTTAATCTTGTTAATTTGAGTATTACCCACGCCCGGACTGAGTTGGTTAGACTATTTTATGCTATCGTCCCACAGCGGAGCTGAGTTATTGTGAAGTTGATTTGTTTCGTAGTATTATGCATTAGTTGTGGTAGCATGTATAAAAATACAGGAATATGCAGGGTGTTTCAGTGATATTGGGCCAAACTTAAAGGGACAGTTCCTCTCTTAAATATAAGTAGAAAAAAAAAATTTCAACTCAAAATGACTTTTCGTTTAAGAAATACAGGGTGTCAAGGTTTAAAGAACTTTACATAAACGATAAACAAACAAAGATCTTTAATTTGGCTATTTCAGGTTTTGTAGATGTTTTCCAGTGGCGTAGATATTCAGGGTTAACCCCCTTTCTCTCCCTATCTTTTACGCTACTAAATTTTTTTCAAATCTTTTTTAATTTTAAATTTAATTTAGAAAAAGAAATGGCTCTCGAAAAATTTTGATTAGAAGCTCATTTACAGAGATATTTTAGAAGTATTTCGTTTTGTTAACGGTCCATAGACATTGCAATTTAGAAAAAAAATTAACAGCTGTAATTTTTTTATTACAGATCAAAGATGAAAGACTAAACAAGATAAGAACAATAACATTTTTAATAATGAATTGAATATTCTAACCAAAACTAAATTTATTATTTTTTATAATAAATGCTCAATTTGTCGCCCTTCCGCATCGATACAGGCTGGATATCGTCTTAACATTGAATTGCAAACTCTTCCGAAGATGCCTGGAATTTCTCATAATTCATGGAAGGTGGCAAAAATTCTGTTTACCACGTCATCGCAATCATCAGCATGATTGTCATAAACTTTAGATTTGACATCCCCAAAGTAAAAAATCAATGGTCATTAAATAGGGCGATCTAGAGGGAACAGGAAAAGGGACCACCACGTCGAATCCAACGATCTGGATGTCATTTAAGTAAAGTAATTTAAGAAAAATGAGGCAGTGTTCCATCATGTTGGAATATCATCCTCTTCCGAATATCTAGGGGAATATCCTCTAGCAATTAATTCCAAAAGAGAATTCGTTATGAATTCAAGGTAAACTTGACCGGTAACGATGGGAGGTAAAATAAAAGGTCCAATCAAAAATTTTTGAATGATCGTTCCCCAGACGTTAACTGAGAACCGTTGTTGATGACTACGTACGACGGTAACGTCAGGGTTCCTGTGACTCCAGATATGGCTGTTGCGTGTGTTGAACATACCATCCCATGTGAAACGTGACTCATCCGAAAAAGTCTGCTTGATCTAGCGACTGAACTTTCTGCTTTTTAAACGGATGTTGTCGATCTTCATGTATAACTCTCCAAACCGATATGTGAGAAACACCCATATCGTTAGCCACGACACGAGTGATTGTGGATGGATTTCTGCTACATGCTCTAAAACCTCCTCTTCAAAGCGCAATGGTTGCCTGAGCCTCATTTGTCCAGGGGATGTAGGACTCTTGAGAACTCCAGTTTCTCTTAGACGAGCATGAATACGTTGGAAAATTGTTCGGTATGGATACCGTCGATCAGGAAAACGTTGGCAATACAAACGAGCGGCTTCTCTACTGTTCCGCTTTGTAGCACCATAAATAAAATGCTGTTAATTCAGCAGGTACGTAGTTTTCCACAATGATAAAAAACACGAAACTGATGAACAACAATAATAAAATAACAAAAAACACGAAAGTTATGCACAATAAGCCAAAGTGTGTAAATAAGCTTCTAATCAAAATTTTTAAAGAGCCGTTTCTTTTTCTAAATTAAAAAGACTTTTAGATTTGAAAAAAAACGCAGTGGAGTAAAAGATGGGGAGGGAAATATCTACGCCACTGGAAGATATGTACAAAACCTGGAATAACCAAATTAAAGATCTGTTATATTTACATGAGTTATAACCAAAAACTGTAATATTTCTTTAAACTTTAATGACATCCTGTATCTTTTAAACGAAAAATCATTTTCAGTTGAAATTTATTTTTTCAACTTATATTTAAGAGAGGAACTGCCCCTTTAGGTTTGGCCTAATATCACTGACACACCCTGTAGATCTTAAAATTATAAATTGATTATGTTCTATGTAAGGTTTGATACGACGTGTATTTTGGGGGCATAAAAATTCCATCTGACAAATTATTGTTTTTACAACGTTGAACGCCGAGAAAAAGTCGTACTAAATTATTCCTCGTGGATCTCAAAGTTCGGAAAATTATCGGTAATTTGTTGTACTTTATTATTTAAATATGACGTTGAAAAACATTGTATTTTCATGTTGTGTTTCGATAGTTTTACATCGATATTGCTAGCTTTTCCGTACGTTTTATTTAATATTGCTGTAAATACAACATTTAATTTCCTGTAATAAAAAGTAAACAAAGCGTTATTACCATTATATCACTTATAGATTGCTAGCTAAGTAAAAAGAATATCTGACCATTATTAATATAAATTTTACAGATTAATCTTTAACAACATAATAACTTATACGCAATACATATGACATTGATTTTTTAAGAAGACGGGCTTCCCCATTATAAAATGTTAATTTTATAAGTAAAATTTGCTAAGCCATCAATTCATTAGTTAAACAGTAGATTTGAGGTTGCACATCTACTATTTACGTTTTTCCATCATCGAATATCCGGTATCACTAAATAAAAGCTACGGCCGTGATACAAATTAAAACAAAATTAGGTTGTTAATATAAAATACAAACAATTACCACAATTGCAGAATTGCATATAACATTTTTCACTAAATTTGAAAATTTACAAAGCAATAATCACTGTACACTTCTGTAATAATTATTTACGTTTGAAATTGCAGCGCTCTTAAAATCACCATCACAAGGGGTGTAGTCCCAAAATGCACCATTACAGCCGAAATGTTCAAAGCATAAATAATTAATTGCATCGTTTCCACTTGAGCAACACGATACAATTGCCCAAACGCATCGACTCGGCATACCTGGTACTCTTTTAGTACTCGTCGGCTGACGACGTGGTGGATAATAATCCTTATTATATGAATCTTCAAAATCAATTTCGTTATTTATGTGCAGTTGATTCTTGCGCTGCGGGTATTGTTTGTTTCTGTAACTAGGATTTTTTTCATAATATTTGGGATTATTTTGGAAATCTTCTTGATAATCAGAGTCCCATCTTTGTTTATACAAATCTGAACGTTTTCTGCGTATGAGATTTGCATGCATCTCCTTATTGATACGACGTAGTAGTAGCGAGTTGTAATTATCTAATTTAAATACATCTTCACGTTTTCCTTTAGGGAATTCCAGTGCATTGACGGAAACCCATAATAAAACAATTTGAATCATAAAGAATACAAGCGGCATCTTGTCCTGAAAGTAGCAGAGTATTAGAATACGTTAGTGTATAAACATAAATTAGCAGTGAAATGGCAAAGGTTTCCGACGTAGCGGATATTTCTCGACACTCACCTATTATATACAAGATAATTAAAGATCTGACATATACTCACTGCTTCGCTACAAGTACAACACTAAACAGAAACACAACTTGTTACCATTATAAGCAAAATGATTATGTCACATCAGCAATAATTGTTAGGTACGTTTATGCTTGAAACGATTTCTTAAAATAAACTTATGTCAAAGTACTAGAACAAAGATACTTTTTATTAATGCGCATTAAGATATAATGGCTTATTTATTTAAAGCAATAAAGAGTTGAATAAAAATGACATTGATAAATCTATCAAGATTTAAAATTGAAGGCGACATTACATCTTCACACTACTGATAACACTAACTGCGAAGATTATCAAATCCGGGTACCATGACGAGGTGTTAAAAATTTGTAGCAATTTTATTTAACATAATAGGGTTGAAATTAATTTTTGGTTTTTTATAACAAATCAGCTCCAATCAGTATTGATTTAAAGTGATCCAAGAATATCTACCAGCAGCTAGTTGTGGACCCGCTTTAATGATCACTTATTATAGTTGTGTTTTCTTACAGTATTTAAATGTTAACAATTTACTAATAAACGTAAATAATTTAATGTATGGAAATCTGAAAATATAAGTATAATTACGTATTACCAACATACTGAATGCTAAAAGATACGAATACCTACAAGGTTTAAGGGCGCATACTATATCATGTGTGCAGGGGCGCGCCAGGAGCATGCGGCGCCTGTGTCAAAATTTTTGATGGCGCCCCATTAATTAAAAACATTTGTATCAAAAACTAATATTATAAATATTTTGCATGCCTAGGTGATAAGAGCCCCACCAACTATAGGTTCGGACACTTTAATTTTTAATTCTCTAGTAGCATTTTTAAGTAATACGACATGAATAAAAAAATAATGAATAATTAATTTGAAATACTATAATTTTTAGGCTCCGTTTAGGGACATTTAAATGACTGTTTTTGTTATTATTCTTAACGCATTGAAATAAAAAACACACAAAGATTGAAATAGTCTGTGCAAACCTTTTTATTTAAAATACAAAATTACAAACACAAGAAAACAGATAAACAACAATAATAAATGAAAAATATAATATTTATAATATAAACATAATACATATTATACGGTAAATTAAATACAAACAATGTAAATAAGTTTATCCAGTATGTCAGACTCAATTGAAATTATTGCGAGATCTGATAATCTATTTTGCGCCATTGTGGAACGTAAATAACTATGATTTTTAATTTCGAAAAAGACCGCTCCGCGGACGCAACTGACACAGCTAATGATAAAAGAATACGGAGTGCTACAGTAAAATTTGGAAAAACTCCTACTAAATCATTTGAATAAATATACTGAATTATTGGGGATTTATCTTTTTTTGAATTCGTAATAAATACTTGACATTGTAAAATTTCTTCACATAAATCATCTGCGTCAATATCGGACTGATTTTCATGAGTTAATTTCACTTGTAATTTTTTGCAGCAAGATAATAGGTATTCTTTATTTTGTAAATTATCTAATGAACATAAAAATTGGAATGAATCCATATGTTCTTTTAATAATGAAAATCTGTCTTGTAACGAAATTAAAGTTTGATCGATTATACAGAAATAAAAATTTACTTTGAATGAATTTTCAGGATTTACTATAGGTTGATCTTCATGTTCATAATCAAATTGAGTAGATTTTTTACGTCGTCTTAATGGTCTCGCACTACGAAATTCAGTTTCTATGTCAAACTTTTCTGCAATTAATTTGGAACTTTCAACAATTTCTGCAAAACTGGCATCAGATCGATAATTAGTTGAAAATGTATTTAGTTTGTTTAATGCATCCAAAGCAAGTTGCAAATTTGTAATTTGAGATTGAAGCATTGTACTCACAAAATTTACTTGATTTAAAATATTATACCACACTTTAACGGAGCAAATAAACGTAATGTAGAAATTTTTTCTCCCAGACATTTTGATTGGTATTTAGATTGTTCGTCGACTCTTCTGTGGTCATTGCAAATTTCAAATAATGCATCAAAAACTTCTGGTAAATATTTATAGAGGGGCTTTATGGCATCAATTCTACTTGACCAGCGTGTTTCGGATAAGGGCTTTAAAGTTAAATTAGTAACATGCTTAATTAAGATATTCCATCGATTAGTAGACGCTGAGAAAAATGTGTATAATTCTTGTACTGTATTAAAAAAATTGATTGTTTCATGGTTGATATTAGCGGCATCATTTACAATTAGATTCAGGCTGTGATTCGCACAAGGAACATAAAAAGCTCACGGGTTCAAATCTAAAATTCTTTTTTGTAGGCCACTATTTTTGCCGCGCATGTTAGAGCCATTATCATAGCCTTGGCCTCTTATATTATTTATGTCTAAATTTAATGTTTTTAATAGATCAGTAAGAAATGTTGTTAATCCAGCCCCTGTAACATCTAAAATTGGATAAAATGCTAAAAAATGTTCATGTATTTCAGTCGATCCTAATGCTAAATTGAAATGAAAGAATCGAATTATTACACTTATTTGCTCAATATGAGAAACATCCGGAGTGCAATCTAATATTATTGAAAAATATTTATTTTGTCGACATAAATTTATAATATGATTTTTAATATTAAAAACCATTAAGGCAAGTATTTCATTTTGGATGTTGTCTTCTAGATATGTCGGGATTTTGTGAAATTCAGGATCGCTATTTATACGTCGTGTGTGTTCCGATATAATAGGATCAAACTTTTCTAGCATTTCAATACATTTTAAAAAATTACCATTGTTGCTATTGTAAAGATTATTGCTTTTGCCTCGAAGTGCTAAATTTTATTTACATAAAAATTGAATTACATAAATTATTCGCTTTATTACTTCATACCATCGTTTACTTTCAATGTCTAATATTGTTTGCTGTAAATAATCAACAGTAGTTTTATCTTTGAACGATAGAAGCAACTCTGTCCATTTTTTGTAGTTAGTAAAGTGAGTGGAAGTTTTTTCATGACGGTTCAGGTACATTGCTATATGATGCCAGTCATTAAATCCCTGAATAAATCTATTTTGCTGAGAAGGTTCGAAAAGTTTACAACAAAAGCAATAAACATTATTTTTCGTAATTGAGTAAATCAACCAATTTCTATTACATTCTTCACTATTTTTTAAGTTTCTCTTATAGTAACTTTCAAAAAATTTTCGACCCAGCAAATCGCGCGGAAAATGAAAGTTTTTTATTTGTTTAGGACCCGTTTTTATAATAGCTTGCCTAGATATGTGAGATATTGGTTCCGGCCAAAGCCCTGGGTCATCAAATGCACATTTGTTTATTGTATCTGTACCTGTCTCTTCAGTATAGTCCCCAAATCCAAAAACAGGGGTAATTTCTTCAACGATTTGATTATCTTCACTGGGAGTTGGTCCTGGCTGACTTTGTATTTTGAATTCATCTACACTGCAACCGGGTACTGATTCCTGAATTGAATCTGGCGGATAATTTCGGTCAGTTCTGGTCGTTTGTTTCGTAAAATACTGTGTTAATCTTGAAGCATTTTTCTCTTGTTCTTCTTGGCGTCTTTTTTATTAATTAAATTTTGATGCCCGGAGAGTTTCTTTTTCTTTCTTTCTTGAGACATCTAAATAAAAATATTCAATAAATTATAAATGTAATTATTCTATTACCAAAAGTCTTGTTTGCGTTATTTGCTTTAGTTTTGCTTTAATTATAGGAAAGTATGAAGTAACATTTTCGAATAATTTCGCTTTTTTTTCTAGATTTTGCAAACATGATCGCTACCCTATTGGGAAATGCGTATTGTTATGTATGTATGTTTATTTTAAATGCAAAATAGCTTACCTTTAATCTTTAATGTTCTTGATATTCTTAAATTCACATTCACTCACAAATATTTTAAAAATACAAGGTACATAAATTCTACACTAGTGCAGTACTGCTTGCTGAAGGAGAATGAAGCAAATAATATGTTTGTTCAATCATAGACGATTTCAAGTAATGCATGTTTTAACAAGACTAAACGAGTTAGAACGCTTGCGCTTCATTTTGTAAATTCGTGCGTGGACAAATTTCCGCCGCCGCGTCGCCCGCGCGCTCCCGCCTCCGCGGCTATATATCCATCGACGATTTAATATGAAGAGTCCACTGTATACATGATATTAACACGACTATACGAACTATTCATTTTAGAACAAGAATAATTACTGAGATCATAAATAAGTTATAATAAAATAAGGCGATATTGAATTATTTTAATCGCAATCTATAACGAAATTTGAATTTATATACATTTTTAAGACGCCTTCGGCGCCTTTGGCCTCCTGACGCCTGTGTTCGCTGACACATTCGACACGTGGACGGCTCGCCCCTGCATGTGTGTTTGAAGCGAGTAGAGACGTACTCTTTGCGTTTATATTTTACGATTAAATTTTACATTAAATCATTGATTTGTTACTTAATGATTAAATGTAGCCAATTATTGTACCTATAACCAAAAATAAGCGATTAATGTAAAACTCCATCTATCTATCTAAGCAATCCTATATCTCACCCCCCATTTGTGAATTTTTCGATTTTCAATCCCGTACGGGTTCTGCAGATTTTTAATGTAAAAATTAGGCATCTTGTTTATATTGTTCCTGTTTGTGTTCCATTTGTACTTCATGCATTGCAAATTAAATACATAAAAATTTTTTTGTATTATCACCAACTTTTTCTTCCGGTAATATGGTCTGTTTGTGCCAGTTTATACCATGTTTTTGTCAATCTGTTTTTAATCATCTCCAAAATCTAGTTGAACGTATTGATATGCATTCGCATATATTAAAAAAAGCGATCTTCGTGATCTTTGAGTTCTATAAATAAGTGATAGTATTCCCCAAACTTCGTACTGCTTTGATTTTTGGGATGAATACTCCATTTTTCTCTCTTCATGTTAAAAACAAATTTTCTAAGAGAAAAAGTCGTCTGATGAAGATGAGTATGCTCATGCTTATTGGTTAGTTACTTATTCATTTTAGCTTGGTCTTACGCTGTTTTGTGTAATTGTATAGTTTACAATCATGAGATGTGGTTATTTTTGGTGTTTAAAAACATAAAAAAAAAGATTTAGGTTTATTTGAATATTTGTGCTAATTGAATTAAGCGTGAGTGTTGTTTAGTTGGGTGTAGCATGCTGTCTGCGGTTAATCCGATTCGTTTGCCGGTATCATGCTAGGTCGTCATCGAATAGACGGGGGGGATACGGAGGGTATATGTAGTATTGTCTCTTCGGGGAGGTCGTAGGTGTTAGGATCGCGAGGGGGGGGGGTGAATTTAATTCGGTGTTTTTCAGTGAGAATTGAAGAAATCGGTAGTTGTAGAGAGTGGAAGGATCTCTGGTTGGGATTGTGTCCCCGAGAATTCTTTTGTGTGCAAAGTTTCTTTGTAATGTCTGTATTCTGTGTGTGATGGGTTGTATGTTTGCGTGTTGTATTGTGAGGGAGTTAGGGTACCCTCAAGGTAACTTGTGTATGCGTCCGTGTATTCGGCGTTCACCGGAAGCGATAGAGGAGGGTTGATTATGTTGGTGTGCATGAATGCTCGGAAATCTATAACAAGGCGTATGTATGTTTTACAGGTGTGTTGTACTGTTTTGTGGTGGCAACCTATGCGTCTACCCCGAAGAGCGCCCAGTAGGTTTGCCTCGGATTCTTACTCTGTTTAGTATTTTTTGTACATCGGGGAGGCAGGTGAGGGTTCTGGTGAAGAGGATTCCTAAGTAGGAGACTTGTTGTTAGAGTGAGAGGCTTTCTTGATTCAGGGTGGGGGAAACATTGCTGTTGGCTAACTTTAGAAATTGATTTACGGTGTAGTTAGGATGTCGGAAGAAAATTGTTTGGGTTTTGGTGGGATTAACGGAGACTCTCCACCGGTTTGCCCAGTTGGAGAAGTTCCGGAGGGTTTTAGATATGAGGCGGGAGGCCGTTCCGCTGTTCTGATTAACCGTCCCGAAAGCGGTATCATCCGCAAACTGCACAAACGGCTACTCCGGGTTGCGTGAGTTCGGGAATGTCGGATGCGAAGATAGTGTAAAGAATCAGGGCTAAGGTAGAACCTTGCGGTACGCCTGATGTAGCTTGAAAAGGATCGGAGAAGATGTTTCCTACTTTGACTCGAACTGACCGATTAGTCAGGCGCGAGAGTAGGACTTTGGTGAAGGGGTCGGGTATGTTGAGATTGAGAATCTTGTGTAGGGGACCGACGTGTCAGACTCTATCTGTGTCTAAGCAGCTTCAACAAGGGATCGTAACACGTTCGGTTGGGACGGAAGCCGAATGGGTTGTTGGGAAGAAATTTCTTGAATTCAAGGTGGTCCCTGGGTCGCCTGGCTAGAATCTGCTCAGGAGGGAGTTAGGTCTATAGGAGGAAGGTGTGGTTAGGTAGGAGTGGGGTTTGAGTATCATGACCGTGGAGGCTGATTTCCAGTCCGTCGGGAAGTGGGATAGGATTAAGAATTTGTTGTAAATCTCGGAGAGTAATCAGACGGCTGGGTCGGGTAGGTGCCGGAAGATTTCATGATTTAGGCCGTCATAACCTGGGGCTGAATTTCTTCCGTTTTTAAAGTATGCGTTGACCTGGTCGGGAGTGATGAGAGCATAGAAGGGATTCTCATTATGGAGTTGGATTTCGGGAAGGTTAAGGATACGGAATTCTTCGAGGTGACTCTCAAGTAGTGCCTTGAACTAGTTGTCGAATTGGGGATCTTCTGGGGATCGGAAAATGGATTAGAAGGGAGACCAAAGACGTCAGCCTTTCCTTGGTTGGAGGAGATTAGGTTTCCCTGTGGGTCGGTCAGGTGGGATTTCGGGTTTACTTTCCTCCTGATCAGTCTATCGAACTGTCCATTTCTATAATCTAACTGGGAAGTGACTTTGGTCCAGGAGTCTTCGGCGTGTTTGTTGATCGCAGGAATTGACGATAGATTCGTCTTTTCTCTTTGAACCAGTTCACGATGTGCCGTGAGAGCGGTTTGCGCCAAATGTCAATATTTTTCAGAGGGATTGAGATATCGACCGCTTCCGTAATTACGAAACTTAGGACTCTAATAGCTCTCTCGAAATCTTAGGCGGTTAGAAGATTGGGTGTTGGAGATGTGTTCGGAGAAAACATTCCAGTCTGCTTTCGAAAAATCTTTAATGGTTCTATATTGAGGAGGTACTGGTGGAGCTGGACAAAATAAAGTTTTGGCCAGTAGTGGTAGATGATCGGAAGTGATCGTGGTGCCTAAAAATCACTAACGATCGAAATAGTGCGTTATGGATTCTAAAACAATGATGTGGTCTATTATTGAGGATCGAAATATGTTAGCGACTCGCAAAGGCGGCAACTGTAACAACGCTGATGATAGCCTGATATCGTTGGCGTTACTTCTGGAGAAGTGGGTGTGGCGGGCATTGAAATCACCGAGGATGACTGCATTAAGGAGTCCGGAGGCGTAAATTAAAAGGTACTTGCAGCCCGTTAATATTCTGTTTACTCCTCATTCACCAGCGCTGATAACCGGCGCCAACTACCAGTCAGTAGGTAACCTGCTTTCTTTCTGTTCGCGTAAGTGTGAAAGGAAAGTAACATGAACTTGTGGAGCGATTAAAGTACAATTTAGATCTGAGCTACTCTAATTAAAAAATGTGAAACATAAATAAATGACGATAATGGGAAATACTGTATTTCTAGTAGCGCCAAACGTAAATATAAATGGATCCAATCACAAGAATGTAATTTAGACTTTTTGAAAAGGAAAATTGAATCAATGGAAGAAAAATAAAAAAAACTTCAACGAAATTTGAATTATTGAAATTTAAAATTTTAAAAAATGTTTAATCTGCTAAATCTTGATGTATTTAAGAATCATAATTCGAATGCAACCCTCGATGCAGTAAATAATCAACAAATAAGTATAAATACGAGTAACATGAAAATAGATCATAGTGACAATAACTTACTTTTCATAAACGAATTATGTGCAATGTAAATACAGATATCAATATCGTAACTAAAATTTTAATATTAGCTGATAGTCATGGCCGTGAACTTGCAAATATCTTAAAGGCTATCTACGTTATGCAACGACAGACAATTGTTTACGTAAAATTCGCCATATTAATGTTTTAGTAGCAACCATTCCCTACTGGCGTAATTGTAAGGTGTTAAATGATATCATACACAATATAAAGCAATCTATATAATGCGGCGATTGAACAAAAGGTTTACAAATTATTAGACATAAATCAAATATTAGAGGGATTACACTCATGGATGTCATATGAATAGGAAGGGAGAAGAATTACTATGCTCAGACATCTTAAATATTTTAATGAACTATTACAATTTAAAAAATGCACATAATTTTAAAACACTAATAAATCAATACGTTGTGAAGAGTAATCTAATAGTAGTAGTAGTAGTAGTAGTTAATTATTCAGGTGCATCACAGGGTTTTTGTAAAGAAGTCACCGGCAATCAATAAAATTAAATGTAGTAAAAAATACTTCACTATTCTATACCAAAATATGCAGGGAATTTAAAATAATTTTGAAGAAATTGAAGTCATGGCAGCGAATGAAAAGATAGACGTGTTGTGTTTCTGAATGTTTTTGTTGAAGAAGAAGTTGGAATCTGCTACTTTGGAAGGCTATGATATTTCATTTATACCTACATGAACCTGACACCTCACATAAAAATAATGAAATTATTGATTGCACCTGATTTATAATAGTTTGTACCCGTTTGTACCACATTTTTTAGCTTTCGTTACTCAGGGTGTTCAAATTTAACCCGGGGTTAAAAAATGTTAGCAGCCCATTTGAATATTTCTTATCATTCATGGCGGTATTCGAGAGAGGATCGTTTGTACCATTTTTCCTTTTGTTTGTACCTCAAGGAGTTGGGTTTGTTTTTTTTTTTTTAATGATTGTGGACCTAAACAGGCTAAATAAGGCCTATCGTGCTAAAGCACTCAGGAACACTTAGGAGGATGGATAGAGGGATAATGAATTGCCAATAGATGCCTATGAACAGCTACCTTAAATTTTCTCATATCATAAGTGAGAGGAAAGCAGGAACTAGGGTGATCATTCCAGAGTTTAGAAGCCGTGTAGAAAAATGTGGATTGCGCCCGTTTGGTACGACAAGTGGAGATTTGTACTGCATACTGATGATGTAAATGAGCGAACCGAGTGTTTCTCGCAAAGATAGCCCGAGATGGTATCAAAGAATGTAATTCACCAGCACAATAGTCGTTGTAATAACGATAATACAAAGAAAGAACTGAAACCATCCTTCTATGCTCAAGGGACTGTATGTGAGAAGTTAAGGACGGGTAATTTATAAGTCTAATCGCTCTCTTTTGAATACGATCAACGATATCGAGAGCGTATTAGGGAGCACTAACCCAAAGGTGAGAATTATATTCCAGATGAGGCCGAATTTGGGCCTTATACAGCAGAAGGAGTTGTCGAGAGGTAAAGTACTGCTTAGATCTGTACAAAAAGTCTATTTTACGAGCAGCTGTTTTGGTAGCTGACAGAAGATGGTCAACCCATGAGAGATTTGAAGATACAGTCATACCCAACAGAGTAATAGAGTCTGAAAACTTAAGAACTGAGCCATTCATACTTACAACAGGAAATGATCGATCTTTTTTGGCGGACATAAAGCAACACTGAGTTTTGTTAGCATTAAATTTAAATAGATTATTGCTTCCCCATTCGAGAATACGTTGAATGTCTTTGTTGATTGAATTTGCCATTTCAGCTTTAATTTCTTGATTTGACATAGAAGGTGGATTATCACTATGAGTAGACTGAGATGAACTACAGTGAAGAGTGCTATCGTCAGCAAAGCAATGGATGGGGTTAGTTGTTGAAGAAATAAGGTCGTTTATGTACAGCAGAAAAAGTGTAGGCGCTATAACGGATTCCTGTGGTACGCCCGCGTTAATGCTAACTTCTTTTGAAAAAAATCCATCAACTACGACACGTATTCGTCTTTTATCAAGGAAACTAGAAACCCAGTTGATGAGCGTATCATTTAACCCAAACGAGGTGAGTTTGGCAAGTAAACACTTATGCCAAACTTGATCAAATTCCTTTGAGATATCTAAAGCGACTACAACTGTTTCACCGGACTGCTCTAGTGTATTGTTCCAAACTTGGGTCACATATGAAAGAAGATCGCCTGTTGAACGACTTTGCCTAAACCCATATTGGTGGTCACTAAGGAGTTTGTTAGTTTCAAGGAACGTGAGCAGTTGCTGATTGATGGCTTTTTCCATGATTTTAGACAAAATGGAAGTGATGGCAATTGGTCTGTAATTTGAGGGATCGGTCTTATCACCTTTTTTGGGAATAGGTTGAACATTTGCTAACTTTCATGATGAAGGGAATTCCCCAGAAGATATAGAGATCGTATAGAGCTTAGATAGGACTGGTACTGGTTCGGGGGAACATTTCTTTAAGACAATAGCTGGGATACCGTCAGGGCCAGTCGCCTTATTGAGATCAAGCGTACTGATGATCGATTCCAAGAGCTTGTACCGAAAATGAATTGGTTTCATAACGTATGAAGAAGAGTTGACTAGGGGCATATCTTTTCCAGAATCATTGAGACACGAGTTTGATGCAAACAAAACCACAAAAACGTTGGCTTTGCCTACAGAATCAGCAACTACCGATCCGTCAATAGATGTCAGGGGGGGAAATGAAGATGTTCGAAAGTTTTTACTAATGGCTTTTGCTAAAGACCAAAATTTACGACTGCCTAAAGGAGATGTAGCTAGTTAATTGCATTTTCGTTGTTCGAACAACTTTTTAGTTTTAGTGATGACACCTTTGCAGATATTTCTAGCACCAACGTATTCTACATGACTGTCAACCGATTTATTAGATTTCCATTTAATGTAACATTTATTTTTTAAAGATATTGCATCAGAACAAGCCTTATTGAACCAGGGTTGGGAACGTAATGACCTACACGGTACTGTTTTTTCGGAATATACAACTCCATTCCCATGAGGATGACTTCAGATACTGAAAGAGCGATGTCCGAAGAAGAGGACGACTTAAAACAATATTCACGCCATGGAAAGGTTGCAAAGGAATCCCGTAAATCACTCCATCGAGCTGACTTAAAACACCACAAGGTTCTATGGGTTTTGCGAGCAACAGTGGAATTAGGTACAGTAGAAATGATTTTTCTTAGACAATGGTCGGAAAGACCTAAAGGCGAAAGAACGGAAGTTTTATAAACAAAAGGGTTTGATGTAAGAAAGAGATCTAGAAGATGTGGAGTATGGTTAGGGTTATCAGGGATTCTTGTAGGTTCACAAATTATTTGTGTGAGATCACATGAAATAGCAAATGTTTCTGCACTATGACCAGCGGGATTTGTAGTAGATGAAAATTGAAGCCAACTAGAGTTATGAACATTGAAATCGCCTACAAATGAGATATCGCAAGATGGAAACTGAGACAGGAGATAGTCAACTTTCGTACTAAGGTAATCGAAGAAGTCTTGAAAGTTGCTGTCATTAGGAGACCTATAAATGCAACAGTAGAATTTCACAAAATTAGGACCAGAATGTTTAAACCAAATCACGTCAAAATTTTTATTTTCTAAGGAAGAAACCCTCTTGCAAGCAATTCTGTCCTTGATGTACGCACATACGCCTCCTTTATATCGAAAGTTAGAGTGAAGATGGTATTGAGGAAATTGCAAGTCGGGTGACTCGGAGCTTTCAAGAGGAGACTTGTGTTTCAGATAGAAACAATATATCATGTTGTAATTGTTCAAGATGTTGGTGAATAGCATTAAGATTAGACCTGATACCGCGGATGTTGTTTGTACCGGTTTGTACCACTTTTTTTCCTTCGTATTTCAAGGAGTACTAATTTAACCAGGAGTTAAAAATGCCAGCACTCTAATATTTTTTATCGTTCTCGACGGAATTCGAGAGAGCATCGATTGTACTCCATTGTACCATTTTTACTTTGTTTTTGTACATGAAGGAGTACAAATTTAACCAGGTATTTCAGCACATCATTTTAATAATTTTAGTCACTTTTGACGAAATTCGAAACAGTATTCCAATGTAAGCGGCTTTTTGAAAGAAAAATGAAACACTTACGGCACACACATAAAAAGATACTGAACAATAGTACTTCACAGTGTTTGTAATATGATCTGTTTATTGCTTTAATTTTTCTTTTTCGGTAGTTATATCCTACATATATTAAAAATCTGAGAAAAATTTTAATCTGGTAAAAACATTATTCATATGTTGGATATGAAAACAAAAGTGGTAGTACAAACGATTCTGTTTCGAATTTCGTCAAAAGCGACTAAAATTATTAAAATGAGGTGCTGAAATTTTTTAACACCTAATTAAATTTGTACTCCTTGGTGTACAAAGACAAAAGAAAAATGGTACAATGGAGTACAATCGGTGCTCTCTCGAATTCCATCGAGAACAATAAACAATATTGAAGTAGGGTGCTGCATTTTTAAGCCCTGGTTAAATTTGTACCCCTTGAAATACAAAGGAAAAAAAAGCGGTACAAACCGGTACAAAGGAAAACGAAAAGGTATCCACTTCCTGATTTTGAAAATCTCTTTAACCTAAAAAGTTACTCCTTTAAGAAGAATTGGAAACGAACTCCTTGAGGTATAAACAATAGGAAAAATTGTACGATTAGGTACAAACGATCCTCTCTCGACTACCGTCATGAACGATAAAAATATTCAAATAAGGTGCTAATATTTTTTAACTCCGGGTTAAATTTGGACATCTTGAGGTACAAAAGATAACAAATGTGGTACAAACGGGTACAAACTATTATAAATCAGATGCAATTCGAATAATTTCATTATATTAATGTGGGGTGCCAAGTTCATGTAGGTGTCAGTTATTACTGCAGGCAAAGTATTAGATGCGGAGGCGTATTAATTTATGTTAAATCAAAACATGTTAGCATAGTGTCAACTATAGTCTCCTACAAAATATAATATGGAAAAAATACTTGAATGTGCAGTGATACGGGCAACTTTAGATAGATCAACATTACTAATTTAATTTATTTAAACAAAAATAATTTATTTCATAGTTTAGTAGTATGTGGTGATTTAAATATAGATGTACTAATTAATTCTAATGCGAGAACAGATTATTGTCCAACAAGTTGTACGGTATAGATTATATTTTAATTAATTTTAATAGCTGCGTTTTGGATAAAAGTGTGATTTCTGTGACCAGTCTGCGCAAAAAAATAATTTTAGGAACAGGTTAGTAAATACAAACTATCAAGGTAAATCCTTTTCTAAATAGAACATAAACTCCTTTATTTCTTATGTAAAAGACATTAATTGGAATAGCCAACATAAAGTAAACGATGTTAATCAAGACTATCTTAATTTTGTCAAATGCTATAGTGTAGCTTATAAGCAGGTAAAAAAAAATCTAACTCTTGTACCAAACCTTGTACTACTGCTGCTTTAAAAATATCACCTAGAAAAGTAAAGAATTTTTTTATTCAATTGAAAGAAGGGGTTGTGTCACGAGCGTATTAAAAATAATATAGGCAAATTTACACAGGTGTTCTCATGTTAGTAAAAAGGATGTACTTTGATAATAAACTTAAGAATGCTAACTATAAAACAAAAACCGCATGGCAAATAATTAATAAAGCTTTAAAAATTAAATAAAACAGGTCTCCTGCAGCAAATGTCATGACAATTAATAATATAGTGGTTAAAGATCCATTGATCCATAGTAAATGCACTAAATGACTACTGTATAGATATTTCCAACATGATGAATCTTAACACAAATCATACTAGTAACTTATATATTACAGATAAACACTTAAAGATTGATAATACTATGTATTTTGTTACACCCCGTTTTAACTATTAAATGCCATCGTAGATATTTTTGAATTTGTTCCTAACTTTCAGTATATTTGTTTCACAATTTTGTATTACCATCTATATTTCGAATATTTTTAAAAAGGACAAGTTATTTCTCCAACGAGATTCCTTAAATGGATAGGTTGAGTTTTACGCTGTCAAATTCAATTGCATTTTCCGTTTCGTTTGAGGTAAAAGGTGGTTATCGTGAATAACAGAAGAAAGCTTTGAAATTTCCTAGTTTTCTATCTTCGTCGCTTAATGCGCGATTTTATCAAAGCTTAATATATTAATGGAGTTTGCTTTGGCTTTATGGACTTTCTTCTATTAGTACGTTTCGACGGATGTATATCTTGAATTCACGTGGACTAGGTAGGTCATGCTTTTAATCTCAAAACATGACTAATTCTGCTCATTTTTAGCTGACTACAAAAATTATACCTAATGACGAATTCGTTACAATTGGTAAGGCAATTTCGAAAACCACTATCTTCGTATTTTTCTATACTCATGCGAATGTTATCCAACAATTTTCATTTCTACTTTCTCTTATTAGAATACTACTAAGCAATTTATAGTATTTTCTTTACCTACAACCTGATTGATTCAGGGTAAGTTTTAGAAGATAACGGTGTTAGTTTTATTACTTTTAGTAATTTCTTTTAGATCTTCCTGAGGGCACCACATGTTGAGCCTTCGTGAGGGTATATTCCACTCACATATTTACTATCGTGTGGGCATGCTCTAACCACGTGTTACCCATCGTTTGGGCATATGTTAATTACCTGCTGCTCGACTGCTTATTTACTCCGTTGTGAAGCGAATATTCGTCGTTATGTTCTTCATACCTGCATTTACTTTAACCTTATTCATTTCTAAACTGGGTGGTGAAATTTGATTTAATTTTTCTTTTACCATTGAGGGTCATAAATCTTCTGTTTATTTCTTTTTTTTTAATGTGGTAAATATAACTATTTAATTTCCCATATAACAAATAAAAAATTGCCTGTGATTGATTGTAATATTAAAAAGTTAAATTGCACCACGGTCTAGCTCAGTGAGGTACAAACTTATGAAACTTACTGTAATTGAGAACTCATTGATTTTCAGGACGTGAGCGAGGCAGAGATATATCCGTAGGTATAACCAGTAATGTATTTGTTTTGTTTGGACGTCACTCAATATATAGGTTTAATAATTAAAATACAACAAAAATTGAGAAAGTTGTACCTTATTAACATAGTAGGTAATCTGAATAAACACTAAACAACTGTATTTAGATGTACATTTAATAAAGCAAAATGTCTGATTAATATCACCATGAAATAACTAAAACGATATTTCTCGAAAAACTTTACGATTTTGAAATTACTAAATTAAACACAACTATACAAGCTTATAATCTATATTTACTTAAAATTCAAAATGAAATATGATCAACACTGTATTTAATAATAATGCGTGACAAATATTACAGCACGATATGTTATGAAATCAAATGTGTTTATCTCACAAAGAGAAAACAGCTGTTCCTTTATAACCGTATTAAAATAATACTATACTGATTTGTTCACTTCCTTAAACTTATTAAAAGGATATGTATTACTTACATGTACTCAAAATAAATATAACTTCGTCTTCAAACGAACTGTAGCATGAGAAATTGATTTCTCATTCATAAGATAAACATAGGATAATTTCCATTTGCCAATAACGTACAAATAAACGAGCTGTAGACCACATATAAAGGTAACGTAAGTTTCATAATATGAACGTAAGGTAAGCTACGATAATTTTCATTTGTCTTCAACGTACAAATAAACGAACCATATAGGTAAGGTAACTTTCATGTTTTCCAAGTACCAATAATAGAAAAACTACAAACGCAGGTAAACTAACAGCAAACGATAATGAAACAAAGGTATCCCCATTTTTAATTATTCAAGACAAAAATTGCCTATTATCTACGCCATTTTGTGTAATTACATGACGTCACCATCACGCTTTTGCAAATAAGAAATTCATTAAAATTTCAGCTTTTTCTTAACCCAAGCGGTTTCCTTAATGTAGAGTCGTACTCTTGCACCCTACTTTGTTCCCTAATAAATATAATATATTCAAAAATGTAATTAGAAGCCTTACATACCTTAGAAAAGGGAAGTAAAACTTAAAAACGAAACGCATTGAAACGTAGAAGGTACGGAAATGAATCCAGCGCGTTAAGTTCGCATTGCGCACAAAACAACAAAAATTGAGACTAACTATATATACTTAGGTACTCGTAATTATGTAGACTAAAGGGAAAATATCGAGAGACAACGAAATTTAATTATTGAAAGAAAAAAGATACCAACATAATGTAAATATATTTACCAATAATAATACAAACTTAAAACTTAAATTAAGGTAACGATAAACAAGAATTGAAAACAAATTATGGTAACGATAGACAGGAATTGGCACCTGACAACCTTCATTGTGTTTTATTGACTATTGTTGTGTTCTACCTAGGTAATTGTATGAACAACTTTCTCTTTCAGGAACCGTAATCAAATATTTATCTTGTTGCGTATAGTGCTGTCAGATTTGCCTTTCCTGTTTCAAGTTTTGTGCTTATTTTAAACTCGTGGCGCCCAATTGCTTTCTTCTCTACTACATATGTATATATATCACCCTTAAATTGACCTCGATGTCCCCACGCAAGTGCTTTCTAATTGCACGGTTTGCTAGTTGTGGTGTCTTCTCTCTTTTCTGTTTGCGTGTTCGAGTACTACGGGCGTTCTACGAAAATTGACACACCAGCGTTTGAACACGTTAGAATTTATCACCTGTCAGTAAAAACGAAATCATCTACTATAATGTCCCTAAATAGTAATAGCTCGGCAGAAGATGATGGTATAACGGCTAACTATTAAAACAATCGGCAGAGCATGTTATCGCTCCTTTAACTCAAATTATAAATAAATGTCTAACAGAGGAATATATCCAAACGGGTTTATAGTTGCTAAAGTCATTGCTTTGCATAAAACTGGAGATGCAAAGTAGTTAACCAGTTATCGTCCGATATCGTTGTTATCCACCTTTCCTAAACTTTTTGAGAAGGTTTTTCCTTCACGTATTATCGATTTTGTTAAAACATTCAATGTAAAACTATCGATTCTGCATGGTTTTAGAGAAAAGCGTGCCACATCTACTGCTCTTTGTAATTTAGTGAAAGTAATATATGACAATCTAGACGAAGGAAATTGTACCCTAGCCATTTGTATTGATTTGACAGAGGCTTTTGATTGAGCTCATCATGAGATACTACTACAATAGCTTCAGATACTAGGATTGCGAGGAAAATCTCATGGGTTTCTAAGGTCTTACCTATATAATGTAAGAAAATGGCTAGGAACTGTTTTGCTCTGAACAGGATAGTGCCTCTGCGTAGCAATGATACGTTAGAAATGTTTTATTATTCAAATGTGTAACGTGTTCAAAATGAAATACGCTACAGATAGAATATAAGATATCACTATCACTAAAGCGGTAGTGCACTGGATGCGTGAGTAGTGTGACCGATTAGTAATAATACCTAAGGTGCCACGTGGTTTAAGATAGTATAGCCCCTAAACTACGAAAGGGGAAGAGAATCTTTAAGAGACAACTCGTACAATTACATTGGTATAATAACAAGTATAACACACAATAGTCAATGAAACATAATAAAGGTCAACTAAACAGTTATATTTACCAAATTAATAGAAAATAAACAGGAGATTTATGACCCTCAATTGTAAAAGAAAAATTAAATCAAATTTCAGTATCAAGTTTAGAATTGAAAAATTTTTTTAAAGTAAATACGGTTTTCTTTAAGCTAAGTTAACTAAGTAAACAAAAAAACACCTGGTAGGCCACATACCTTACCGATATGAATTATCACAGAATCTACATATAATTGCGCTGATTCCTTCTCAGTAAACCAAGTTAGTAGAGTTGTGGTATCACGATCTGCTTAGCATTCAGGAGGTAGTGGGTTCGATTCTCGTTACCGTCTACTCCTTATGAGGTTTTAACGGAGGTTTTCCTCATACACATATAGCGGCATGGTTACTCCGTATACGCACACCATGTGCGGCTATTTAGGCGAATGCTGGGGTAGTATATTCCCCCTTAGGACCCTAAACCGTTCCTTCCGATCCTATCCTGACCACACCTATCCTTAATCCACCATGAATACATACTTAATGAATGTATGTTAGGAATCCATCATTGTGGCTGAAGAAGCTTGGAAAGCTCAAGCACCCCGTCCTCCCCTTGGAGAAGGAGCTGAAACACGTGACCTTTTCCTCTTTTCCTTTGTAAGTGAACGTATTCTAATATTTTAATTAACCAAACATATTTTATGTTGGTAAGACCACAGTAATCACTCTGTTACCTCACACAAGGGTATAAAGACCCCCTTTTGTTTTTATTTTACGATAAAAGAAAAATTTTAGTAAAATCAAAAATTAAGTACACAAGGCAGTTGTGAATATAATGCAATTATATCACGTAAAACAAAATCATTTAATCATTAATATCAATGTAGCTGCACGGTATTTTAGGAATGTACGACTTGAGCTACTTACAATGTAGCTCTTAATAATATTTAAATAAAGAAATTTTAACCTTAGCTTAAAATATCTTCTGCGGGTATGAAGGACATATAGCGGCAAATGTTGGCTTCAAAAGGTGCAATTGGGCAGTTGACCAGCAGGTGGTTAAAATCTGCCCAAGAGATAGTAAATATGTGGGTGAACTATGCCCCCACGGTGGTCTAAAACAAATTATTCAAAGTAATCACATTAGCACCGTTGTGTTCTAAAACTTACCCTGAATTTAACCAGTTTGTAGAGAAAAGAAATACACTAAAGTGTTTATTAAGAATCGCTTAAAAAATGTAGAAGCACGAATTTGTTGGTTAACATTCGCATAAGTATAGAGAAATACGAAGATATTGGTTTTCGAAATTCACGATGGTCTAAAAGAAATTATTGAAAGTAATCGAATTAAAACAGTTATCTTCTAGAACTTACCCTGAGCTAATCAGGCTGTAGAGAAAAGAATCAGTGTAAATTCCTTATCAGTATTCACATAAGAGGAATACGTATTGTTGGTTAACATTCGCATGAGTATAGAGAAATACGAAGATCTTGGTTTTCGAAATCGCTTTACCAATTATAATGGATTCGTCATTAAAGTACAATTTTTGTAGGTAGCTAAAAATGAGCAGACTAGTAATGTTTAGAGATAACAACATGCCATACCTGGTCAACGTGAATTCAATCTATCGAAACTCATTAATAGAGTAAAACCCATAAAGATAAAGCAAACTCCATTAATTAATTAAGCTTTGACAAAATCCACATTAAGCGATGCAGTTAGAAAACCAGGAAAAGTCAAAGCTTTATTTATTTATTCACGAGAACCACATTTTTTGCCCCAAACGAAACGGAAATGAAATTGAATTTTGAACGCACAAGTTCGACTTAACCTTTTCATTTCAGAAATCCCGTTGGCAAAATAAACTGCCATTTTTGTAATCAGTGCCGGATCTAGGGGGGGGGGGGCTAGTCGGGGCATGCGCCCCGGGCGGCGCGGCCAAGGGGCGGCAAACTGGTGAGGAAGAATTATAATTTTTGAACGTTGCTTACGAATTGAAATAGGCCTGAATAAAATCTAAATCTGAAAATTTTGAAAAAATCATATCTTGGCTGTTAAAATCACTTTTTGTGAGCTATTCTATGAGGACTGACTGAGGCTAAAATAACATTGAAATAAAATTTGTAATGCTACAACGGAACAGTATTCGTAAAGTATAGTAAACATGTGGTGCCACCACATGTTTACTATACTTTACGAATACTGTTCCGTTGTAGCATTACAATAAGAGACAGGCTGGCACCACAGTGGTGCCAGCCTGTCTCCTTTCTGTTAGCGTCTACGCGTGTAGTTTCTTGTAAACAACTTGATGGCGCCAGCCTTTCTTAGCGGTATGTCGGCGCCGGGTAGAATCATGTCAATGTAAACACGCGCAAGAGATTTTTTTAGCACATTCTATTACTCTCTTGCGTACTCATGAATTCTCATGAATATTCTAGAAGTCTTTATTTTAGTATATAAGCGCGTGGCCTTTTTTTCAGCATTCAGAAGTTATTTGTTTGTCTATCGTGATCAATGTGAAACAGAGTGTTTGTGTGTAACTTTTGGTTATATTTATTTTGGTTTATAAACTATTTGACTATTTTTCAGTAATAAGTAGTTATTCATCAGTCAGTTTATTGTGACCATAGTGTAATCTAGTGTTTGTGTAGGCCTAGACTAAGTTCTGTAAAGGTGTAACATTTTAAATTAGCTGTACAAGTACACGTTTATCCGAAGTATAACAGGATCATTCATCACACGTTTGTATTTTTCGAGGTAAGTGTATTTTCAGATCGTTTTTAACTTTGGGTGGGAATTTTGAAAAATCATATCTCGGCCCCTATCTCGTCTAAAAATTATATTTACAATTTCCTACCAAAATTCCAAGATAACCAAAAGATGTAGCGTCATGTATTAAACGCGACGGTAGTCGCGTTTATATTATGGTTGGTGTCGGATCTGCCCATAGGCCGTAATGTTAAATTGAAAATTTAATTTCTCCGTTATAACAAAAGCTTTTGCTCTAAAAATTGGCATGGTGATTCAGGACACAAATCTCCACTTGGGTGCAAAACATTTTTTCGAATCATTAGCCAATCAGGTATGAGAAGCCTTCAAAGTTGACTTTTTCACTTCTTGTTGTTGTTCTTGTGGCGAGTCGCCACTGGCGACCATTCTCTCCCGGCCATTACTCCCACAGTTAAGTAATTAATAATACACAGTAAAGGGAAGATTTGATTTAAAATACCGGTAAACAATGTTTTTATTATCATCAACGTCATTTTGTCATTTTATGGTTTTAATGCCTTTCGGCGTCTAAGAACTCTATTTTGTTGCATTTTTATATAAACACATTACCTAAAAATAATTTTTCTTTTATATAATCCATCATACGGACATCTTCGCTATAAACTTTTTAAAAGAGTAATTTTATTTATAGCAAGTATTATAGAATTAACTGATAAAAACCTCCCTTTAAGGGAGGCAAAAGTCAAGGATATTATAGTTGCATGTGCATGTTGCGAATTGTACACGAATTGTATGTTGTGAAATGTATACGGATTAAATTTTAATTTTAAACTATTAATAGTAGCTTCCGTTTGTTTTAGGTATCAAGGAAACTTTTTGTAATCCAAAAAATGATTCCTAGAAAACGATTGTCGGGTGCCCAGTATAGAAAGAAAGCAGAAGTACGTGCTAAAAAAGCTAAACAGAGTGCAGAAGCCTTGGCTAGTTGGCTTAAAAACACCCCAGAAGATGCCGCTGTAGATACATCGAACGACCAGGGATCAGAATCAGATAAAGGAGATGTTAATGAAGCAAAACGAGAAGATTTTGATAAATCACTAACACATACTGAATCAAATAGCACCGATAGCGAAATATTGATAGATCTGCCAGGACCTAGCTGTTCGATTCCTGAACGTAAGGTAGGGGAAACATGTTCGGAAAGTACAACTACAACGGGATTTGTCTCAACTATAGAAGAAAGAATCAGCTGTTTTAGATCCAGACCCATTTAAACCAAAGACATGGCCAGATCATGACAAATTAAAAGACAACGTCCGGTGCTTTTTAAGCGTTGAAACTTTAAAATTAGTTGCTGATCTTCCAAACAGTATTGATTTTCAGTCTACTTTACGAGAGGGTCGACACTTAACAGTTTCAGCCTGGTACAAAAACCTGCCTAACAATGAACAGATCAAGCGAACTTGGCTGACATACTCTAAAAGTGACAACGCTCTATTTTGTATACCATGTAAGCTTTTTAAATCAAGCTCTGAATATATCAATCCAGGGATGTCATCACTTCACAGAAATGGCTTGACAAATTGGAAAAAGGCGCTAGTAAGACTTTGCACCCATGAAGGTTCAAAACATCACAAGGAAAATTTTGTTAAGTGGAGGACATTGATTAATGCAATGGACGACAAAGACAAGGGCATCAGTGCTCAATTAGAACAGGCTATTGAATGTGAAAAAATAAATGGAGGGAGATCTTGCGAATCATTATTGATGTGATACTATACCTAGCATGTAATTGTCTTCCTTTAGAGGAACTCAGGAACTGTAGAACTCCATAGCAATATAAATACGACAATGGCTTTCACCCGTAAAGAGCAAGGAAACTTTCTGAATCTTATTTACTTGCTTGCAAGACACAACCCAATATTGAAGTCAACATTGGAAGGACGAAAAAGGCCAAGTTTCTTATTTTTCCAAAACGATTCAAAATGAAGTCATCAACATGATGGGTGGATGTGTGAGGAAAAAAATAATTGACGAGATTGTGAAAGCTAAATATTATACCGTCATGTTTGATTGTACTCCAGATGTAGCGCATAAAGAACAGATGAGCCAAGTCATTCGTTATGTGACGACACAAAGCGGCGCATATGTAGTTAAAGAAAGCTTCATTGATTTTATAGAGGTTCATGGGAAAACAGGAGAATATTTGGCTGAGATAATCATCAATAAACTAAAAAATGATGGTTTAGAAATCACTAACTGCCGTGCCAGTCATATGATAACGGGTCGAACATGGCTGGTGTGTATAAGGGAGTCCAAGCAAGATTGAGGGAAGTGAATCCAAACGCAGTGTTTGTCCCCTGCATTGCCCATTCACTAAACTTAATTGGACTTCATGCCTCATCAGTTTCCGCCGAAGCATCTAACGTCTTTGGAGTGGTTCAAAGACTATATACATTTTTTGTCTCTTCTCCCCAAAGGTGGGAAATAATGAAATCTCGTTGTAAAACCAACTTAAAAGGGACAAGTCAGACACGATGGTCCGCTAAATCAGAAGCTGTCCATGCAATTATTAAGAATTATGATGGAGTAGTGGAGGCTTTAGAAGAGATCAAAGAAGGCCAAAGTCAAAATCCGAGATACAGTCAGAAGCAAGAAGTCTTCTAAAATCAATTCTTGACTTCAGATTCATTCTATATTTGGTTGCATGGGATGACGTCTTAAAAGAAATAAATAGAGTAAACAAAGAAGTTCAAAAGAATAATATTATTCTTTCAAAATCAATTGACATGTTGAAAGGATTGACAAACACGATGCAACGGCTAAGACATGAAAAAACCAATGGTTTGAAACTGCAAAAGAAATTGCGGGACGTTTTGGTATTTCAACAGATTTAACGTCACATAGGATACCGAAAAAAAAAAAGATTGCCAGGAGAACATCTGGATGACGAAGCAAGAAAAATAACCCAAGAGGAGAGATTTTTTAAGTCCATGAATGAAATCATAGATGTCATTCTTACTCAGTTAAATGACAGAATGGAAAACAGCATAAACCTAAATCAAAGTTTTATGTTTTTAAGTGGACAGAGTTTAAAACAGCTTAGCGATGAAGAGTTGAAATCCCAAGCGGTAAACTTGGCAGTTCTATACGAAAACGATCTGAGCCAAGATGAGTTTCCAACTGAAATATTGTTTTTCGGGATCATCTGTCAGAAACCAATTATTCCGATTTAAACGAAATTGAGCTACTCAACTTTATTGAGAAGAGAGGTCTCTCTGACGCTTTTCCTAATGTGGTGGTGGCCTTGAGAATTTTCTCTACTTTTCCAACGACATCTGCGGAATGTGAAAGAAGTTTCAGTAAACTTAAAATTATAAAAAAACTACTTAAGGAACTCAATGAGTGAAGACAGGTTATCTGACCTATCAACATTGTCAATTGAAAGTGAGCTAGCCAGCTCAATTGATTATGACAATGCCATTGATTTGTTTGCCGAAAAGAAGTCCAGAAGAGTGACATTTTCATAACTAGTTATAAATAATTTGTAATAGCCTACTTTGCTATTTTTCCATCCAATTTTGACATGTAGTAAATAACTGCACAAAACTAGTTTACTTATTTTAACCATATTCCCATATTCTATTTTATTTTGCCCATATTTATATATGGGTAAAATATTGTTAAGTTTTATTTAAACTTAACATCGTCAATAAGACAATAACACACGTTTTATTTATTTTTTATTATGATATTCAACAACGTCGGTAGGGGCGGCAAACTAGGTTCTTGCCCCCTAGATAAATCCCTAGATCCGGCACTGTTTGTAATGCTTCGGAATATAAATGGTAATGCAAAATTGTGATGCAAATATACTGGAAATTAGAATATGTACGATAGCATTTAATCGTTAAAACCAAGTGTACCAAACGTCGAATCTATTTTGCGATATGGTATTATTTTTTGGAGTAAAACAAATTTAACAAAAAGGATTTTTGTAATGCAAAAGAAAATTGTTCGCGTTCTGTTTCAATTAAAGTGGATGCAGTCTTGTATTCAATGTTTTGCAACGCACAATATTTTTACTGTAACATGCATTTACATACTGGAAATGGTTTTATATGAAACAAAAAATACAAATGATTTTTAATTAATAAATAAACATAATAGTTATAAAACTCGTCATGGACCTTACAAATTAGAATATAAAGCACACAACTTAGAGCTATATAAATTTAGTCCATATTATGTAGGGCGTGTTTCGTACAATAAATTACCAATTTAATTTAAAAACCGTGATAACTTTCAAGTTTTAAAAAAAATGGTACATTTAATTCTAGTCACTAATGAATTTTATACTGTTGAAGAGTTTTTGGATTTTAACTTCTAATTAACATTTTATAAAAATAATCATCTTTGGTTAATAATTTTTTTTACTATATCATATATGCCTAGTTTTAAGTTTCAATTGAGTGTTACTCTATACCCAATTTTCAAAGTGTTTATGTAAAAAATGTTATTGACATTTTCTAGAACAACTACCACTGGATGAATATATTATTATTATTATTACTATGTTAGAATTCTTTGGAAGCTAAAATACTATTGTTTTTCTATAGTACCTATTGCAATGAAGCTTAACTTTTTTTGCCAATTTTTATTATAAATTTTTTCTTATGTGTTTAAAATTTCAAAAGAAGTCTAACTACAAATGTAAACTTTCACGGTTTAAAATTTAATACACGAGATATACATTTTTGATTGCTATTAAGTTATTTTATTCATAGCTATGAAAATAATAGAGTGACCCACCTTATTTTCTTGATTAAGATGCATGATCTGGTTTGGACGGTCTTGACGGCTATTATTAAAGTGATCTTGTTTTACTACTTCTAAACAAAGAACATGCGTTTTCGATAAGTTATGTAAGTAGCAAGCGTTCATGCAGTTAGCAGAGCAATGCCATCATAACTAAAGTTGATATAGTAAATAGTGCTAATAAAATGCTAATTTAATGTTCCAATTAAAAAATTATTGCTCTTTCTTTTTATTTAATATAGCATTTTGTGGTAGCGCATGATTAACTTGACAGATTAACAAACCAGGAACGGTTAGAAACGTAAAATAGCGAATTCAAATAGCGTGAAAAATTGAATGCTAATACATTGCTAATCATCGAACCTTTCATGGGTTGACCACCTTTTGTCAGCCAGCAAAGCAGCTGCCCGTAAACTGGGATTTCTATACAGATCTAAACAGTATTTCACATCGCAACAACTCCTTTTACTGCATAAGGCTCAAATTCGACCTCACCTGGAATATAATTCCCACCTCTGGGTCAGTGCTCCCCAGTACGCCCTTGATATGGTTACCGCAACCAGACTTCGGACCTACAGCCTCTGGAGCATACAAGAATAGTTTCGGTTCTTTCCTTGTTCTATCGCTATTACCATGACAAGCGTGCCTCCGAAATCCACTCCTTAATACCTTCGTCGACCATATTCGCTAGGAACACTCGGTTTGCCCATTCACACCATAATTACGCACTCAAAATTCCATCGTATCACACTAAACGGGCTCAATCTACATTTTTCCACACGGCGACCAAATTGTGGAATGCACTACCCAGTTCCTGTTTTCCTCCAAGCTTTGACAATCCAATTTAAGGCAGCCATTCATAAACATTTATCGACAGCCTAACGATATCCCTAAACACCCCCCGTGTTCCTGTGTGCTTTAGCACGTTAGGCATATCTTAGCCGGTTCGGGAATACAATAAGTAAAAAAGAAAGTCAAACCACAAATAAATTTTGCATTCAGTGCAAAATTATGTCTTGAAAAATTCGATTAATAACTGTTTTATAATTAATTAAGAAACACATGGTGAGACAAAAATACAATAAATTTGTTGCTCTATTTAAACAAATTACGCTGGTGTGTGTTAAGTAGGTAATATAAATGTAGATCAAAACCCACAGCAGCACGTGAGATGCTATCAATTCAGATGAAATGGGATAAAGAGCTCTCGTACGTGGGGAAATTGATCCAAACAAGGAATTTCCTGACAGCTGGATAACCTACTGAGATAAACTTCCACATTTTAACTTTCACACTCTGTTGAAAACAAAATACTTTCGTGGTCTAGTGAAATGCTTACACTGATTATAGCATTATAACATTTTTATCAATTTTAAAGAGCGTATCATTTTTTATATCAATTCGTTCGTATTTTTAATGTAAAGTATGAATATAACATTAGTATATTTTGCAATTGTCAGTAATAATATAATAAGGGTGATAATATAAAGAAGGTGGGTAAATGCCATATTGTCAGTGAAGAATTAAAGGGTTTATGGGGTTAGTGTTTGCGACAGATAGTCTCAACAGCCAAATTTTAGGCTTGTTAAAACAAATACTATGTATGAGAAACATCTACATGCTGGCATGTAGTATTGTTAAAGGCAGATAGTGCCTTACTTAGTCATGTTCTAACTTACGTCATATGAGTAAGGGTGCCTATTGAGTTTAGCAATCAATTTGTATAGTTAAGTATTTTGAAATCAATTCGAATATGTGAAATTTTGTGTACTGCACTTTAACAAATTGTGCAATTAAACATATTTTGTATGATTATTTTTTTAAGGTGATAAAGGTCCTTAGTTCCCTAAAAATTATTGTTGATCCCAGTTTAGTTGATGGAACGCTTATTAGTTCTGGGATCTGATTGGTAAGTGGTGGAACATGGTTAGATCGCCTTGCAGTAGGTAAGTTGGTGGTTTGATGTTTTTGTGATGTTTTCCCCCGAACAAAAGCCGTACATTGCTATACATATGTATGCCGTTGTGAGAAAGAAACATTCATACTGTGTATGAGAAACAAATAAAATTGAATTTTCTTGCGAAACATATGGCTTATTCCTAATTTATTAAATAAAGAATCCAATATTTATATAAAATCTACATGCTGACATTTGGAAACCTCACTGGTAGCTATTGCCTTATTTGATCATGTATATTTAAATAGTTTTAAATCAGTTCAAATATGTGCAATTGTGCCTACCGCACTTTAAATTTTAGTAGGTAACTATGCAGTTGAATATTACATTTTGAAATGAATATATTAATATTATTAAAACAAAGTCCGTAGTTCTCTTAAAATTCCACAAATACAAAATAACAATTATGAGAGGATACAATTAGGTTATAATTACGTAAATATCTGGTGTGAAATAAGAAACAATACAAGGCTATCCCACTTACAAAGTGGAAATTAAAAGAAAGGAAGTAATATATATTTTTTGCTTAATTATAGACTGGCAGACAATGACATTATTTTATAAACCACATACATATTTCCTCGTTTTAGAGGATTACGACTTGTCTTTAGGCATAACTCGCTCATTTTACAATTGGATATTGTTACTAAATTATGATTTTTATAAGATATTTGAAACAAAATTCCATCATAAGCCAAATTGCAAACTGCAAAAAAAGTTTAAATAATTGACAAATATCTGCCAAAGAGAATAAAAATTATTTTATGCAAATAGATATCAGACAAATTGTGGGCTGATAACTTACGCATATGCGACAGGTTTTAAAAATTATTGAAGCTGTAGCCAAAGTTAAAAAATATCTGGTGTGGAACAACACACTGCCTTCCAACTTATAAAGTGGAAATTAAAAGAAATGGAATAATGCATTTTTGTAGGTTAATTATACATCTAACATAATACGTTCACAACAAAAGAAGACAACATTCTAAAACCAGTAACAATAATTTATGCAAATGGGCGTTCAAATTTTCAATTATTCAGATGCTAACCTGAAAAAAAATTTTGAAACCGCTCGCTTCTATAAATATATGGATAATACGTCTTAAGCATTTTCAATCCTATTTAATGATTTATTAAGGCTTACACACACTCACACACTCAAGCACACACAATCGCACACATTCACACACCCATACACCCACACACACATTTACACCCCCCCCACACACACTCACACTCACTCACACTCACTCACACTCACTCACACTCACTCACCACTCACACTCACACTCACTCTCACTCACTCACACTCATTCACACTCACTCACACTCACTCACACTCGCTCACACTCCCTCAAACTCACTCACACTCACTCACACTCACTCACACTCACTCACACTCCCTCACACTCACTCACACTCACTCACACTCACTTACACTCACTCACACTCACTCACACTCAGTTACACTCACTCACACTCACTCACGCTCACTCACACTCACTCACACTCACTCGCACTCGCTCACACTCACTCACACTCAGTCACACTCACATTCACTCACACTCACTCACACTCACTCACACTCAATCACACTCATTCACACTCATTCACACTCACTCACACTCACTCCCACTCACTCACACTCGCTCACACTCACTCACACTCACTCACACTCACTCACACTCACTCACACTCACTCACACTCATTCACTCACTCACACCCACTCACTTACACTGAGCGACACTCTCATACTCAATCGCACCCATTCGCGCTCACTCGCACTCACTCACACTCACTCACGCTCACTGACACTTATTCATACTCACGCACATACGTACATATACACAAGAAAATCTATTCTTAGATGTGAATAAGAAATTTTACATCGTTTTAAAGGTGCACTTAATACAAAAATGAAAAGTATTAAAAATTGGGATAAAACTATTTCAAATAATTAAGCATTTTGTATGCTCGTAAAAAATAAACGTTAGAATTGTTTAGTTTCCGATTAAACAGACAGGTTTTTGAAAACTTGGTACCAGGCAATTTAGTCAGACGTGTCGAATAGCTAGTGACAAATGGCAACAAGTATAAAACAGACTCTGTAGAATTTTTTTTTAATTTATTGCAGTTATATTATAACTAGCGTTATGATAAAATAGTCTTAAACGTGGTACGAGATTTTGTCAGCATGTTAAGTGCAGCATCCTGTTTTATAACTACAGTATAGAACACAGGGATTCTGATAGTTACTGGTATTCTGGTTTTTAACAGGTTGACTGCGTTTCTAAAATATGCAAGTCACGGAACTGTGCATTACCGGTCGCCCGGTACCGGTACCTTGACGCGGATGTAGTGCGATACCGGTCTTCGGGGACCGGTAATGGTGTAATTAATTTTTCTATTTTTATATTCATATTATAGGCATTAAAAGCGGTTTAAGATCAGTTTTTAAAAATAAAAACTTGTAAGAACTTACTGTTATCATCTGTTTTATGATCAGGTTTCGCGTTTAAAAATAAAGTGTCAAATGGCTTGCTATTTTTTAGACCATAAGATCACACAACATAAAAGACCTCTTAATGCTTTATTAGTATAAATGATATTTGAAAATAAAAAATATGTAACTAAATAAATGTTCTTAGCTATTAAAAAAAACACTTAATTTCCAGAAATACAAACTATTTTTTGTGAATGCTATTAAAGCAAGATAAACACATTCCTGGTTGTCCAGGACATTCGTTGCAATAACTTGTTACCTTCGTAACCGAGTTACTTGCATTTTTGCTTGAATGTGTTTGTCTTAATCTATGATAGCATCCTTGGCACTGTCTTCTCCTTTTCTTTCCTGGCCCAGACGGTTTAGCAAAGGTGTGTAAAACTCTTTTGGGAGTAATGGTTTCTTCCTGTGCTACTGAAGTAACAGATAACTCGCTTGCCAATCTTCTTCTAAACTCCATTATAGACAATTTTGAGAAACTAACCTTGTTATAGACAATCCAGGCATTTACAATAGCTGTTCCGAGCAAAAATTCAAAGGCTAGTTTACGATACCATTTTAAACTTTTTCTTAATACAGTATGATAAGAACTCATCTGATCACTAAAATGTACCCTTTTTTTTGTATAATTACATTTGGTTTAAGTATAGGCTCACGCTGCCAGTTTCCTTTCCTTGTTGGTTTAAGAGTGGTTGTATGGGTTGGATCAGTACTTAACATTAGAACTGGCCGTTTGTCCATCCATTTTATAATACGTAAGGAGTTGTTCTGAGTAACACAGATTTCTCCCTTTTTTTTTAGGTAGCGTTTTGGGAATTCCTCTTCTGTTGGACCTTAGGGTTCCACAATAAATGATTTGTTTGTTAAGCAATGATTGGCTAAAGGTAAACTAGAGTAATAATTATCAGCATACAAGTAACGGTAGTAGTCATTTTTGCACTCAACACTTTTAAGAAGATCATACACTATCTGCTCACTCTGGGGAGTGTCTGTATTAGTAGTGGTGTTCTTACCACCATAAACGATTACGTGATTAGTATATCCATCCACTGTACATAACTTATATAACTTAATTCCATATGCGTGAGTTTTATTTGGGAGATATTGTTTTATTTGTAGTCTTTCTTGATAAGGACAACCAAAACCCGTCCTGGAGTTAACGCAGCTTGAAAATTTTTATTTAATACTTTCAAAACTTCACCTAACTTATAGAGGCGATCATCTTTATTATACTGCTCATTATTACAAAAATGAATACAACGCACCAATACAAGGAATCGGTTTCGTCTCAAGGTATTCGTAATAAACTCACTTCTGAACATGGGATCTTTTGATCAATACAAATTTATTGCGGGACCATCAACTAACCCCATAACTATACATATTGAAAAAAAATGCTTAAGTTCGGCTATATCGCAGTCAACCCAAGAACGTATACGTGATTTTGACCGATGTACATTTAACAACATTTCCCGAACAAACCTATTTGTTCTCTCTACAATATTTTGTAAAAGATCATCTGTTACAAATAAGTTGTAGGCATCTATAGGATTTTTTATTCTATCAACATTAAAATTTAATATAGGCAAGTCTTGCCATTGTGTCAATTCGTCAACCTCATTGTTACTGTCACCGATATCATGCCAATCGTTTTCATTTTTATTTTCAGATTCAGACATACTCTCGTTTTCATTTTCCGCCTCACTATTGTCATCGAATAAATCACTCGTACTTACATCACTGTACGGTTCATCTGAAGACATTACATGATCTTTCTCAATAACAGAATCGTCCGAATCAAAAGCATCTTCCGGTTCATCATCGCGATCATTTTCACTATCACTATTTGGCAACTCTGCAAGCACATGGTCTATTGTCTTAGTTGGACTTTGGCGCACATTTACAATACTTAGGTTATCTTGGTTATATTGTTTATTTTCAGTTGAAGTACACGGTTGGTTACACTCTACACTTGTTTCTGTATTTTTCGTATCGGCTGTTTGGGCTAAAAACAAAATTTTCTATACGCGAGACGACATTTTTAGAGTAGCAAAACACAGACGTTGAAATACAACTGATTCTAATCACCGATTGTCTGCGCGAGCATGTACGTTGTACGCACCGGTCCCACAGGGCCGGTCCCGCACCAGAGTAACAAATTGTAATGTCTGTGGGTTACCGGTCCCCAAAGCCCGGTACATTTTTTTCCTTTAAAAATGTTCCGAAACTTGAGATATGTACAACGTTATCTTTAGCATTTAAAACAAACGAAAATTAACGAATATACGCCTTTCGCAGATATTAAAAATTTGTAACTTTAATCTACCGCACTACATTAATAACCAATACCGGTCACCAAGGACCGGTAACGCAGTCAACCTGTTAATTATATTATAGAATACGGTGAAAATATCATTATTCGCAAAATCATTCAGTAATATACATGGCTGTACCAAAATATATACTTTCATATCATTCTTCCTATGCTTTTCTCACACAACTGCAAGTGGTTGCTGCAATTCTGATATGTAATAAAACAAATCACATTTTTCAACAACACTGTGAATATTTTCTCTCGCATTTAATTGGAAAATGTACAGGAGCGTACCAAACTTTACACTTATACTACACGTGTAATTCTCACACATTAAACACGGTTGCTGGAAGAATTCTGTTATGTAATTATAATATAAATGGTACGACAAGATAAACTGTATGTTTCTAATCGTTACAGCTATGACGTTACCTCGCATATCTTCGGCAAAGTGATTTGTTAGTTTTGGTTCCGTTTCATTATCTCCAATTTATCGTACACTCGGGGTGTTACTATTGAATGTATAATATGAACATCCAAATTTTCATTATTAGCGGTAAATTATTTCTTTGTTGAATTTGTGATTTATCTACATATGTATTGCAGTATAATTTGATTAAACTTTGTTAATTTGATTGTGACATTTTTCATTGTTCCCTTGGTCCGTTAAGGGGTGTTCTGATGTCACTTTCAAGGCCGTTTGATATTATTTAATCTATTATAAAGATCTAGGTAATCCGTACTAAAGTTATATTTAAATTAAAATTATAAAAAGCTTATCATATTCATTTCTTAACTATTGCAGCAGCTTTATATTTATGTTATTAGATTTTATACAGTTATAAAACAAGAAATCGGGTAAATTGTAAATTTGTTGTAATAAAAATTTAAACATAAAAGATTATCGTACTTTTTAAATAAATAATTAGCTTTATTTCGGTTAAATTTCATTTAAATGCATGTTAAGTGACAACTTCTAAATCAATCAAATAAGGGTAAGCGTTTGAACAGGTTTTTATACCCAGCGGTTTGAATATTAATAATAAACAAAGATAATGATAATCTAACCCGTAAAAGGCTCTTTAGTTGAAATAGGCGCGAAATAACATTTAGGATTGCTACAATATTTACGAAAAATACGGCTCTATTAAACCGATGTGATTGTTAAAACTTTAACTATAAAAAATTATAAAGCAAACGTAAACCTTTTGTCTAAGGAGTGGACTCGAACAGGTAAAAATTGTTGCAATAACAATGAATTCATAGAGAACTAATAAAATATTTATTTAAGTTGTCACGGCTCGCGACAATAATAAAACTGATTTGATAAATAAATATTAAATGACATTGATATAACTATCACTCGAAAAGCTAAAAAAAAAAAATAATAATAATAGTAATTGAATCATTTGGTCGCTAATAAATACCAGCAAGTCCGATGAGGGGCGCGGAACCAGGAATCGCGTATAGAGCAGTATGGTTGAAACCCGTGGTGTGATTGAAGGGTAGGTAAGAAAAAAAAATGTAAGTGTATATACGTACATTTTCAGACTAATACAGTAAGTATACGATCTATTATTTATATCTATCTATTATGTCGTGACAGTAGACAAATAACTGTCCGGTAGTAGGACGATACCGTTAGTAGGGAATGCTACATCGCCCGGGGCACGATTTTGCCAGTAACCGGTCTGATCGCTATGGTATTACTGAAGAAAGCAATACAATTGCCTCGGATCGACCTGGCTACAAGGGGCGGTCAAGGTCGAAACAGACAGGCCCCGTTGCTGACGACTGCGCAAGGAATGAATGGCGAGTCGGTACGTGGAATGTTAGAGGTATGCATGGTAAAGAATTTGAAATTGCGAATGTAATGTACGAAAGACACCTTGATATTCTGTGTGTATCGGAGACAAAGCGAAAGGAAAGGATGCTGTGGAGATGGAGGATGGCAGCCTGGCACTATAGTCAGGAGTTGAGACGGAAGTGAATGGCGCAAAAGGAGTTGGGATGATCATAAGTGAAAGAGCGAAAAGATGTGTTAAACAGTACGAATTGATATCTCCCCGGGTAATATGGATTAGAATGAAAGTGGAGTTTTTCTTATTGCATGCTATGCGCCGGTGAATGGAGAAAGAGGCCAGGAGCGTGAGAACTTTTGGAATGAAGTAGAGAACGTGTTGAACGTATGTAAGCCATTATAGTGGTGGATATGAACGGATGGGTGGGTGTACAGAGAGAACATAGTGAACGCGTTCTAGGAAAGTTCGAAGACCAAATAGTCAATGAGAACGGTGAACACCGGCTGAACATCTGTGTGGAGAGAAGAATATTTGTATCCAATACGTGGTTTAAACATAAAAATGTGCATATGTATACATGGCAAAGAGGTGAATCTAAAAGTATGATAGACTTGATAGTGTATGATGAACGGCTTAGAAACCTGGTGAAAGACACAAAAGTAATGCGTGGAGCGGAGTATGGATCGGACCACTTTTTGGTTGTATCGAGAGTGTTTAGGGCAAAAATGAGTCTGGAGAACGAAAGCAAACGTAGTTCGAACGTCCAGAATTAGGGTTGACAAACTAGTGGATAATGGTGCGCGAATGAAACACGCAGATGTTGTAAGTAAAGAGTTGAATGTGAATGAAACAGTGTGGAACGAACAAATAAAAGACACTGACGTTGAAAGTGCATGGATAAGCTTGAAAAACTCTGTTGTCAATTGTGTTGTACGAATATGTGGAAGAGTGATTGTAGGTAGACAGAAAAAATGTGCTTGGTGGAATGAGTCGGTAAAAAAGGCAGTAAGTAAAAAAAAAGATGCGTACATGGCAATGATTGCTGCAAAAAATGAGACTGAAAAGAAGCGATTGTATGAGGTGCACAGGTCAAGAAACAAAGAAGCGAAGGAGCCAGTGAGAATAAGTAAGGAGGAAGTGATGGCTGTGGAAGGAGAGAAAATGCAGAATGATTTTGAGGGAAACAAAAAACTCTTCTAGAAATGGTTCAAAAATACAAAGCGTGGCCCAAAACAGAACGCTGCAGGAGTGATGAATGCTAGAAACAAAATAGTTTGGGACGATTGTGAAGTAAGGAAATGCTGGCAAGAATATTTCGGAAAGCTGTACAGTAGTGAGGAAAGTAAGACTGAAGGGTTAAATAAGGAGAATATAGAAGAAATGATGATTGAAACTGAGAAGGATATTGGAATAAATGAGGTAGAGAAAACGGTAGGAAGGTTGAAAAATGGCAAGGGAGCAGGCGTAGATGAAATCACTGGTGAAATGCTCAAGTATGGTGGTGCAAAGCTTATACGAAGATTGCGTGAATTATTCAATGTATGCCTTATGTGTGGAAAAGTGCCGAGTGATTGGAAGAGCGCGATCATTGTACCATTGTATAAGGGTAAGTGGAACAAGAGTGATTGTAAGAACTACAGAGGAATAAGCTTGTTCAGCGTACCTGGTAAAGTATTTGGAAGAATACTGTTTGATAGAGGACGAGAATCTACACAAACTAAGATGTGGAATGTGCAAGGTGGCTTCATGCCAGGAAGAGGATGTGTCGATCAGATGGTTGCTCTCCAGCAGGTGATCGAAAAGTGTTAAAGGTAAAAAGGAAGTTGTACTGTGCGTTTGTAGATCTGGAGAAAGCATATGACAGAGTGAATAGAGAGAAGTTGTGGGAAATATTAAATGAAGATGGCGTAAATAAAAGTCTACTAAATGGAATAAGGGCAGTATGCAACGGTAGTCGGGCATGTGTTAGGGTAAGAGGAGGAGTGAATGAATACTTTAATATTGAGCAAGGAGTGAGACAAGGCTGTGTGATGTCACTGTGGTTGTTCAATGTATACATGGATAAATGTCTTAGACAAGCATGTACCGATACAAATGGTGTAATGGTTGGTGACGTAAATGTACGACTTCTGGTGTATGCAGATGACACAGTCTTATTAAGTGACAGTGTGGATGAGCTGCAAACCGCTCTGAGGAAGTTTGATAAAGTCTGTGAGAGCATGGACCTAAAGGTAAACGTGAACAAAACTAAGATTGTGGTGTTCAATCGGGAAGGTGGAAAGGAGAGTAGAGTATTCTCTGCAAGATGAAATTGTGGAGCAAGTGGACGAGCTGGTATATCTCGGTACAATGTTTACTGCAGATGGTACAATTGAGAGTGAGATTGGACGAAGGGTCAATGCTGGAAGGAAAGTGATTGGAAGTATGTGGACGATAATGAGAAATTAAAGCATGAGCCTAGCTGCGAAACGAGCAATCTATAATGGCGTATTCGTCCCGTCAGTACTGTATGGAAGTGAGACATGGGTATGTCAAAAAAAGCACGAAAGAAAAATAAATGCCGTGGATATGAGATTCCTGAGAAGCGCATGTGGTAAAACGAGAAGGGACAAGATAAAAAATGAATGCATAATGACGGAGTGTGGTGAAGAATAGACGATGATGGATAGATATAAAAGTTGTACATTACGTTGGTTTGGTCACATTGAGAGAATGAACAACGCAAGATTAACGAAACAAATATATGTGGGTTTGGTTAGGGGAAAGGCCGGGCCTGGTAGACCGCGTAAAACTTGGCTGAATGTAGTAGAATCTATGATAAAGGAAAGAAAGATAAAGGGTTTTAAAAATAAAAGGGCATGTCAGAGACTATGTATGAATCTTACGGAAGCTAGGGAGGTATGCGGAGATAGGAAAGCATGGGGAAAGATTGTGAATGAAAAATAAATAAGAGGCAGGGATTGTTTTGCCTACCCCGCAAGGGAATGGCGTGAAGGTTAAATTAAGTTAAGTTAATTGACATCTTCAATCATTTTCAAAATCTATTATCAGTTACTAAAGAAGATAAATGTAATTATTACCGAAATGTTCAATTTGTAAAAAATTAATACAAAATACTTACTCGATTTTAGACCCAAAAGGTATTGTATACGAATTCCTTTTACTTTATTAATCATGTAAATAATGTAACGTTTTTGAAACAGTTTTTGTATTATTATTACATTGACGTTGCGAGTTTCTTTTTGTGCGTCTTATTTAATATTGTTGCCAATACATTTGATCTCCTGTAACAAAAAGTAAATAAAGTGTTATTATTTTTATCATATTTTATACGGATTGTTTACAAAATTAAAAAAAATGCTACTATTTTATACAGAATATTAAATTGAATACGAATATTCAATAAATAAATAGTTCTGCCCATTCAGAGTACTAGATACAAGTTTCAAGATTAAGCTATTGTAATCTTTTCAAGATAATAACTTATGTAACATGACCTATAACATTTCTTTTTTATGAAGACGGTGTTCCCCATTATAAAAAAAATCCATACCTAAACTGTTACAAGCAGCGATTCATGGATTAACAGTAGATTTGAGGTTTCATATCTACTATTTACTTCGCTCGTCAGCAAATATGCTAAATAGAAGCTGCGACATACAGCCGTCATAAAAACTTTAATTCGAAATTAGTTTTTTAATCAAAAATACAAACAATTACGATAAATGCAGAGTTGCACATAACATTTTTCACTAAATTTGCAAATTTACAAACAAGCAATCACTGAACACTTCCGTAATAATTATTTACGTTTGCAATTGCAGCGTGCTTAAAATCACCATCACAAGGGTTGTAATCCCAAAATGCACCATAACAGCCGAAATGTTCAAAGCAAAAATAGTTAATTGCGTTGTTTCCACTTGGGCAACACGATACAATTGCCCAAACGCATCGACTCGGCATACTTGGCACTTTTTTAGTACTCGTCGAACGGTGAGAATCTTCCATATTCCTATATGAACCGTCAATTTCATTATTTACGTACAGCTGATTTTTGCGCAGGGGATATTGTTTGTTTCTGTAATTAGGGTTTTTTTCATAATATATGTGGTTATTTTGGAAATTTTGTTGACTATTTTGTTGATAATCAGAGGCCCATCTTTGTTTATACAAATCGGAACGTCTCCTACGTATAAGATTTGCATGCATCTCTTTATTGATACGACGTAATAGTAGCGAGTTGTAATTATCTAATTTAAATACATCTTCACGTTTTCCTTTAGGGAATTCCAGTGCATTGACGGAAACCCATAATAAAACAATTTGAATAATAAAGAATACAAACGGCACCTTGCCCTGTAAGTAACAAAGTATTGAAAATACGTTAGTATATAAACATAAATTAGCAGTGAAATGGCAAAGGTTACTTACGTAGTAGATATTTCTGAATGACCTCATCTATTACGTTCACAATAACTGAAGATTTGACATATATTACTCCACTACAAGTACCACACTAAACAGACACACAAGTTGTTACAAGTAAAATGAATATATCTGCATTTAGCAATTCATTGTTAGGTACGTTTATGCTGGAACGTTTTCTTAAAATAAACTCTCAAGTCAAAGTACTACAACAAACACACGTTATATTTATACGCATTAGATATAATGGCTTATTTATTTAAAGCAATCAAGAGTTAAATATAAATGACCTTGACAATTCTATCAAGACTTAAAATTCAAGGTGGCGTTACATCTTCAGGTTACTGATAAATGCTAACAGCGAAGATCAAATTAGGGTATTCATAACGTGTGTTAAATATATAAATGTCATTGTCTTATTTAACATAGATTAATTTTTGAAGTTTTATAACAGATTGGCTCCTTTAATGAACATTTATTATTGTTTTATCTCCTTATTGCATTTAAATATTAACAATTTACTAATAGGGGAGGGTGGGGCATAGTGAGACAAGGGCCACATTCTTTCAAATTCAAATTTTTATACCGACAGCAGTTTAGACTAGTTACTCTTTGGAACGCATTAGTGGTCTGTTCTCAGCCATAGAAAGTAAATATTTTACATATTCTCTACTACGCGTTTGAGATTTAAAATCGCTAACAGGGCCCGCTCTAGCCTTCATGTGACCCCGGACAAACAGACAATTTGCCGCCAGTTTTTTTTAAATAAAATAAAAATTATGTTAAAATCATTTATTTAAAAAAATATATGTAATACATTACATAATAAACATTTAAAAAGGGCAAAAATTAAAAGTACTGGTACATATAAAATGCATTTTTATTGCTATACTTATATTCTATTAAGAAAGTACAAAAAATATTGCCTAACCAAACAGAGAAATTTTAGATTCTATAAAAATATAACTAGAAAATAAAGTAACCTAAAAGAAATTTTTCTTTCTAACTTTGATTTCCGCAAATGTTTTTATTACATCTTTTAAGTTAACTTGATCAGCAATTGCATGCTCAATCGCTAAAATGGCCAACCCATTAAGACGATTTTGCGTTGTAGTTGAACGTAAAAAATTCTTAATCAATTTTAATTTGGAAAAACTTCTTTTTCCACTTGCAACAATTATTGGTATACACAGCAATACTCTTAAGGAAACACTTAGGTTTGGGGCACAATTTAACATTGTTATTAATTTTAGAACAGTGCTTGGGCTTTCTTTTTTGCCCATAAGCCCAGATACTGCACAAATTTCTTCTGCTAATTCTACCCCATTAATATCAATAGAATCACCGTGAGTTAAAATACTTTCTAGATCGTTGCAATGTTTTAAAAGATTTTCTTTAGATTCAATCATATATTACATAAAAATTGAAAATAATTACTATGGTGACTAAGTTGTTTAAATCTAGTATCTATTGCATTTAGTGCCTGGTCAATTGTAAAATAAAAAAAATCTACCTTGTAATTTTCTTTAGGATTCTCGATCGGTTCATCTAGAGCTTCGTATGAGAAATTCCTTTTTTTTTCTTCTTACGCGGTGTCGTGGTATTGTTGATTCAAAATTGGCTTCAACGTCAATTACGTCAGCCAATTCTCTCGCATCAACAATAGTTTCATTAAAAGATTTATCCGATCGAAGATCCTGAAAAAACTTTTTGCAATTTTGCAAAAGATCAAGTGCAGATGCTAGATCATAATCTTTTGTCTGCAACAATTTGCTTATTGGATTAATACAGTTTAAAATTTTATACCAAAGAACTATTGAACACAGAAATTTAAATTGTTTAATACAACTTAATAAACCCGAGGCGTCGTCCCTTATTAAATTATCAATTTCTTCATTCTCATAAATGCTTAGCAAGGCGTCGTATACGCCTCCGATATAAAATCTTAAAGGCTTTAAAGCCTCTATCCTACTCTCCCATCTAGTATCGCTTAATGGTTTTAAAGTCAAACCCTGGACATGTTTTAGAAGAATTGCCCAGCGAAAAGTAGATTCTGAAAAAACTACATATATTTTTTGAATCATATTAAAGAAATTAGCCCCTTCCAAAAATGCTTTTACCATATCGTTAACTACTAGATTGAGAGAGTGACCACTACATGGAACTTAGAAGGCTCGCGGATTTAGGTTCTTAATCCTAGATTGCACTCCTGATTTATCGCCCCGCATATTAGACCCGTTGTCATATCCCTGTCCTCTTATATCCTGTAAACCCAAATTATTAAGTTCTACAATTATAATTTCAAACATTTGCTTCCCTGTAGACCTTTCAACTGGAAGAAAACCCAAAAAGCTTTCCTTAATTTTAATTTCAACCTCATCCTGATTGGAATCAGTTTTATTGATTCAAACATACCTGATTACAAGAGTCATTTGCTCCACCTTAGAAATATCAGGAGTGCAATCTAAAATTATCGAATAATATTTGGCTTTTTTTATTTCAGTAATAATATAAGATTTCACACTTTGATGCAACAGGTCTATTATCTCGTTTTGAATATTTTTCCCAAGATAGGGAACTTTCGTTTCTCCTTTTTTAAACACCCTACGTATGTGTTCTTCCATGACGGGATCAAATTCAGATAGCAGCTCAACTATTTTTAAGAAGTTGCCGTTATTATGCTCAAACAGCTTGTCGCTTGTACCTTGGAAAGCCAGACAACTTTTACCAAGCATTTTAGTGATTGCTACGATTCTTAAAAGCACTTCTTGCCAATGGTTTATTTCAGCGTTAACAAGTCTTTGGGAATCCGCATCTATAGTTTTACAACACTTTAATCTTAGGTTCAGTTCTAGAAAAGATTTTTGGGACTGAATATGATTTTTAGAAATTTCGTGGTCTTTTAGAGTTTGATTCAGATGCTTCCAACTTTTAAACCACTCCTTTGAAAGGGAACTAAGTACACAGCCTAAAAATTTTGCAGCAAAAGCAATATACGCAATTTTTTGAGACAGAGTACACTAGCCACTCTCTTAAAATTTGCTCTCCATTACTTAAAATTGTTTTATAATAATTAGGGCTAAATTTTCTACCAGTCTCATCGTATGGAAATCTATAATTCTACAATGGTTTAGGTGGGCCTTGCCTTACCAAAAAGATTCTTTTGGCGTCTGGTAGTATCATTGGCCAGAGTGCTGGATCTGTACTTAAAAGTTGTTGAGCGCTTTCTGTAGGTGCCACGTTGGTATCAATAGTGCTCTCATTTGGCGACGGAGGGCTGCCACTGTCAGTTGCAAGTATTAGTTCAGATATATCGTTCATTTGTTGATCCTAATTTTTCTCAGGTGAGTCTCTGTTGTCACTGTTGTCAGTGTCTTTCAATGCTGTCTTTGATGTAGAACATTTTCAGTCGTCATTTGTTTTGGTACTGCCCGGCGTACTCTGTAAATAATTTAGTAAAGTGCCAGCTTGTCTTTGCCTTTCCTTTTCCACCCTTCGTTTTTTATATTCGCAACCAGATAGTTTTTTGCGTCCCTCGGACATTCTGGAAGATACACAAAATATCTGAAATAAAACAAAGCAAATTATAAGGAAATTGTCTTACAATAGACTTAGTTAAATTAGACAAGTACTGCACTTTTTTACGCTCATTGAAGATCTAGGGGAAAGATTAAGCAGTTTTATATGTTTTTTATATTTATAAATTATGTAGTAGTAGTAAAATAGTATCGAACCTACCACACCTGATGCCTTTCAAATTTGAAAAAGTATAAGCACTTGCATTTTACACAATTTTTGCTCCAAAATCTAAAATGGTATAAAATAGGGCAATTTTTCTTGTTCAATTTAGTCAGATCATGCATAGATTTATTCTAGAATGGTCAATGTTTAAATAAATATTTTATTTTAATTTTATAAAATACCTAACAAACTTTTGCTGTTGTTAAGAAAATTTTATTTATAAAACTAGGCAAAAATATTCGGAGCTTTACTTAAAAGCGATTGCATCCAGTAGTTGATAATAAAAAAAGAATCAGGGTCTATTGGTCAGTAAAAGGCAGGAATTAGTAAAAAAAATCAAGCTTTAGGGTATTCCGTATATTTCATAACCTTTTTTAAGGTATTTGAAAAAGCTCCTTAGCAGATGAAAATTAAATTTCAAAGACGATTTTTTAACGAAACATAAACAAATTTCAGTCCTTTTAAAATTATCAAAATAAGTCTTTCAACTTTTTAATTAATTTATCTGTTTTGTTCAAAAATCGTTTTCAAAATTTAATTTTCATCTGAGAAGGAGCTTCTTCAAATACCTACCTTGAAAAAGATATGTTTGTTTGCTTGTCTGTCTGTTTGTAACCGACTTCTTTGAACAAGCATGCGCGCGGTCGGCGATACATACGATACAAGATACGGCGCATTTGGGATCCAATGCCTATCCTCCACACCGAGTAAGTGCTTTCCAATTTTAGCTCCAAATAAACTGTCATGTTATTTTTGCAACCATCTCATTTTTTATTGAGACGAATTCAAGGCATTAGATATTTCAAGTAGAACAAGTCAATTATTTGAAGCTATGTAATAACTGTTTCGATCCTACCCATTCTACAGCTCAATGTAAATAAATATAGTTTAAAAAAACTAAAAAACACGCTTTAATGATCAATCGAACTAAAAACGAAAATAATTCTTAATATAGGCAGAAAATATAAATAAACGAAAAGATTAGTATTATTGTGAAAAAGCGTGGGGTGCTTTGTGCCATATTTTGCATTCATCGAGCACCCACGCCTTTTACAATAATACTAATCTTTTCGTTTATTTATATTTTCTGCCTATATTAAGAATTATTTTTTAATAATTTTTGCCTTTTACTGATCAAAATACCATAATTTCGTAGATTCGCGAAGTTAACGGTTAACTTACCTTAAAAAATTACCAATCACACTGATTATTGAACCAGAACAGTATATACAATTGAGAGTTGCACTTATTATCACCACCGACGAATGAGCAAAAATAATGCTATGCAGTAATAAGACAGCCCTTTTATAATTGAAGACAATAAACAAGTCAATTCTTGTCTATTCCTAATTCATGCGGCACCCCGCTTGCTGATTTATATGGTATATATGCGATGCGCGGTTATATTAGGTAGTGTATACAAATAACACCCGTGTTCCTTATTTAATAATTATTATTGAATAATTAATTATTTTTTCGTAATTATACCTATTTTCTTTACAACTACAGTAGAATCCGGTTATAACGAACCACAAGGGACTTGAAAAATAAGTTTGTTATATCCGAAGTTCGTAATAAACGATAAAAGAAAAAAGTTACATACATATTTTATTTTTACGATACATTAATAAATCACCATATTATACAATATTTACACATTTATGAGTTAGTTTTTGTTAAAAAAGTCTTTAATTTTCGATTGTTTATTATATTTCGTAGACCAAAACAGTTTATCCACACAATTTTCGATTTACATTTTTGAAACACCGTGGCTTGAGTGATTTGCTTTCGTTTTTCTGTCCCGGTTAAATTAGCACACACAAAAACTGTTACCCGCTCTTTTGATAATTTGCCGCCTACACATTTTTCACCTTTAAATTTTAGTGTTTTATCTGGGTTCGTTAATTTAAAAAAATAGCCCAGTTTCGTCGCCATTATCACTAAAATTACTCTTGATATTAGGCCACTTATTGTTTAACTAGTCTGTTAATTCATTTATTTGATTGACAAGTTAATTAGGAAAAACCCTGCAAGGTCAGCGTGTACAGTATTGTTAAAATACATAATTACCCTTGTTACGGTAACTTTAATTGGTAACAAAATTTATAAAGCCAAGGCTCGGTGGTTCAGTGCTAGTAGGCATTGGGGTGGGTTAATACAGTTAAATAATTATACATAATATTATATACAGAAATAAAATAAAATAATAATCAGGAAAAATGGCCACGTACTTCCAAGATAGTTATATTTGTAATTTACCTTAGTTCGAAGTACGAAAAACTAAATAAATCATAGAAAAAAATTATAAATAAATAGACACAATGGGGTCACAAAATTATAATCGCCATCAAAAACAGATAAATGGTCTAAATGGTAACATAAATTTGACAAGTAATAGAGATACCCGTAAGGATTGATTAATAAAAAAAAGGAAATAAATATTATTTTAATATAACGTTGAATGATTGATCCAGATTACCTTAAATTAATCCTCGAGCAACAAAAAAAAGGAGGAGTGATATTAGTTACGTTAATCTTACAAAATTTTCGGAATTCGGTTTACCCAAGTAAACAAGCGATCAAGTATATCAATAATCTCACCTGGAAATAACTTCTTTCCGGTGTCGTTTCCTTGCGCAAGTAACGTCCGAAATTACAGAAGCTAAATGGAAAAGAAAACAATAATAATTCGGACCTTAAACAATAGGTTGGCCCTAGAAAATGGATACATTAATTACTTGATTGACAACAAATTCGAATACTGAAGGTACACTAATAAATTAGGTTACAATAGGCAAACACATAGTTAAAGGTAAAGTGGTTTACAATATTGATAAATAATTGAAACTTAAACAAAATTATGAATTTAGAAAGAAATCAAATAAGCAAATAGTGACAGTGAAATTTTCACGTATAAATTAAGACTATAAAAGTAAGATAATAATTTATTGAAATGACTAAATTTTAGCTAGGCAAGTTATCTAATATTAAAAGTAAACAATTACTAGGTAAATTCGTGTGAGCAGACAGTAGTTTTCTTTATAAGTCATTAAATTAGAATTTCTTCAGTCGTAAGAAAAATTCAAAATGGCAGCGGTGTTATTTTTCTATTGACGACGCTGGATCAACTCGAAGTGGTAGTGGGTAGGTAATATACGTAGAGGGAGAAAAATAAGCGAAAACGAAAAGTAAAAAAACCCGCTACGAAAGAAAATATAACATTAAATGACGGAATGATTCACAAAAATTACTGACCTTGTAAGCTGGTAACCACAAGCGTTAGAACTAGATAAGGAGAAACACAACACTCTTGAACGCTTAAAACCGTAATAATTATCACGTAACTTAAGTGACGCGAACTAGCATCAGGTTCGGCACAAAATTAATTATTCATTGATCGAGAAATCCGGAAAATATCCGTTTTATTTTTAATTAGAAAATCATGTCAATGAATCGCGGTTCAAGTGAAGCAAAAAAATATCAACTCACTTTTTTTGTGTGTGTACCCTGCAACCACGGAAACAGAAAACAAAAAACGAAACTAAAAGCGGAAACAAGGGTTCGAGATTAACGAACGCAATACACCAATGAGAATCAAGTAGACTGCAAACGTACGCTATCCGACAGTAAAGAAAAATGAAAACAATTTATTCCATAGAATAGCAATCCTAGAAATGTGACCAAATTAATTAAGATAACGTTACACCCTTTAGGATTAAAGATTTAAACACCAATTAGGAAAGTATTTAGGCAGGCATTTCTAAGAAAAGAATTACGGAAACCTTATCTTTGCACATCAAATAATCTAGGTACTTGTTATTTATTTTACTGGCAGAATACTTGCTTACTTTTGTGTAAAATTTAACGGACGGAAACAATTTTTCCGAACGTTATATTATAACAAATAAAAAAAAAATGTGTCTTGTTATATTACAAAAGTAAATTGCACCACGGTCTAGCTCAGTGAGGTACAAACTTATAAAACTTACTGAAATTGAGAACTCGTTCATCAGGTGTGAGGAAAGCAGAGATTTTTTCATAGATGTAATCAGTATTAGCATTCGTTTTATTAGGTACCACTCAATTTCTAGGTTTAATAATTAAAATACAACAAAAATTGAGAAAGGTTGTATCTTAAAGCATAATAGGTATCTTGAATAAGCACTAAACAACTGTATTTATATGTATATTTAATAAAGCAAAATGTCTGATTAATTTCAGAATAAAATAACTAAAACTACACTTCTTGTACGGCCTTACAATCTTAAAATTACTAAATTAAGCACTGTAGACAAGCTTACAATCTATGTTTACTTAAAATTCAAAATGCAATCGATTCAACATGTATTCAATAATGAAACGTGTATTGATCTATGTCAACAAATTACAGTTGTGATAGGTTATGAACTTAAATGTTTTTATTTCAGGAGCAGGACTCAGCTGCTCCTTTTTTAACCGTATCAAAATAACACCAACTGATTTGTTATTTACTTAACTGCACTAAAAGGATAAGTACTTACTTGTACAAAAATAAATATTTTAATCTCGTCTTAAACATTCGATTATTGACACCAAATGTTGACCCTACAATAATTGAAAGATATAACGACGAACGCAGATTAGAACGACGAAAGCTGTTGATATAACGACAAACTCAGAATATGTATAACAGCATGTGATTTATGCAAAACAAAGGTATCTCCATTTATGTTCATAAAGATGACATTGCATTATCTCGCCATTTTAACAAAGTACTGTTCGTGACGTCATACCCACGCTCCTCAATGATACGTAACATTACCAAAATAAAAGCTTTTTCTTAAGATAAGCGGTTTTCTTGTTCCTTCCTTATTCCCTATTCTTATTCTTATTCCGTATTCTTATTCTTATTCCCTTATAAAAGGGAAGCAAAACTTAAAAAAGATAACGTCTAAACTGCACGGCATAATAAACGGAAATGCATGACCGTGTTCAATTCACGTTGCGCATAGAACTAAAATTGAATGTCTAAAATATACACAGGGACGTTCGTAATTATGTAGACTGAAGAGAAAATATTGCGATATAAAAATTTAATTATTGAACGAAAAAAGAAATGCTTAAAAATACTAATGTAATACTTATGAATAATAATGCAAACTTCGAAACTTAAATTAAGGTAACGACAGACAAGAATTGGCACGTTACAATATCCGAAAGTTCGTTGTTTACGGGTTTATTATAACAAACAATATTTATAAGGGATCTTATGGATAGTGCGACGGGACTTTTAAAACTAGTACGTTATACCCGGAAGTTCGTTATAAGCGGGTTCGCTATAAGCAGCTTTGACTGTATATAGATGAAAAACAAGTATTTTAACTTTCTTGTAAAAACAGTGATAAGAAACGTCTTTTTTACAAATGAAAGGCGGCATGCTATTATTATTAATATTTTAATTTTAATATTTTCTCACATTCTGAGAGTAAAAATGTCGCCCCTAAGATTTTCCGCCCCGGACAAATGTCAGGGTTGTCCGGTCTTGGAGCGGGTGCTGACGCTAAAATCGGTAAGTACTTTTTATCTTTTAATTAGTGTAAATATTCAGGTACACACTATGCTATAAAAGAATGTGTTCTGTTTGAATTTGTTTTTATTTAACCTATAAATCCTATTTTACATGTGCTTTGGGCCAACTTCAGACAAACTATAGTTTTCTGTAATTTTCTACCAGATCTATTGTTCTTGAGACTTTTAACTAAACTTGTTACAACGTATTTTATGTCTAATTTTTAAAATCCGTTGTTGGCGAGTAATGTCAAGAGGAAAAAAGAGGAAGACCAACAACGGAACGTTTTCTGAAGACTCGATGAGACAAGCAGTTTTGAAGGATGGGAAAAATGAATGTAAATTTGCACTCAGAGAAGCTGTTTTACAATATAGCGTTAAGTATCAGACAATTTTTAGATACGTAAAAAAAGCACGTGCGAAACCAGATATATCTATTCGTATGACACCACACTATAAATGTCCTCTCGTAGACAGTTGGGAAGAACAAATCGAGCAAGCATCGTGTGGACAACCATAAGGGCACAGTATATCTAAAGTAACCTCTTTCTAAATGTTTTGACAACCTAGATGAGATCTACAAACGATCTGACAAATTTGCCGATGGATGTCGCATATTCACCCTAGACGAAACGGGAACGACTACTGTACAAAAACCTAAAAAAGTATTGGCACCAAAGGGTCAAAAACAAATTAGTCAGTGACAAGTGGTGAGCGCGGAACGCTTGTCACAACATGCTGCATAATTTCTGCAAGTGGACACAGTTTGCCCCCAGCGATAATTTTCCCCCCCGCAAACACTTTAAAACACGCATGATTAACGGTGCTCTCCCAGGGACTTTAGGTCTACTTTCTTCAAGTGGGTGGATGACCAGTGAACTATTTTCCTCGGTTATGAGACATTACATAAGTCATAACAATTCGCCAAAGGACAATCCAAGTGTCCAAGTGACAACCATGAAAGTCACCTGACAATGAAAATTTCGAACCTAGTTAAAGACAACGTAGTCACTATAATTACTTTACCTCATCATAGTAGTAATAAACTACAACCCCTTGACGTCTCAGTATTTTATTCGTTCAAGTCTCATTATAATGCAGCAGTCGACTCTTGGTTGCTACACAATCCTGGGAGCCAAATGTGTATTTATGAAGTTTCTAGCTGTGTAGGTATAGCACACCAAAGAGTTATAACGTCTGTAAATATTATATCTGGATTAAAAAAAACGGGTATCTACCCGTTCGATCGTGACGTTTTTTCTGACCATGATTTCCTCGTTAGCCACGTAACCAATCGTGACTTTCCGACTGAAGTTGGTGAAGATTATATAAAAACTGAAAATATAGGACACCTCCAAATGAAGTTATACAAACAGCTACGTTACTCAATGTGGAAGAAGCATTCATAGAAAATGTTACTTTCAGTTCAGAAAATAGTAAAAAACCAAGAAAACTGTTTATTTCTTCAGAACAGTTCAAAGGTATTCCAACAGCTAAGGCAAGAAAGTTTAAGAAACCACGTGCCAAACGACGCACTTGCACTGCAACAGACACCCCCGAAAAAAGTTTCTTTGTGACAAAAGAAATTGAAAAGCAGCGCAAAATTACCTTGAAAAAAGTTTACTTTTACGTAACAAGAAACCAATAAGTGACATATCTTCGTCTGAAGATGATGTTGTTCCGGACGTAGCATAGATGACGCAAAACAAATTCTGCCAGCACCCATTTGCTTGGGAAAAGCAAAGAGACTTCAAGCATCCGTCAAATTTGAAATAAATATATACGTTAAAAAAATACGGTGTTTCAATGTGGCCCACTGGCTATTTTACTGTGGTCCATTAGTAAGCAACAGTAAAACAGTTGTATTGTTTATTTGTTTAATAGTTTTTAGTACTTTTTTTAAAATGTTTTTCTGATTTGCAAATGGGATTACTTTTGACAACTAACTTACTAATGTCAAGTCGTTGCTACGGTGATGAAAAGATATCAGTAAAGGAGACGTATTTCTTGCCGTAAATGTACAGATTGATTGAAAAGTGAGGGACAAATCGTCAATTCTCATCTACTCTACCATATTTTTGAAGGTAATTTTATGCTCTAAAATTTTTTCCTGTAACAATTCAGTAATTAGTACGTCAACCATAAGTTTTATCCATATCGTTGTGAAGCTTATGAAAAAAGGTAGTTTTTCCTTTATCGGCCATGTATCAAATCCATCTCTATTGGAAAAATATTCCTCTTGGAAATTTGTCTTGGGATTTGAAAAAAAATCACTTCTGAACTCATTATGTCATTAATAATGTTGAATGATGAGTTCGTCTCGAATGAATTCAATATTCTTTAAGGCAATTTCATCCTCTACAAATTTCTCCTAACGTGTTTTCTTGTAACTCTTCTATTTTGGAAGATACAGCGTGATTTAAAAAATAATTCCACGAAATAGAAAAAATTAAAAAAAAGTTAACATCTTGGAAACCATTAACAATAGACACACCCTGTATTAATAATTTTTTGTTCCTTTTGGCCAGAGGAATCAGCTGCTTTCGTTTTGGCCATCGAGTTTGGGTCACCCTATATATGATATATATATATATATATATATATATATATATATATATATATATATATATATATATATATATATATACAAGGTGTCCGGAAAAATGTGGGAAATCTCTCGGATTCAGATAGAAGACGAAAAAATAACATGACAAGTTCCTGTAAATTTTTTTCCTCCAGGCCCTCCATGCGGAGATGTGAACTCCTAAAGAACGCCGCTGGAAATAAGTTTTTCTTGAATAACTTAAAGTACTTGACATAATTTAATAAAAATTCAGTATGATGGGCACCAGTAAGGACTTACTAAAATAGTATCCATGAAACATATTTAGCTTGTTTAGTTTACCAAGGATGGACTAAGTTGTACACCTTAACGCCTAAATTTTTAACATCCTTAAAATAAAGATCTAAAAAAAATATTTTAGGGCAGTTTGAACCTTTCTCTAAAAAAAAGGTATACTTGTTTAATATCGATAAAATTAACTATTTTCGAGAAAAAAAAATAAACGAATTTATGTTTCATTTTCATTTAGTTAAAACTTCATAAGTGGGTTCAACATGGGATCCGTGAAGTCTGATACACTCGCGAGCACGATGAATTGAGGACTGCTGTACCCGCCACAATAACCCCACATTGTTCCTTAGCACATCACAATGGAACGTGATTCTCTGTAGAAGCTCCTCCCTAGTATCAACCGGACTCGAATACACCAAGGCTTTGAGGTGTCCCCACAGGTAAAAATCGAAAGGCGTCAGGTTGGGAGATCCAGGAGGTCAGGCGATAGGTCCACCTCTACCTATCAAACGGTTTGGATAGACGTTGTTTAACTGTTCCCGCACAGCAACGCTAAAATGAGGTGGTGCCCAATCGTGTATAAAGTACATGTTTCGGCGGGTTTCAAGGGATAAATGCTCTATTAAATCTTGAAAAGCGCTCTGTAGGAACTCCAAATAAAGTTGTACATTCAATCGCGCCGGTAATACAAATGGTCCAATCAAAAAATTGCCAGTGACTCCTGCCCAGATATTAATTGATTGAAACTGATGTTGATGATGCGAAACAATAGTTGCATGAGGATTTTCATCAGCCCGTACGTCTGAGTTGTGTAAATTCGTTATACAATTTTTGGTAAAAGCTGCTTCATCTGTAAAAAGAATAATGCTAATGAAGTTTTCATTACTTAGTTGCTGATCCAATAGCCAGTTTGCGAACTGCATTCTACGAGGCAAATCTTCAGGAAACAATTCATGCACTTTTTGCAAATGATATGGGTATAACAGCTGTTCTTGAAGAACTTCATGAATTATTGTTTTCGGCTTATTACATTGTGCGGCTAATTTGCGAGTGCTCGCTGAAGGAGTGCCATCTACAGCATTCAAAATATTTTCCTCTAATTCCACCGTACGCACTGTTCTTGTCAGACCAGCATCAGTACTTTTTTTCTTAAACATTCTTAAAGTTATAAAGAAAGTCAATTTTATTACCTTAGTAACCGAAATCACTCACCATTCTCTCTTAGACGTTAATCAACTCGTTGAAATGTCTTCTGATTTGGAATAGTACGATTAGGAAATCTCTCGTGATATAATCTTCTCGCTTCCAAAGCATTGCAAGAGGCAAGACCACACATCAGATGCATATCTGCATACTCAATAAAAGAGAATTCCATATTTCGAATACGTTTACAATTCAAATCATCACGAAATCCAAAAATCAGTAAATTTAAAGTAAATTAATATGACGATCAATGTATCAGCGATGTGACAAATGTCAAGTTCTAAAATGCAGGTAATTTATTTATTTCATATCATAGAAATGTTTGACATATGTTTTTTTGAGTGAAGATAAATAAAATGAACAAGAAATAAAATTATACTTCGTGGGTCAATAAACTCACTTGAGTTTGCAACATTTATTAAATAATTAATATGATTAATCTGGTTTTCCTAATTTATTATTAAAAGAGAGTTTTCTCGTAAAAATTCGAAAAAACACTGGCTTAATTTTTTTTAATAATTTATTAATTATGAAACATTAATTCGTTTATTATTTTATCGATATTAAACAAGTATACCTTTTTTTAGGTAAAAGTTCAAGCTACCCAAAAATATTTTTTTAGATTTTTATCATACAGGGTGTTAAAAATTTAGGCGTTAAGGTGTACAACTTAGTCCATCCCTATGGTAAACTAAATAAACTAAATATGTTTCAAGGATACTGTTATAAGAGGCCCTTACTAGTGGCCATCATACTGAATTTTTATTAAACTATGTCAAGGAATTTAAAAAGTTATTCAAGAAAACTTATTTCAGCGAATAATATATATATATATATATATATATATATATATATATATATATATATATATATATATATTTTTTATGATTGTGGACCTGAACAGGCTAAATAAGGCCTATCGTGCTAAAGCACTCAGGAACACTTAGGAGGATGGATAGAGGGATAATGAATTGCCAATAGATGCCTATAAGCAGCTACCTTAAATTTTCTCATATCTTAAGTGAGAGGAAAACAGGAACTAGGGAGATCATTCCAGAGTTTAGAAGCCGTGTAGAAAAATGTGGATTGCGCCCGTTTGGTACGACAAGTGGAGATTTGTACTGCATACTGATGATGTGAATGAGCGAACCGAGTGTTTCTCGCAAAGATAGCCGGAGATGGTATCAAAGAATGTAATTCACCAGCACAATAGCCGTTGTAATAACGATAATACAAAGAAAGAACTGAAACCATCCTTCTATGCTCAAGGGACTGTAAGTGAGAAGTTAAGGACGGGTCATTTATAAGCCTAATCGCTCTCTTTTGAATACGATCAACGATATGGAGGGCGTATTGGGGAGCACTGACCCAGAGGTGAGAATTATATTCCAGATGAGGCCGAATTTGGGCCTTATACAACAGAAGGAGTTGTCGAGAGGTAAAGTACTGCTTAGATCTATACAAAAAGCCTATTTTACGAGCAGCTGTTTTGGTAGCTGACAGAAGATGGTCAACCCATGAGAGATTTGAAGATACAGTCATACCCAACAGAGTAATAGAGTCTGAAAACTTAAGAACTGAGCCATTCATACTTACAACAGGAAATGATCGATCTTTTTTGGCGGCCATAAGGCAACATTGAGTTTTGTTAGCATTAAATTTAACTAGATTATTGCTTCCCCATTCGAGAATACGTTGAATGTCTTTGTTGATTGAATTTGCCGTTTCAGCTTTAATTTCTTGATTTGACATAGAAGGTGGATTATCACTATGAGTAGACTGATATGAACTACAGTGAAGACTGCTATCGTCAGCAAAGCGACTACAACTGTTTCACCGGACTGCTCTACTGTATTGTTCCAAACTTGGGTCACATATGAAAGAAGATCGCCTGTTGAACGACTTTGCCTAAACCCATATTGGTGGTCACTAAGGAGTTTGTTAGTTTCAAGGAACGTGAGCAGTTGCTGATTGATGGCTTTTTCCATGATTTTAGACAAAATGGAAGTGATGGCAATTGGTCTGTAATTTGAGGGATCGGTCTTATCACCTTTTTTGGGAATAGGTTGAACATTTGCCACCTTCCATGATGAAGGGAATTCCCCAGAAGATATAGAGATCGTATAGAGCTTAGATAGGACTGGTACTAGTTCGGGGGAACATTTCTTTAAGACAATAGCTGGGATACCGTCTGGGCCAGTCGCCTTATTGAGATCAAGCCTACTGATGATCGATTCCAAGAGCTTGTACCGAAAATGAATTGGTTTCATAACGTATGAAGAAGAGTTGACTAGGGGCACATCTTTTCCAGAATCATTGAGACACGAGTTTGATGCAAACAAATCCACAAAAACGTTAGCTTTGCCTACAGAATCAGCAACTACCGATCCGTTAATAGATGTCAGTGGGGGAAATGAAGATGTTCGAAAGTTTTTACTAATGGCTTTTGCAAAAGACCAAAATTTACGACTGCCTAAAGGAGATGTAGCTAGTTCATTGCATTTTCGTTGTTCGAACAACTATATATATATATATATATATATATATATATATATACCTAATTACGTATATACAGGGTTTTCAAAGTTATGTCGGCACTATTGCTACCTTCGTTATTATTGGTGCTACGAAGTCGATTAAATGGGCAAAGAAGTAGCATTTTTTCCGCTCGTTACGATGGTGAAATCAAAATAAAAATTGAACTTGTGTTCGTGAGTTATGTCAAAAATTTCCATTTTTTTAAATGGCACACCCAGTATGCAATATCCTTAGTCGATAGAAAATTAAATTTTGAACAAAAAAGTTCCTATGACATTTTGCCCTAATGTTAAAAATGACAAAGTTATTGATCATTTATTGAATTCGTCAAGGTGGCTGGTATTACGTGAACAATATTTGTCATTTTCACAAATGTCATCAGAATTGATATGTCAAAGTGAAGTTTGCTAATAAAGAGTTAAGAGTTTGCGTTTTTTGAATAGAAAAATGCCTTTCACCCATTCAGAAAAGTGTGATATGTTAGAATGTTACATCGTTTGTCAAAAAAACAGTTATCGAGCGCGTGAACGTTACAGTGATTTGTTTCCTACGCGTCATTTGCCGGATAGAAGATACTTTTTGGTTTTGTATCGTAAATTTAGATCTAATTCGAGCGTGTTTAAGAAATCCAGATCTAATAAACAATGTATAATAATTAGTGAAGAAACTGACATTAATGTGTTAGCTTATTTTGAAGCACATCCCAACAACTCAATTAATGATTTAGTGCAAGAAAATGGACTATGTTTGGGTTCCATCCACAATATTCTAAAAAAGTATAAGTTTGTGCCGTATAAGTTCCGACCTACACAGACACTAGTACCAGGAGATCAAGAAAGACGCGTTCAGTTTTGTCACTGGTTTATTAATCAAATGAGACAATAATGATTTTTGGAGCTCAATTCTATGGAGTGACGAATCAACTTTTTCTAATAAGGGCACGTTCAACAGGAAAAACAGCCATTTTTGGAGTCGAGAAAATCCGATGCTCTACCGATCTTGTAACCCGTAGAAACACTTCAGTGTTAATGTTTGGTGCGGTGTAATTGGCTCGATAATTGTTGGTCCAGTATTTTATCAGGGTGCGTTAACTGGTGAGCGGTACGCCGAAATGTTGAGTGCCACACTCCAAGACTTCTTGGATGATGTAAATTTAATGGATAGGCAGAACACTTATTTCCAACAAGACGGAGCTCCTCCTCATAACGTTCGTCAGATAGATACAATACTAATCAATTTTTTTGATGACAGATATTTATCAACTAATGGGCGTATCCGTATGCCTCCTCGATCACCTGACATTACTCCAATGGATTTTTTCTTTTGGGGATATGTGAAGAATGTGGTATACAACAGGCGATATGATAACCTTGAGGATCTCCAGCAAAGCATCGTTCACGCCATCAATAATATTGATGGTAGATCCATTGCTAAGGCTACTAAAAGTGTCTACAAGCGGGCCCAGAAATGCTTGAAGCAAGAGGGTGATGTTTTCGAGCATCTAATTTGAGTTTTGTTTTGTTTTGTTGTTCCATTATTATTATCACTTAGAATAAAGAATCCTGTTTCAATTGTCTGATATTCTTTTCATTTTCTGCTCTATGGTAATACAGAAAAATAGTTGACACAGCCACCTTGATGAATTTGGTAAATGATCAATAACTTTGTCATTTTTTACATTAGGGTGAAATGTCATAGGAACTTATTCGTTCAGAATTTAATTTTCTATCGATTAAGGATATTGCATATTGGGTGTGACATTTAAAAAAATGGAAATTTTTGACATAACTCGCGAACACGATGTTCAATTTTCATTTTGATTTCACCATCGTAACGAGCGGAAAAAATGCTACTTCTTTGCCCATTTAACGGACTTCGTAGCACCAATAATAACGAAGATAGCAATAGTGCCGACTTAACTTTGAAAACCCTGTATATATATATATATATATATATATATATATATATATATATATATAAGGTGCTTCACCGGGAGATTATAAGAAAACTATAATTAGGAAAAATTTGGTGGTATACTAATGTCGATCGGACCATACGGCTAAAATATTTTCAAGAAGTCGATAGTAGTTTGCCTATTTTAAATGGGACACCCTGCATATTATTAAATTTTCGGATTCTATGGTAAATTCTTAATACATTTCATGTATAATGTCCAGCCGTTTTTGCATATTAAACATTTTATGTCAAAAATGACGTTTGCAGACCCTTAAATAATTATTAATTTCTCCTATACCTTTTTTACCCAATTTGAGTTTTCTTATTGAACATGACTGACTTTAGCAGACTTCGTATAATATTTCCACCGTTAATAATACAGAGTGCTCAAAAAATAACCATGAAGATAAAATTGAAAAAACTGTCGGAAAAGTCAATTTTTTCAAATGGAAACCCCCTATTTTTACAATTTTATCTTATTTGACTTTAAAAACTAAGCTAACATTGTATAAGGTCGTCTATACCTAAAATTTGTAGTTTTCGAAATATTGGCAATTTAAGATTTTTCTATTGCTTGAATGCCGTTATAAATTATTGTTAGATTGCCATGACTGGGTTAAACGTTAGGAAACAATGAAGTATCAAACAAATGTCACCCTGTTAAAAATTGTCAATAATCATACCGAAAAGATTATACCAACGAAAATTATTTAAATCTATTTATTATTGACGAACAATGGGACAGAGTTATTTCAAGAACATGTGACACATTTGCGATTCGATGCCTAAAAGACAGAAACCATTACGAAAAACTGTAAAACGAATAATAGAAAACTTCAAGAGGTTTGGATCCGTAAGGGCAAAAATGCAGAGAAATAAACCAGTTGTTAACAATGAAAATAATATTATAGAAATCGCAAATAAGAAACAGAAAAGTTGCAAAATTTATTAATAAAATAATAATTGACGACCGTGAACTTCCAGACATTTTCACGCTGTTCTAACTCGCTGCATGCAGTCATTCATAGTGGTTACTGTTGTGTTATAAACGTTATTTTTGATTGTTCTCCAAATAAAGAAATCCAGTACTGTTAAGTTTGGGGAGCGCGGTGGCCAAAAATTTTGTCCATTATTGGCAATCCATTGATCATAAAATAAGTATTGAAGATGATTGTTAACTATTGTGACTATTATGCGGCGGCGCCCCATCGTGTTGATAAAATGGATTTATATGATCAGCAACTGGCAAGTTGTCTAAATAGTTAACTTCAATATTGCGCAAGATGTTAAGCTAGCGCTCACCTACAAGTTAATAAACATGTTTAATGTGTAAAATAATTCATAAGTGCCTAAAAGGACTAAAGGACTCTTGAAAATTTTGTTTTCTAAATTGATGTACATTTACGTCTCTCCCATAATGGGAATTGTGCCGATTAAAAACTCCATTTTTTGTAAATTTAGCTTCGTCCGTCCAAATTATATTGTCAAAAAAAAAGAACATTTTCTTGTGACCGAAGTAATATGAATTCACAAAATACCACTCTTTGTGGAAAATCAGTCTCCTTTAGATATTCCTGATTCTAATGCTACCTGCCGTGTAGATATTATTGGATATGCGGCAAAATATCCCAAAATCGCGATTTCCATATTTTCATTGGTTTATTTCTCTGCACTTTTGCCCTTACGGATCCAAATCTCATGAAGTTTTCTATAATTAGTTTTACAGTTTTTGGTAATGGTTTCTGTTTTTCTGGATATCGAATGGCAAATGTGTCACATGTTCTTGAAATACCTCTATCACATTATCCGTAAATAATAAATAGATTTAAATAATCTTCGTTGGTATAATTTAATCTTCCCGGCAAGATTATTTACAATTTTTAACAAAGTGACATTTATTTGATGCTTTCCTAACGTTTAACACAGTCATGGCAATCTAACAATAATTTTTATTGTTATTTTTTGAGCACCCTGTATTATTAACGAAGTCTGCTAAAGTAAGTTATGTTCAATAAGAAAACTCAAATTGGGTAACAAAGGTATAGGAGAAATTAATAATTATTTACGGGTCTGCAAACGTCATTTTTGACATAAAAGGTTTAATATGCAAAAACGGCTGGACTTTCAATAAAACAACACAGCATATCGAAACTTTCTAGATTTGAAAAATATGCCATTAGTATTTTAAAATAAACTAATTTCTTTTCAACAAAACCAAGCTTTACTTCTGGCAACTTCTTGCACCAGTTTATTGTGCATTCACCACAGAATTATTCTGTTATTTAGTTTACATTACAATAAACAAAAAGGAAAGCAAAGCCTGCTTAAGGGCTGAATAATATCGGTGATGTAAACAATTCATCTTAATACGTTTATATCCTAAATATCTATGAGTATAAAACTGTTAATTTAAAATTAATTGTAAACTGATTCGATAGTTTTTTTTTATTAAACATATTTTTTGCAGTAATTTCAGGTTACGTAATGTTTCTATTAATACTTTTATGCTTGAAAACAATGTGTTCTCGATTTTGACATTGAAAATCAATTTTCTCGTTCGAAACGCATCAAAAATATAAAGTATGATATATTGTTGAATTTAGAATCAAAGAGAGATTTTATATAGATTCAAAACAATTTTTTCTTGTAATAAAATACTTATCTTTTTTGGGATTTTTTAATGGTGTACTTTAAATTATACAGTCTAAACGTTTCGATAACACTTACAGTTATCTTCGTCAGTAGTAATGTTTGTTAAAAATTGTTAAAGATGTAGTAAACAATTTTGTCAAATATGAAAAATTAAAACATAAACATAAGCCTGCTATTAGTATAACAGTTTGGGAAACATAAAGCCAACTATAAAATTTTTAGTAAAGAATAACTAGGTCATAAAATTAAATATTATTAAACTGCCTCAAAGATGACAAACCAGAACACTCTCTACGACGAAAGCTAACAATGAAATTTGCCAGCCAAAAAACATATTTAACAAAATTTAATCGAGTTATGATGTAAGTGTAAAGTTGTGAAAAACTTCAATATTAAAATGATAGAAGCATTCACAAATCCAAACATTACATCAAATAAAATAACCCAGTTAAATCTAACAAAGAGATATCTTTATCAATAATTGGAAGTGCTATTAATAATGAAAAGCACAATGCAGAACGTTCTTTGTAATTTTTAATTTTAATTTAATTTCAACTACTTATGTTAAATTATAGTGCTGTGGTAATTTAACATATAATTGGTAAAGCATTTGCTTCAAGGTCTAGGAAAAACACAGCAAAAAACCTAGACATATCAAAAGTTGTGTTAATGGTGAAAGTTTACATTTTCATAAATTTTTTCTTGTATTTAAAAAAATAGAGTTGATGATGGTTGCTCAGATACGAAACGTTGAATCAAAAATTGGATGGCACTATTTAATACAGTAGAAAAAGTGGCCATGAAAATGTGCTTTCGTTTTTTGATAGCTCTTCAAATAAAGTCAGAAAAAAATAAAACGAAAATTTCAGTTTTTTTTCAAATATTTCAAAAATGTAAAAAGATATCTGAGTTCTACAAACACCATAAATACGTTCCCTCGAATGCGCAACTTTCGTCCCATTTAATCAACTTTCTATCTCTTCCCGTTTCCCAGATCCCCGTAGTCAATGTTTTTATATGGAACACGGTACATATATATATATATATATATATATATATATATATATATATATATATATATACAGTGTGTCCGAGATTCAGCATGCATGTATTGCTATATTCGTTAATATTGAAGATAGAATGTCGGTTAAATGGGGAAAGTTTTGGAGAATTTTATGGCTATCATCATGGTAAAGTCAGATTTGAAGTAACTTTTTGTTTTGAAATAATTGAAGAAAACAAAATTGTGCATTTTCTACTGCCCCTGTAGCTGTTTTATTTGAAGTCTGACAACATTTTGATTTGTACATTATTATAACACTTTTAAAAGACAATTTTAAAAAAAGTACCAAAATTTATCTACAGTCATTTGTTTTTGAAATACATACACTAACTATTGTTTTTCATATGGACGCCATCTTGGATTTTTACATTATCGAATAGTATTTTTTATCACCTTTTCAGCGATGTATCACATGATACGAGAACTATCAAAAATTTAAACCCTTGCTAATTAATCTGTTTTACTTACAAAATTTAATGCATTTCTAACTTTTGTTTTTGGACGCTATTTGGATTTTTACATTATCGAATAGTGGATTTTAACACCTCTTTTACAATGTATTACATGATATGAAAATGTAGAAAATGTGTGGAGTGTAGAGGGGGACATGTTTTATGATAGTTACTATTATCGGTTTTGTTTTTATTTTAGTTATTAGAAATTACAATAATTAGGAATCTAATTGTATAAATTTTTCATTTATTAATCCATGCCTTCTCAAGGCCTACTATTTCAATTATATATTTTTTAAATTTTTGATAGTTGGAAGTAAATTCTCGTATCATGTGATACATCGCTGAAAAGGTGATAAAAAATACTATTCGATAATGTAAAAATCCAAGATGGCGTCCATATGAAAAACAATAGTTAGTGTATGTATTTCAAAAACACATGACTGTAGATAAATTTTGGTACTTTTTTTAAAATTGTTTTTTAAAAGTGTCATAATAATGTACAAATCAAAATGTTGTCAGACTTCAAATAAAAGAGCTACAGGGGGTAGTATAAAATGCACAGTTTTGGTTTTCTTCAATTATTTCAAAAACAAAAAAAGTTACTTCAAATCTGACTTTACTATGATGATAGCCATAAAATTCTCTAAAACTTTCCCCATTTAACCGACATTCAATCTTCAATATTAACGAATATAGCAATACATGCATGCTGAATCTCGGACACACTGTATATATATATATATATATATATATATATATATTGTTAGAAATGAGATGCTTTATTGAATTTACAGTAAATAAACAATATAACAATTTTTACTAGGGCAAGCACTATTATTGTATTTTCGTTATGTAATTTCTGTTAGCTAGCATAATTAATTTTATGTGTCCAGGAAATCAGATGTTTTATTTCCTTTAGAGTTTTTACTAGGACAAGCACTTTTATTGTATTTTCGTATTGACTTATTTAACCCCATACTAATTAATTCTAGGAAACGTTGAACTTTTGTTTGAATTAGATGTTTTATTTTTGCAGTACAACGATTTCTTTTAATGCGTCAGTGTAACCCCATAAATATGTCAGAAATACTGTTATCAGCTAGGAAATGTTTATTTTGTAGATGTATGTAATTCAATAAATATGTCAGACTATTGTAACTACGAAATGCTGATTTTGTAGGTTTATGAGCGCCGCTATCGGTCTTGGAAAACGTTGCGGTTGACTACCCCTAATTTTGGCATATACTTAGCAATAAATGAGGATGATGAACAGTCAATTGCAAGATTTTTCGGTGCTCGGATATATTGCGGCTTTCTGTTTTGTAATCGAATAAATCGCACGTGTAGTGTTTGAATTCTATGCTTACTTTTTTTTTTATTTTCTTCTACCTTTAATTAATGTAAAATTTCTAACAATATATATATATATATATATATATATATATATATATATATATATATATATATATATATATTAGATCTGACATTAATGGTAACTATTGCCTTATTTGACCATGCTTTCGCTTATGAGTTATGCTTACTATTGGGTTTATCAATTAGTTTGGATAGTAAAATACTTTGAAATCAGTTAAAATATGTGTAGTTTTGCATACGGCACTTTAACTTTTATTAGGTAACTAATAGTGCAATTGAAAATTACATTCTAGTTCTCTTAAAATTACGCAAAGTGAAAATAACCGCTATGAAAGTATACCATTAAGTTATAATTACATAAAAATGTCTAAAAAGTATTTCGCTAAATTTTATTCTATTCTTAGATGTAAATGAGAAATTTAAGAGTTTAATACAAAAAATGAGACTTAGTTTGATTTACATAAATGAAGTAAATAAATTGAATAAAATATTAAACATTGCGAAAAATTGATTAAAATAAGTTTCTAAGCGTTTAAAATATTTGAACAAAAATAAACTAAAATCGTTTGTGATTAAACAGACAGATTCTCGAAAATTTGATTCTGGATGTATATATATATATATATATATATATATATATATATATATATATATATATATATATATTTCTATTTAGATTTCCAAAAGCATTAATGTTTAAAATAAACGTACAAATTAATTCAACGTTTCGGGAACGTCCTTTGTTCCCTTTGTCAAGAATTTATTCATGACAATATTTATCTATTCGGAGCCTAGCCTCCGGCAAACTAATTATCTCGTAAAAGCAGCCAAGAGCGTTCTACATAAGCGTGACTTAAGAAAAGGTGGTTGTAACGATCTGGGGATAGGGGTAGAAATGTGAGTGGTGGATGATTGAGGGGTGTAAAGTGATGTAAAAGTGGTGGTAGGGTTGGATATGTAATTCAGGATGTGTAACAACTCTTTTTTGTGTTGTATAAAATATACCTCAATTTAGGATCTTTCCTACATTTAGTTCTAAATACAAGAAAATTTTAATTATTGAAATATTGGTATGAGGTAGGCAACTTAATTTTCATATCTTCTTAGTTCGTAAAGATTTATAATCCTGCTTTCAATTTGTATTCATTTCTTATCTGATACATAACGCGTCTGCGTTAAGTATTCTGATCATATCTTGTGCGCATGACCTATTCATCTACTTCGAAATCCTCCATTTGCACTTCCTGTTTAATGTCGAAGCATGAAGCTGCTTCTTTTTGATTTTATTTAAATTTATGTGAAAAACGCCATCAATTTGGTGGTAAGAGATATTTTTAATACATTTACATAAAATTATAGCATTTTGTTCTTTTAAGGCGTTTACCTTACGGTTTTTCTTTGGGTTTTTTTCTTTACGTTTTAATAACGATTTTTACTTTAATTACACGTTTATCATTACTTCAATTTACTACGTAATTGCATCTTGAGTACGCATTTGATGCGGCTGATAACATTATTTCAAGATTGCACCATGATGACGCAAGAATGACTTCATCCTGTTAACCTCTCCGTATTCAAATTTAGATACCAGTGGTTGTCAAAAAGAAAAGTTTGTGTACAAAAATTTATAAGGTATTTATGTAGTGTTTTATTTAGTACTTTAAGAATAATTTTAAGACCTTCATTATTTCATCATTACGTTTAATTCAATAAACATAGTCTGTATATTGTTATTTTTTACATTTTTGTCAAGTCGGTTTAATTGTCCCGATAATTTAAAAAAAATACAATTTAGCGCCCGAGATAACTTCATTTTTTTTACATTCTTTATTATTAATGGTAAGGTGTAATTAAGCAAATCATTTCAGTCAACCAACCCTATTAATCTACCGATGAGCCAAAGGCACAATTATAAGTGGCGTAAGGTTAGTATTTTTTGGAGATTTATTATTTCATTAACTCGTTACTTTTGGATAACTTACTTTATTATTATTTTAAAATTTATTATAGTTTAACCCTATTTTTACTACAGATGCTGGTTGTTCAGGTGTTTCTGGAATACAATGTGTAATTTATAAGTTCAAGTATGTGTGTCTGGTGTAAGATTGACGTAGCGATTGGTTTGGGGATGTGAATCAGGATACTGGTGTGTTCTGGCAGGACAAGTTGAATGCTTATAATTGCAGTGTATAATTCAGGTATATGTTTAAATAAGTAAGGGTGTAAGTCTGGAATAAAAGTGAACACTGCGAGGTGGTCGGGTATTTATAGCAGAATTGTAGGAAGTGGAAAAGGAGTGGAAATAACCATGAAATAAGGTTTGATAGGAATTATTTACTATGATAGGAAATTTATGTAAAGGATTCGCAGGATAATTACACATGGTTAATTAATATTTTTTCAGTTTTATTCGTAAGGTTAGTTTTTAAAGGAAGAAAAGCTCCACTAACATTAAGCGCTTCCTAGGTTAAAAATTCGTTTAGTTCGATCCACTAGAGCTTTGATTATACTAATTTATTGAGGTGGATGATGGTTTGATAGATTATGAGGGTATTTTTCTGTGTGTGTCGGTTTCACAACTTTGGACTTACATTATAATTTAACCCTTTAACGGGCAGTACTATTTTTTTAAGAAGCGTTTTTTTTCAGATGAACAGGTTTATTTTGACTCAATAAAAGATCGTTGAAGGTTATTTTGTTTATTTTTTGTCAATTTACAGAAAGAAATGGTGGTTAATATTTCAACCAATGAACATCTAGACATCCGTAATTAGGTTTATGTTCATTGGGTAATTTATCGACCACTTATCAGTTTGGAAGATACATTTTCCCTCAATTTGAATGAAATGGAATAAAACAATCTAAACATAGAGCTACCTCACAAGATTTGCACATAATTTGTGATCTAGTTGATTTAGTTTTTGTACTACAGCGAGCACACCTCCTAGAGGTTCGCTTCATAGGAAGATGTGACCAAACATTGTTTAGTCTATTGATATTATCAATTGTGACAGTTCTTCCCCCTAATTTTTTAATTTTTCGAAAGGCAGAAGGTGGAGGACCCTTTCGTTTGCGTCCACTATAATTACTTTTTAGTTCATCCGCCAGTATTGTTCCAAATTTCAATTGGCTGATGGACTTCCTACCTTGTGCCTTCATTTGCATTTTGTGAAGTAGGTGTGAATTTACAATGGAACAATCTACCAAGTGATAAAATAATTTGAGCCACCACCTCCTTGATTTCCAAGATATGTTGTAGCACGCAACAAGCTGGTCAAAATGATTCAATCCGTTCATATACATGTTATAGTCGTGTATAGATTGGGGACAGTTGACGATTTCTTTTGTACCATGCTTATTGGTCCTTTGAACAGTTGTCATTTCGCTTGCGTCATGCATGTTACTTGTTACAACAACTGGTTTTTTACCCCGGTCCTTTCATTTGCATACCTATATTTCAGATGACATGGCAAAGTCTGATTGTCCCATTTTAGAGATTTGTCATCAGCTAAGATATCTCTAGGATAATTTTTTCTATTTATTCGAAAAGTTTCCATCGGCAAATGTATTTTGTATTAGTAGAGTTGACAGTAAATCAAAGGTGCTAAAGAAATTATCGAAGAATAGGCAATAGCCCTTTTGCCAGTAATATTTTGATAATTTCAAGATAACACGCTCACCTAATGTGCCAGTATCTGAATCATTTCTATTTCTACCCTCATACACGTCAAAAGAAAGAAAGTAGCCTGGTTTAGGACATGCAATGCCCCAAACTTTGATTCCGCGTTTAGTGGGTTTCAGAGGCTGTTACACGTCCAAACCGCACTAGGCGTCGTGCATGCTTACTATTGTAAGCGGGTTGCCAAGCCAGCTAACAGGGAGATGGGCGTGATCGAAATAATAAGTAAAATGAATGATTAATATGCTCAAACACCTTACACCTACATTCAAACAGCTCAGTCCGGGAAAATATGTCTCTAGGCGCCACCACAATCGAAACTTTGCTAAAATAATTGTCTTAAGCTGGATGTTAATTAACCCTACTTGGTTGTGGAAAGTAGGATTGTGCTTACTCAGTAAACTCTTATACGAAGGTTCTAAAACAAACACTCGTCCCAAACAATTCAACTCAAACTCAAATAAATTTAGCACTACCCAGGTTATTAAAAACTTTTTTTTTTAATACACCTCGTAAACTAAAATATCCAAAACAAAAATTATAATACGGTAACTGAATATTTTCTGCGTATCCCTCGTATATGTATAACGTTAAATTTCTACTTATTACTGAATAAAATATTTCTTCATCCAATATTCGGTAATTAATTTTGAAAATTCCTAAATAAAAGAAGATCAATGTCTTCGGCTTAATAAATGTTACTTCAAAATAATCTTTCTGAATCGTAATAGACATCCGTACCTGTATAATTTCTCAAAACTCTTGTCTTTAATTATACTTTAATTGTACTGCGTTAAATAAACTAACATGAAAAATTTTGCAATCAACCTGGCTAATAAAACCTTTCCGGTTGCTCATAAATCTGAAAATTAAAATATGCAAAGCTTACTTTTAAAATTGTCAAAACTAGATCACCAATTAAGTGAATGTTACAACTGTGTTTCATACCTGGCTAAATAAACAACAGAATAACAATCAACGGTAAATACATATATTGTCCTGTACAAAATAAAACAAAAACACAAATATCTACATAAATTACATCAGCGTGGTTGAAAGTTAAACCACCAAATACCACTTTGCATTCTTACTACTAAAACAAACCATACAATAAGACTCAAGAACGATTATCTCTTCCTTTCAAAACTACTTAATAATTTAAACAACAATACGCAAATAAACTAAACAAAAAGATAATCGGGCTTAAATGAGTTCTTAAAACTCTTAAATCTAATTTCTTACTTAAAATTGTCCATTAATCCTACGCTTTTCTTTCTTCCTTCTTCCGTAAATCAATTATTTGTAGTCCATTTGTAATCCTTAAATTGCATGAAGCACATTACAAATGCTCAACAAAACTTATTCCTCTGTGCACTCGCGAATAGTTCACTATGCGAGGTTATTGCTCCCACAAACATGTAATAACGGTAAACATTTGGTTGCCTCTTAAAAAAAAAATTCTAGCAACCTTTACACCAATTTAGTCCCTTATACAAATAAACTTTCAATATCATATAACGTTACTTAAACATTGGCTTAATATAAAACGAACACTTCGTTCACTTAAAAGGTGGTCCCATAAATAATTTTAACTGAATCTCGTTACCAGAACACGCGCTAAACTTGACGTTACTAACGTTACAACTGTTATCTTTATTCAAATCTGCTTACGCACTTATTATTTTCTTGAAGAAAAAAACACAAGCTAATTTTATCTTCAATCTCAATTTTATTATTGTTTTATTTATGAATGTCTTTTACGATTCATCCCCGGTTCGGGTTACGCAGTTGTTTAAACAATTACTGCCTCACTATTATTCACAAACATAACTCCAACTTAACCCATTCTAAACCACACTACCTCGCGCGCGTTTTCCCAACATTCACCACGAGCAACAGCCAAAACGAAAAGCTTAACCTCTCACTCAATCCCTGACTTTCCTATTTATACCTTCAGTCATCCATCTTTAAACATGTCTTCCTTCCGCGCTATATTCTCCAATAGTATTCACTCAAAATTTTATAGTTCCAACAGATGCTACCCTCTATACAAGCACGCGTGTAATTACAATACATCGCCATATTTGTTCTTACTTACAAATTTTACAATTACTTCATGAAGAAATCATTTTTCGTCACCACATTCATTCAGTAGCCACTCTGGTCCATTACGCAACTTTCAACATTTATCTCCAACCTGCTCTCGATCTCCTTCCGCAACATTTGCAAAAATAAGTACCGTCTAAGGTCTCAAATCCCATATACATACATATATTCTCAAAACAATTGCATAACATTACAAAAACCTTCGGAAATTAACGCTTAAACATACCCAATCATTCTCTACATATTTTCTAAAACATTCTACACCTATACTTCACATCTTCTGACCAAGATTACTCATCTATCTTCACACATTCCATTTCTACCAGTAGCAATACAGTAGCAATACATTATCGTCCCATCGACAAATTTCTCTTCACATTTACATTCATCAGAATCTAATTATTCCAACACTAAAGTCTCTATAACATTCAAATACACGTATCTACATACTGAATTATATTTCTCTAAATTTCCAGTGGCGTATCATACACCCACATACATTATGCATACACAAAAAAAATTTTTTTTTTCGTTCAAACTCAATACAGCCGTGCTCAAAACACATAATACACGTCATTATAACATCCTACATACAGGGTGCGTCAACGCAACCTGACAAGGCATGTACTGTTTCAAAGATGTTCTTCCTTTGAAACCCACCATAGATTCATCAATTGCAAGATATCTATCTGGAATATAATTGGTTTTGAAACTTTCATTGAGACATTTGAGCATTTGTCGGACTTTATAAAGTTTATCGAAATTAGGACTATTTCTTTCAGGCATTTTACTATTATCATTCAAATGTAAATGACGAAAAATCTGCAAAAATCGTTTTTGAGTCATTATATTTGCAATTCTGTCAACTTTCATGTTGTTCTCAGTTGGCCAATAGAGCCGTAAGGAAGGTAATTTATGGAATCCCATTACTATAAGTATTCCAAGGAATGCCTTGAGTTCGTCTACATTCAAATCCAGTGAGCATCCTTTCGAAAGTGCATATTTGTTAGATTCTTCAACTATTGTTCGAACTAAATCGTCAGTAAAAACTAAATTGAATATACTAAGTGGCCTATTAGTATCTATATGTTTTGTTGGACCGACTTTTTCAGAAAACTTGAATTTTGAGTAAGTATCCGGCCTATTGGCGATTCTCGTAAAATTATATTCGAAATTAATATTTCTGTCTTGAGTGTGGTCTTCTAGTATTTCCTCTATTTCTGTATCGTCCTGGTATTCAGCAGAAAAATCCTTAGCAACATTCTCTTGTTCTGGTATAAAATCTGGATCTTTTATGGAATCATCTGAATCGTAATCATCGGATTCGACCATCTTATTTGATGAGTTCTGGTGCTGCGAGTACGTTTGCTTGTCGATTCTGAAGTAGAGGGTCCTTGGGACTTAGCGGGATCCGTCTCACTAGGAACTGTAAAACATAAAAACCTCTGACGTGTTTATATGGTCAGTCATATGATATTGAATAAGTTTTTTTGCATTGTTACATTCGAGGATTTATTATTTTATGAACTATTACATTTCTATGTACCAACCCAAAATTTTTGAAGAATCATGTTTAGCAGAATAATAGGTAGCATCATCGGCATCAGTATCTCCATCATATTGAGAATCTTCAGTTTGTTCAATAGGTATACCATCTAACCAGTCGAAGGCAGCGCTCGCAGGTAGTTTTTCCAAATTCTCAGAGTCGAAATTCATCGTTCCTGTATAATAGTAGAAATATTTCTTTAGCCGACTTTTAATTTCTTGCCAATTGTTGATGAAACAACTCTTTGAAGTTTATATTGACAGAAAGACAGTAAAAATTCGCATAGAAAAGTCAGTGAATACAAAAAAAATAAAATAAATTTTGGTCACAACGTAATATTTCTAACCTCACAATGTTTTCAAAAGTAAAACAACTCATTTTCAATGATAATATAATTTTTGCCTTCATGAAAATCAAGAAATATATGATGCAATAATATCTAAATGTAGGCCTCCCTGTATTTTCATAAGGTATTTGGAAAATAGCACGAAAAAGTGCGCTCAAAATCACAAATAAACAAACTGTCTAGGCAATAAACACTAGAATGCGCCTTGGTTGATATATCAACCACTTGTGTTGAAGGAAGGGGCGTGCTTCTATAACTACCGGGTTTAGTATACTATCCGTTCAAATAACGTCGGTTGAACAATAAATGGTAGATTACGCGACTCTGAGCGCTTAGAAACCTCGTATAAGTCAAGTGGTTGATATTTCGACCAGAGAACGATAAAGGGTTAAGTAACTTTTGTTAGATTTGCTTTCTGATTATGACATTTTTCATTGTAAGTTTTAGTTCATTAAAGGGTGTTCTGGTTTGTCATTTTCTAGGCTATTTAATAATATTTAATCTATTAAAGTTTTAACTAAAATTATATTTAAATTAATTTTATATTCCGTAGTCAACTTTTTTATATAAGTTAGTAACTACTGTAGCAGGCTTACATATTTTATCTTTACGGATTTCTTTGACTTCTAAATAATTTTCAAAAACCATTGTCTACTGAAGAAGATACCTGTAATTATTATCGAGACGTTTATTATTATTTATTGTTATTACTTTTATCATACCATATACAGAACGCTTACAAAATAAAAAGCATATGTTTACTATTTTATATAGAATATTAAACTGAATACCAACACGCAATATATAAATAGTTCTGACCATCCGTAATACTAGATAAAACGAATGTTATGCAGTGATACTTACAGCACTAATTTATAATATAAATTTCACAGATTAAGCTGTTATTGTCGTATTTACAAGATAATAAATAACTTATGCAACATGACCTATAACATTAAATTTTTAAGAGACGGTCTTCCCCACTATCAAAAAATATGCGCTCTGCTAAATGTTTTCGCAAGGAAAATTTTCCAAGCTACCAATCATAGTGTAAACAGATTTGACATTTTATATCTACTTTGTCTCATTAGAAATTATGCGGTCTCACTAAACCGAAGCTGCGACAAACAGTCGTGATAAAAATTTAAATCAAAATTAGTTTTTAATCAAAAATACAAACAATTACAACAATTGCAGAATTGCACATTTAATTGTCCCCTAAAGTTGCAAAACCCACAAAGTACTTATCACTGAACACTACCGTAATAATTATTTACGTTTGAAATTGCAGCGTGCTTAAAATCACCATCACAAGGGTTGTAATCCCAAAATGCACCATAACAGCCGAAATGTTCAAAACAAAAATAGTTAATTGCATCGTTTCCACTTGAGCAACACGATACAATTGCCCAAACGCATCGACTCGGCATACTTGGCATTTTTTTAGTACTCGTCGAACGGTGAGAATCCTCCATATTCCTATATGAACCGTCAATTTCATTATTTACGTACAGCTGATTTTTGCGCAGCGGATATTGTTTGTTTCTGTAATTAGGATTTTTTTCATAATATATGTGGTTATTTTGGAAATTTTCTTGACTATTTTGTTGATAATCAGAGGCCCATCTTTGTTTATACAAATCGGAACGTCTCCTGCGTATGAGATTTGCATGCATCTCTTTATTGATACGACGTAATAGTAGCGTGTTGTAATTATCTAATTTAAATACATCTTCGCGTTTTCCTTTAGGGAATTCCAGTGCATTGACGGAAACCCATAATAAAACAATTTGAATCATAAAGAATACAAACGGCATCTTGTCCTGAAAGTAGCAGAGTATTAGAATACGTTAGTGTATAAACATAAATTAGCAGTGAAATGGCAAGGGTTACTGACGTAGTAGATATTACTCAATGACCTCACCTATTAAGTTCAAGATAATTGAAGATCTAACATATACTACTTCACTACAACTACCACACTGAACAGACACACAACTTGTTACCATTACAAGCAAAATGAATATGTCTGCATTCAGCAATTCATTGTTAAGGTACGTTTGTACTTGGAACGTTTTCTTAAAATAAACTACTAGAACAAAGACACTTTATTGATACGCATTAAGAAATAATCGCTTATTTATTTAAAGCAATCAAACAAAAATGATATTGGATAATTCTACCAAGATTTAAAATTGACGACGTTACATTTTCACGTTACTGATTAATACTAATAGCGAAAATCAAGTCCGGCTACCATGACGTAATGTTAAAAATTTAAATGTCAATTGTCTTATTTAACATAATAGGGTCGAGATTAAATTTTGAGTTTTTATAATAAATTAGCTCCAATCAGTATCGAGATTTAAAAGATCCAAGGATATCTACCAGCAAAAGAAGTATAATCTATTATAAATGTAAACTTTCATGATTTAATTATACATACTTATCATTTGGATTTTAAAATTGTGTATTTTAATACACGAGACAAAACATTTTTGATTGCATTGATTACTAAGCTTATTTATTCAGTAGCTACGAAAATAGTAGAAAGACCTCCCTAATTTTCTAGATTAAGGTGTGTGGTTTTGTTTGGACGGTATTGAGGGCTATGTTAAAGTGATCTTATTTTACTACTTCTAAACAAAGATTACAAAAATGTAATGTGCTAATAAAATGCTAACTACAGCATTTTGTGATAGGTCCAGACTAATTCGGCATATTAACAAACCAAAAATTGTTAAAAACATAAGATAGCATATGCAAATAGCGTGATAATTGAGTGATAATACAAAGTCAAACTACAAATGGATTTTGAATTCAGCCTAATATTTTTAAAATTTGATTCATAGCTGTTTAACCATATTGTTATTACCCAACCAACACATTATGACAAACAATACAATACTAATTTGGTGCTGGACTAATAAATTGGTTACTTGCGACTATTTAAAAAAATTACGCAGGTGTGTGTAAAATGGGTATTGTAGCTTTAGATCAAAATACACTGCAGCACGTGAAATGCAAAGAAAATAGGATAGTGAGCATTCGTAAGTGGGGAAATAGATCAAACCAAGAAGTTTTGGCAAAAACCTTAAAATAAATTTACAAGGTACCACCAATTATGTAAAGGATTCCACAATATTCGTAAAAAATATTAATACAACACATGCAAAAGACATCTGGTGTGGAACTCACGGCCTTCCAACCTACAAAATGGAAATTAAATGTAATAATCTTGATAATAATTTTTTTAGGATAATTATGCATCCCATTTTTAAATACGTTCCTAACACATATAGGCAACATTGTAAAAACATAATCAATTATCTATGTCAGATCGACATTTAAAAGTTCATGTCAGATAGATGTTAACTAGCTAAGTTATTTAAAACACCAATAATATAAATTGCATTTTCATATAACACGAACACACGGACACAGGCACCCGGACACGAACACACGGACACACGGACACACGCCACACACACGGAAACACTGAACACGGAACACGAACACACTGACAAACTGACACGGACATACGGACACCGGACAGGACAAACACACACACACACACCACGCACGCACGCACGCACGCGCGCACACGCACGACGCACGCACCACGCACACACGCCCGCCCGCTTGCCCTCCGCCCGTTCGCCGTGACCGCCCGCGAGTGTGTGCGAGTGCGCAGTGCCGTGGAGTGCGCAGTGCGCAGCAGTGCGCGAGTTGAGTGCGCGTGCGCGAGTACGTGGGTGTGCGATGCGCGGTGCAGTGCGAGTGTGCTGTGCAATGTGCCAGTGTGCGGTTGTGTGATTGTGTGTGTGTGAGTGTGTGTGGTGTGTGTGTGTGTGTGTGTGTGTGTGTGTGTGTGTGTGGTGTGTGTGGGTGTGTGTGTGTGTAATTGTGTGGTGTGTGAGTGTGTGGGTGAGGTGTGTGGTGTGTGAGTGTGTGGTGTGTGGTGTGGTGTGGTGAGTGTGTGTGTTGTGAGGTGGTGTTGTGTGAGGGTGTTGTGAGGTGTGAGTGTGGTGAGTGGGTGTGTGTGTGTGAGTGTGTGAAGTGTGTGTTGTGTGTGTGATGGTGTGTGGGTGTGAGTGTGTGGAGTGTGGTGAGTGTGTGGTGTGAGTGTGGGTGAGTGTGTGAGTGTGTGAGTGTGTGAGTGTGTGTGAGTGTGAATGTGTGTGTGGTGTGGTGTGGTGTTGTGAGTGTGTGAGTGTGGGGTGTGTAGTGTGAGGTGTGAGTGTGTGGTGGTGATGTGAGTGTGAGTGTGTGATGTGTTTGTGTGTGTGTGTGTGTGTGGTGTGTGAGTGTGGTGTGTGTGTGTGTGTGTGAGTGTGAGGGTGGTGTGTTTGTGAGTGTGTGGTGTTGAGTGTGTGAGTGTGTGTGTGTGTGTGTGGTGTGTGAGTGTGTGAGTGGAGTGTGGAGTGAGTGAGTGTGTGGTGTGTGTGAGTGTGTGAGTGTGTGTCGTGTGTGTGTGTGTGTGTGTGTGTGTGTGTGTGTGTGTGTGAGTGTGTGTGTGTGTGTGTGTGTTGTGTGTGTGTGTGTGATGTGTGTGAGTGTAAGTGTGATGGTGATTGTGTAGTGTGTGTGTGTTTGGTGTGTGTGGTGTTTGTGTGTTGTGTGTTGTGTGTGTGTGAGTGTGTGTGGTGTGCAGTGTGTAGTGTGTGAGTGTGTAGTGTGTGAGTGTGTGAGTGTGAGTGTGAGTGTGTGAGTGTGGAGTGCGATGAGTGTGTGAGGTAGTGTGTGTGTAGTGTGAGTGGAGTGTGATGTGTGTGTGAGTGTGAGAGTGTGAGTGTGAGTGTGTGTGAGTGGTGAGTGTGATGTGTGAGTGTGATGTGGTGTGTGAGTGTGTGTGTGTGTGTGAGTGTGAGTGTGGTGTGTGAGTGGAGTGTGAGTGTGTGAGGTGTTGTGAGTGTGTAGTGTAGTTGTGTGAGTGTGTGTGTGTGTGTGTGTGTGTTGAGTGTGTAGTGTGAGTGTATGTGTGTGATGTGTGTGAGGTGTGTGTGTGAGTGTGTGTGTGAGTGTGTATGTGTGAGTGTGTAGTGTGTGTGTGTGTGTGTGTGTTTGTGAGTGTGTGTGGGTGTGTGTGAGTTTGAGTGTAGTGTATGTGTAGTGTGAGTGTATGAGCGTAATGTGTGTGTTGTTGTGTGTGTGTGTAGTGTTGGTGGTGAAGTGGTGAGTGTGTAAGTGTGTGTGTGTGAGTGAGTGTGTCGACAGTGTAGCTGCGTGTTGTAGGTGGTGTATGGTGAGTGTGTGAGTGTGAGTGTGGAGTGTGAGTATGAAGTGTGGAGTGTGGAGTGTATAGTGTGGTAGTGTGAGTGTGTAGTGTGTGTGATGTAGGTGTGAGTGTGTGTGTGTGTGTGTTGTTTGTGTGTGTGTGTGTTTGTGTGTTTGTGTGGTGCGTGCATGTGCTGTAGTGTGTGTGGAGTTGTGCGTGTAGTGCAGGTAGTGTGATACAGTGAGATACGTGTTAGTGCGCAGCACGTGCAGTCAGTGCGACAGTGTGTGAGTGTGAAGTGTAGTGAGTGTGTGACTGTGTATGTGTAAAGTGAGTGTGTGTGTGTGTGTGTGTGTGTGTGTGTGTGTGTGAGTGTGTGATGTATGTGTGTTTGTGTGTGTGAGTGTGTAAATGTGTGTAGTGTGTAAGTAGGTGAGTGTGAGTGATATGTGTGTGTGTGTGTGTAAGTGTGTACGTGTGTAGTGTGAACGTGTGTGTGTGTGTGTGTATAAAAGGAGTGTAGATTGGGTAGCTAATGTGGTGTGGTTGTGGATTGCCAACTTTATCTAGTGATGTGGATTTGTGGTGTGATGTGGATATGGGCGTGGTTGAGTGTCGGTTTCAAGCGTGGCGCATGCGTGTCCGTATGCGCGCATGTGTGTGTGTGCCGATGTATGTTAGTATCCACAATAACTCAATAAATTGTAAGATATACGTACTTGAAATTTGGCACTTAAGCTTGTTTCCATTTCCCCGGAAGCTAATTAAAAATTATAAATTAATTACTTGCAATGCAATTTTTAAATGCAACGTGTAATTTGTCGGCAAAGAATAAGCCTTTAAAATTAATTAAATAAAATTAATACGTGTATACTGTATGGTAACTGTATATACGATGTTTTTGGCTCACAAGCTGCTTTTGAACTTTTTATAAGTTGGATCTACATGGCTATTAATGGCTACCTCGCATAAGGGATTAAACGTCTATCTGACTTATTATTGTTGTTTTTACGTTTTGCCTGTTCTCATTATGAACGTGTAACTAAAGTAGTTGCATAGTTATCCTGAAAAAGTATGACTTAATTTCTTTTGATTTCCATTTTTTAGTTTGGAAAGTCGTGTGTTGTTCCACACAAGATATTTGTACACTGAACGGTAAAAGTTGCGTTTACGCACCCTCTGCTACAAACTTGTTGCAAGTTAATACTTTTTCTTCTTGGTATGGTAGTAGCTATTTAATAAATATTTCAATGTATGACCAAGGGTATTTATTTGTTGTTTATCAATATCCACACAATTGTCCTCATTGTGTAAATGATTGAGCAGGATCAACTTGACAGAGAATATAATTCACATGTCACATGGTACATTTTTGAGTACTTTCATTTGGTTAAAACACGGAAACAAAATCGCAGAATAGGCTATCAAATCGGTGATAATTTTATCACCGCATGTTGACTCACATGATTTTAATGATTGAAATAGCTTATTGTCAAAGTGATAAATCGTTTAAAATTTTAGAATTTAAAAAAATATATTTTCTATTAACGTTCATTATATTCTCTTACCAAATAAAACACGTGTTATGATTAATAATCGATGGTAATCATAAGTGACCATTACAATCATAACAGCAGTTATTATCATGCAGTTAAAGCAATGTGTGCAAAATTCATTTTATTATCATTATCGACAATTAAATTAACTTTTCCATCATTGTTTTCGTAAAAATATGTTGTAACTTGATCCATTTGTAAATGATGACGTTAATCGTACTTTACATCTATGCTTGAAACGTTACGCTTCCTTAAAGATGGAAATATATAAATAGGGGCTCCCCAGAAATCCATTTGTTGCTTACGTGAACAATTTATAAAGAATATAAAAAAAATTAGGGGTATTGTAGATCAGGTCGTGTCGAAAAAAATGTCTCAACGCATCCCGGTTGGATGGCCTCTAGATTTGGAGGTTTGTAAGTGTATAGGATTAATGATCGCTGCAGTGCGTGCTCTCAAACCTCAGCATACGGTGAAAACAAAACAAAATTTTTACGTAATCTATGTAGTCTTGGGGCATAAAGAGGATCTAACAAATACGATTATATTCGATAAGCTTGTAGTGCCCGTAAGTATCTTACCTTTAAAAGCCAATTGAGAATTACTCGCGATAATTCGAAGTTTATAAAATATGTTTAACCATATTATTTAATTTACTCTCAATAATGTCTGATCAGATATTTGTGTTATTCTAATTACGAAATATCGAGGGAAAGGCAAACAAACTCAAATTGTAATTTACGAGGTCTGTGCTATGATGTGTTAGCTTTTTTATTACGGACCAAAAAAAAACCATCAAGAAAACCCATTCAGTTTAAGAATCAATATTGCCAAACAAAGAAGGGAGGAAAGAGCTCAGTTTGTAAATAGTCTAATGCAACTAAATCAGCCTAAAGTGCATCAATTTATATATATATATATATATATATATATATATATATATATATATATATATATATATATATATATATATATATATATATCTGAAGAACTTGCTTTAAACTTGATTAAAATAATAAAATGGAAAACGAAATTTAAAATCATTTTAACGTTTCGGTATTTACTTATACCATTTTCAAATAGTACATCATGCTTATAAAGCTAATTACATTTTATAATTACAATTGATATTATATACATACATTACAAATTTACAATTTAACTATCAACGTCAAAGTTGTAACAGCAACCTTAAATTTGGCAATTGAAAGTGACATTATCAGTTTGTCAATTATACTATATAATAGATACATATGAAATATATATATACATAAGACTCACTTTATGTCCAGATTTCTGTATAAATATACTGCGCATTTGTCAATGATTGTAAAAGTCATCATGTGTGAGATGTTTGTGTGTTTTCGCTCAATCTTATGTTTAAAGATAGCGGAATCAGGTATGTTTAGAGAACGCTACCAAGTCGAGTAATACCCAAGTGTTCACATCTACGAACAGCAAAGTGACGACGGGTTTTACCGACGTAAGTAGCATTACAGACTACTACATTTAAATTTATATAATGATGTTCGAAGATATGTCATTTGGGAGTGCGTTCTTTGAACTCGAAAAAGAGAACCGATGCGTTTCAATGGTTGTAAAGGCAATACGTAATTCAACTTTCGGAAGATATTTTTAATGTGTTGTTTGAGGATACGACGTATTTGTAGGCTATGAAGACCTGTATAAGGGAGCTTTGTATATATAATATGTTTTTCTTCTCGGGGTTTAGTTGATGGATTAAGTTGTTTATTAAGAAATCGTCCAATGTATCTATCCATGAACCCTAGAGGAAAACCATTCTTCATAATCGACTTGATCTTGTAAAATTCTTCATGGAGAGATGGATTGGAACATAACATGTATGCACGGTGTAGTAATATATTTAAGAGACTAATTTTGTATTTATTAGGGACGAAACTGTCTATGTTTTGATACAGTCCTGTAAATGTAGGTTTTCTGTAGATGGACGTAGAAAAGCCAGAATTCGTGCAATTATGTTTATTCCCAAAAATGGTAAGAGATCTTTTCAATTTCATTTGTAAATTTGATGTTGGGGTGTTGTTGATTTAAATAATTCAGAAAATCCGTAATATGTTCTTGATGTTTAAATAATAAAAATGTGTCATCAATGTATCTTCTGTATAGAAGGGGCTTGAATCTAGGAGGACAATTGGATAACCATTGTTTTCATGGAAATTTCAGAAAAAGCGTTCGCAAATGTCTGGACCTAGAGTTTCAACCCTTGCTCCTCAATCTGTTGGTATAGGTTTTGTTTAAATAGAAATAATTTTGTGGCAAAGTATTCCTAATTGTTCTTTAGATTTAATTTAATCACAAACCCCAACTCAAATTTACAAATGAAATTTGAAAAGATACATCTGATCTTACCTAAAAAAATTTTCAATTGGAATAACATAATTGCACGATATTCTGTGCTTTTACTAGTCTAATTCTACAGAAAACTACATTTACAGGACTGTATCAAAACATACAGTGTCCTAATCAAACATTAGACATTCTTAAATATATTACTTATCACGTGCATACATGTTATGTTCCAATTACCATCTTCTTCCATGAAGAATTTTACAAGATCAATCATTTTCATAAATGTTCTCTAGGGTTCATGGATAGATACATTTGGACGATTTCTTAATAAACAACTTAATCCATCAATAAACCCCGAGAAGAAAACATATTTATATCAATCCTTTACGGTTTCATACCTACAAATACGTCGTTCCTCAAACACACATTAAAAATATCTTCCGAAAGTTGAATTACGTATTGCCTTTACAACCATTGAACGCATCGGTTCTCTTTTCGGTCAAAGACGCACCAAATGACATATCTTCGAACATCATTTATAAATTTAAATGTAGTAGCTGTAATGTACTTACGTCGGTAAAACCGTCGTCACTTTGCTGTTCGTAGATGTGAACACTTGGGTATTACTCTCGACTATGGTAAGCGTCTCTAACAATACCTGATTCCGCTATCTTGTAAACATAAGATTGAGGAAAACCACAACATCACACATGATGACTTTACAATCTTGGACAAAGCCAGTAATTTATCAGATCTGGACATAAAGGAGTCTATATATATATAAATACAAACCATTAATGTACAACATCATCAAATTTAAGGTTGCTTGACAACTTTACGTTGAAGTAAACTTTAAATTTGTAATGTCATGTTATTAATATAAGTACATTATAAAATGTAATTAGCTTTATAGCATGATGTACTCTTTGAAAATGGTATAAGTAAATACCGAAACGTTAAAATGATTTTAAATTTCGTTTTCCATTTTATTATTTTATATATATATATATATATATATATATATATATATATATATATATATATATACATATATATATATATAATACTAATCTCTTTATTACGTTTACAATCACTAGATAAGTCATGTATGCACACAGAACAAGCATTTATTTTTCCCTCCCAAAAAAAAACAAAGTATAGCCTATCCTACTATCACGATATTAAACACTAAAAATTTGTTATTACCATATATATTTTCAAGATTAATAATGACAAGGACAAGTCGCGAGATTTTACTTATAACACATCGACATATTAATTTATAAATAACCACAAAAGAACGTAATGCCCCTCTCTGGTACGTTGAAAAAATTTTCCGCCGTAAACCTGAAAAGGAAGATTTCAGACAGAACGCACACGCACACGCAGCACCTGCACACGCACACGCACACGCACACGCACACCACACACACACACACACACACACACACACACACACACACACACATATATATATATATATATATATATATATATATATATATATATATATAACCATTATTATTAATATATTCTAATTCAGAAAGGTACTAATCCTTTCGTTTCACAATATCCAAACATAACCCCCTTAATAATGACAAATTCAATTATATAAATAATCCTATCATGCATATACAAGTAGCTAATCAAGTAAAATTAGATCAGAACATTCTTATACCGAATGAACGAAAAAAGCTAACAACCATAAATTTAAAATCACACGGTATCCCGCGCAACGTATGACCTAAACACATAAATAATACGACTTCTACAACCGGTATACACAATCTTTGCTTTTGCTACTGCGCACGGTGGCATAAACAATAACTAATAAAATAATATCAAATATGGACGCTAAATGATAACACAACACTAGATGTTGTATATACAAGTTTATTAATTGCTCTAAATTTGGTTAAAATCTGCACAATATATTAAACTACTGGTTTGATCAATTATAACAGTTCTATATTAGTGAGATCATTGTCAAAGTTAAAATGGATTCGGATATGAATATGATAAATAAATTGCAACAAAGGTAAATAGTTCATTAAAAATACTTTGTAATCGGATTAATTTAAATGCACTTAATCTTTATAGAGGCTGTAGTGATCCCTGCGTAAGGCAGCGTATAACATATGATAGGTTCGAAACTAAACTCAGCAATACAATGTTTATTAGTACATGCGATAACGGAATATTCTATACCTGGTGTTGAACGAATATTTTAACCATCCTCGTAATCTCCAGTGACAATGTACATCAACGATAACGAGACCAAAAGTAATTAGAGCACAGCTACCAGTCATTTACGAGCATTTACTACCAGTTAAGAGCACATCGTAGCAAAACCAAAATCGAGACCAAAAGGTACATAACGTATAACTCACAAATGAAGAAAAGAAGGAGAAGAAGAAGCTAAAAAGAAGTTAAGGATGCAATAGCAATTTATTCGTATAACGTTATTTTACGTCTGTAGATCGAAAATTCTTGTAAGAAACAATATTTAGTTATCGTAATTTAAGCCTGAGAGAAATATTCTAATTACAACGAAGTTGAGAGAAGCAGAGCAAACATCCGCATCAATAGGATTATATTAATTTACAAAGAAAAGAAATATTTTCTATGAAAAGTCTCATATACAACTGGTAATTACACCCAATAAACAGCAACAAGATACATTTTTCCAAAATGTATTCACACACAAAATGGCCGTTTTACAAAGAACCACACCTTAGGAAAAGGTATTTAACAAATTTTGTAATAGTAAAATGTTAACCAGATGTATTTCAATAAAGCATTTCAGTAATATGTAATTATTTAATGGTACCACCATCTAGTGGTGATTCTGCAAAGTAGCAGATATCTGTAGGTAGATGATGTATAACTAACCAAAATCCACGAACATCTCATAGATGGCGCTAGTATGAACTTTTATGAAACAGAAAATGTAAATACGATAAAAGAAATAATTTAATCACATATAATTTATAACGTAAATGTTAAAGGCAGTAAATACAGAAAATTTATATCATTATGGTTGAGAAATAAGTAACGATTAAATATTAAATAACAATCCTAAATGATCAATTCAGATACCTATTTAGTTTTGTTTTTCAAACAGTAACCAGGAAAATTCCAAATTCGATATGAAAAGATCTCATATCGATTTTTGTACGTTACAAGCGTTAATGTTCGACTAAAGTAAGTCCTGCTTTAAGCATAATTACCTCATTTTGAAGTCCAGGTAGAAAACAGTTTATCTTAACTGCAGTCCCAGAAGTAGATGTTGTGAGTGTTTGCTTCAAGTAATTTTTCTGAATTAATAACTACCTGAGTATATTAAATCCAGAGTTAGTATAACTGGCAGTCTTGAAGTGACTAATAAAATTATGTAAAAAAATTCATATTTCCTGAGGATATAAGTACCTACCCGTTAGACTGTAATTAATTCATGTGAATCCTCCTATTTGTCTTAATTAAGACCCGTTGTTTCACGCTTATAGAATGTTTTTTGTTTACCCATAATTCATATTTTGACTACTACCATCGAAAATATCAAAGATCCCGCCCTGCCATTATTGCCAGTAATACGTCTTGATTAATTATTTATTAAGGAACACTCCAATAAAATTACGCCGTTAATGTAAGTGTTACTCCTTAATAAACTCAATCGTGTTGTTAACGTAATTTAACAAAGAAACCCCTCGGCAATAACCCAGCAAGCTTTCTTAATATTTTACTAAAGCTAAAATCGTTCCACTAAGTAGAGGTCCAGTTAATACCGTAATGAGCCTTTCTCAGGATAGATTATCCTGTAAATTTCATAACTTAGTATCTACGTTAAAGGGAATTAAGAATAGTTTTAACCTCCTAAATATAGTAAATATTAGAATATAAATTTATCGAAAGTAAGAGAGTGTAATGCATTGATATAAATGTCGGTGACTAGATTGAAGGCCCCCTCGGGCAAGAGTCGTATTGTTATACGGTTTAGGCCGTTTTAACCTAGATTAAAATTGTCTCTTGTTTAATATATGTTGCGATTTGGTAGGGAATGACTTTGGGTAAGTTTTAGTTATGGATGGTTACTTTTCACGAGTTCCTTCATCCGTATGTCATATTGAGGTCCTTCGGGGCATCGGTAGATGGATTGTATGTGTTCAGCCGTGTAACAGGCTTTACAATCTTGCAGAACAATTGTAATTGGCATCATCTAACCCAGTAAGTATCAAGAGAGCTACCGAATTATATGGTATTAACCGTTCAATGTTAATTAATTACTTGAAAAATTATAAATGCAAAGCAGTTGGTCACCCCACTGTGCTTACTCTACAAAGAGAGAAATTTTTGATGAATGCATCGGTAAAATTAGCCGAATGGGATTACGGCCTGGATCGGTTTCAGTTACGTATCTATTCGTGAACTATCTAAAACGCATGGATTGCCGCAATCCATTTAAAAGTAGAGTTCCGGGCATTGACTGGATTAAATCATTTGAAAGTCGTTGGAAATAGGAAACTTGTCATAGAGTTGCCCAAAATAGGGCAGAGGCGTGTAGAAGTACTGAATGACTTTTATGAAAAATTGCAAAGTGCAATTGAAAGACTGGATTTGTCGAATAAACCACAAAATACCTATTTTTAATTGTGACGAATCCGGCTTCCAAACTGATGCTGAATTTTGGAGAATTCTATGACGTAAAGGCCCACATAATCCACATAAAATTGTAGGTAGTCTAACGAAGGCCACTTACACAATACTAGTATGTTGTAGTGTATACGCGAATAACTGCCGTTAGGTGTAAATTAAGGCCAGTACCTTTATGCGATATGGTGCCAAAATTAACCAGAAAATGCTGTGTATAACTGTTCTCCATCTGGTTGGATTGAGGCACTACAGTTCGCAGATTAGTTTGAAAACGTTTTTTACTAAATCTAATGCTGCTTTAGACGGACAAAGACTACTAATATTTGATGGCTACAATTCCCACATAACGCTGCCACATACTGACCTGGCTATCGAGCATAATATTCAACTGTTGTGTTTGCTCTCACACACGTCGCACGTTCTTCTGGATGTTGGGGTTTTCAAACCGACGCAGACAGAACTGCCAAATGTGTTGAAAAGTTTCTATCATGAAAGTGTGACACGTAGTTGACGAGAACAAGGTATATAGATATATCTAATATTAGTGTTCTGTATCTGTAGATTGAGATCTACGTGTGCGACTACGTGTAACAGGACCATGTCGCTCTAGTGAAGAATCATGTGCTCCATTATGAGTCATTGGTGTCATTTGTGTTGTGATGATTTATAAAAAGGATCTGGTGTTATGCTTCGTTTAAGAGGTTTCCATATATATGGTAGTCGTTGGCCGTTTACAAACACGGAGAAAATCCAGAAAAATTAAATGATTATTTATATATATATATATATATATATATATATATATATATATATATATTAGTGTAACCTTTTGGATATAGAGGAAAGTATAAGATTGATGTGTATTTAAAGAAAATGTAATGGATTGATTACTCACCATATGTACAAGAGAAGTTGGCGTTCAAAATTTTATAACTGAGTTAAACTTGTTGAAAAAGAAATAAATGGTATCTTAAATTTAACAGATAGCACTTAATTACTTGAAGAAGGACTTCATTGGTGCCTAAAACAGAAGGTTCTACGTATAACCGCTAGATGGCACTATACATGAATTTTAAGAGACATTATACATAATTATAAGTCATTGAGTTAATTTCAATGTAGAAGTACGTAAATAAACGTTGTATTGAATAGATGTAGGTTTCAGAATTCCCCAATTAATCGTTTTTAGTAGTTGCGAGTCATTTATTTTTTTTTTCTTATTTGGGATTAGTGTTTTGGGTCCGAGAAGGCTCGGTTTTGCCGTGGCTGTGGTATTTTAACCTTAGAAACAGTTAGTCATACTTTGTTGGTTGTCAAGTAAAAACGTGCGAATTGCTACGATATCCAGTAAAAGAGGTTGAACGTATGATGAATTATATACAAAGTTGGTGAAAAATAATGGTGAAGAACGTAGTGATATAGAACACAGTGATGCAAGTGAATCAAGCGGGGAGAATGTCTTAAAGCATTTATCGGGTGACATAGTTGACGATGAATTTCCCTGTATTCTACAAGACGGAAGTAATAGTGAAACAGGTTCTACATTTGAGGAGACTGCGACTTGGTAAGTGTAGTTTACGCCAGGCGCACTTGGAAGTGCTTAAATGTCGATTAAATTAGCAGGCGGAGTCACGAGAAGCGCGAGGTCTGACCAATAGAAATTCTATAGTAGAACGGCAAACTATTTTGGAGTATAATAACGCGAAACATGGAGTAGACATTCTTGATAAGCTAACTGGCCAATATACCTGTGAAACCGAAACTAGGAGATGGCCATTGTGTGTCAGATTTTATGAAGCACTGATTATATTTAGTCTTGTGTTATACGTATGACGCATTTCTGATACTGTATGGACTTGTGTTTATAATAATTCTTTTGAATATAACTTGTAAGTTTGGTGTAAATGTTATGTCACTGGAATTTGTAGTATAGCGTTAAGTATTACGTAAATACACGTATAGATGTTGCAAAAAAGATTAAGTTGAAATAATTAAATTTGCATGAGACGTAATATTTTCGTAAAACCATTGAGTAAAAAATCATACTCGATGGTAAAACCCCCATTGGCACGATAAATGGGCGCCACTGTGTAGCCGCTGTATTTTAATGAATGGATGAAGTATGTGTGTATATTCTACTTGCATAAATGAGTTAGAATTTCACAATGGAAAGTCAATTCTAAATAACATTTAAATTTATTGAATTTTGCAGAGACTTTGCGCAAATATGTGAGACCTTGCCACGGTCCGAAACTGGTTACTTATTTTTGTCATAAACACAGTAAAACATTTAGTGTCCATATTATTTCATAATTAGATTCCATTTCTGAATTAACCTATTTCGGTATTTGACCCCGGGGCATTTGTCCATTTTCAAAAACTAAATATTGCATTCAAGCTTGTTTATAGATCTAAGGCCTTTTTGTCAGATATGTTTACGAATTTGAGTGAAATTATTATTATTATTATTATTACGGTCTAATGATAATGATAAGCGTTGGGTAAAATAAATGATAGAGTCCTATGGTTGCCTTACGAAATGAAATCGGTGTTAGTTTCAAATCATATGTGTATTATCAAAATTGAAAATGGAGGGCAGCTTGTTTATTTGTCCCCAAGCGTTTGTCCATTTTCAAAAACGAAATAGCGCGTTCAACCTTGTTTATAAATCTAGGGCCCTTTTGTCAGAGGTATTTCCGACAAGACATCCTTTGTATGTAAAATAATATAGTGGCCTGATTTTGAGTTTAGTCATATATTTGTTATTGTATTTTAGCTAATTTAACTGTAAAACGTATTTTAAACGGGCAACAGTGTTACAAGCTAATTCGACACTCGTATATTGAGAGTAATGCCGAAGGCTATCTCATGTATTTTTGAATTGTGATTGGTTTTAGCAGTCTGTAAGTTAGGTCTAACCAGTAATTTTGAATTGTAAACTGATTTTTGCAAGGTGTAAGTTATGATTTGATTGATTGAGATTGAATTGATTGAGATTGGTTTGCTGATGATCGAATGTTTTCCTACGCCGGTACCCTCACGTTTAGGGAGAGTACCAGCTCTAAGTGTCGGTTAGCCTTATCTATAAAGTAAGTGGTCGTTCATAGGAGCTAGCTATATACAGTAGGAGAATCGTTACCTGAAGGTTAGCTCAGATTCTTATTTGATTTGATTTGACTGAGTTGTTTAACTACTTTGAATGATTGTGATTGATCTGATTGTTTAATTTGATTTGATCGAGAGTGATTTGTTTAAGTTTGATTCCCTTAATTGATTTGTTTGATTTGATCGAGGTTAATTGATTTGGTAATCTCAAAATAGTATTACTTATAATAAATGATTATAACCATTTAGCTTTTTTATTTATAAATTTAGTTAAGACTCATAATTAAAACCATAATAAGTGGAGCGTAACAACGGACTAAGCCCCGAAAGCTGGTGTAGACGTATTATACAGACCTTACAAATTAGAAATAGGGCCTATTATTTTAATTTCACCCCCATAAACATTACAGTGATTTGCATTTTTAAAATATGCCGCTAGGTAAGGGGACCATGACAACGGGGCGAAGCCTGAAAAGCAAGTTCCGAAGACCTATACCTGTCCTATAAGTTAGCATTAGGACTCCACTTATTAGAATACAAATTTAAATTTTCCGCCATAACTTGCAAGACTTAAGAACAATTTAAAATTTTCTTCTATGGGGGCGAAGGCTTGAAAGGAAGCCCTACACCTGTCTTACAAGTTAGCATTAGTCGCCCTTATTAGAATACGAGTTCAAATTTCTCGCAATAAATAATCAGAATGTAGAGACTGAAAGATTTAATAAAACATTGAAAACAAAGATGTGACAAAGGGCTAAGCCCTGAGAGCAAGTTGTGAAGCCCTATATCTGTCTTACAAGTTAGCATTGGGGCCCCTTATTAGAATACAAATTCAAATTCCCCACCATAACCAAGCTGAATGCAGAGACTTAAATAAAAATTCAAATTTTCCGCCAAGGGAGTCACGGCAAGGGGGCGAAGGTCCGAGAGCAAGTTGCGAAGTCCTATACCTGTTTTACAAGTTAGCGTTAGGGCCCCCCTTATTAGAATACCGATTCAAAATAATTAAAACCAAAATATATTGTACGTAACAGTGGGTTGGGGCCCTGATGCATACGTCGGACCTTAAAACTTAGTGTTAAACTCCTTACTTCAAATTTCCCGCCATAACCATTACAGGGATCTGTATGTACGTTAAAAATACACAATCACATGGCGCCACAAACAAATTCAAATTTTTGGTCAAGGGAGTTAGCAAATTCAAAACCTTTATTTAAACATTATTTAACACTTTTCATTTTATAAATGAAAATAGAAAGTACAGTTAGTATTGTTAGATATAGTAATTTTTATTTACATATTTTACATTATTAGTTCTTATTTCCATTTTTTGTGGTAATAATACTAGTATTTATGATTTCAAGGTGCACCAATAAAGAAAAATAGCGTAAAGTATTCGTGGATAACTGGTCCTTAAAACACTTACTCTATTTCGAGCACTCGAAAAATCGCACGTGTTTTAAAGACCCTTTTATCCACTTATACTTTAATACACTATTTTAAGTTCCACAGTAAATTTTTTCACCTTTTTGTAAAATGTAAATGCAAATGCTAATGAGTAACACATTTTTGTTGATCTCTATTCAAGGAGCATCTTATTATATAAATATATTAATATCTAAAAATATAAAAAAAAGGTTGCATTGTTAGTAAAAAAATTTAAATTAAAATTATTTCATTTCTTATAATTTAGGTTAGCATCTAGATGTCTATTAACCTCTGTCTGTCATAAAGTATGTCTGTTAGACAATGCGTTAACAATGTTACCTATTTTTTTAATGAGCTTCTTATAAAAGATGTTGCATAGTTATCCTAAAAAAAATGTTATTAAAATTATTTCATTCCTTTTAATTTCCATTTTGTAGGTTGGAAGGTCATGTGGTGTTCCACACCAGATATTTTAAACAGTGTAATTAATTTAATTAATGGGTATAATTTACTATCGAACATTTTTTTCTTTGTCTACTAAATAAGGTGGACTAACTAGATTAATCAAATGTTTGAGTTGTGACTCCGGGATTAAGTATTTAACAAAGTTATTTTTAATGAAACCCTTATTGGTGCGACTACCATCATAAGTGTTATTTGAGTTAGTATACCAACGATACGCTAGCCAAAGAGCATTTCGTCCTAAAGGTAGGTCACAACCTTCATAAAGATTGAGTTTGGTTGTGAGTTTTGGGTTAAATTGTAACTGCCCTTTTGGCTGTAAGATGATTTCGCTTACTGTAATAAAATTTTACTTTAATTTGCCTCGGTCTATCTCAACAGGTTTTTAACTATATAAAAAAGGGAGTTGTTCTTTGTTACTGGGGTTGATCAATATTACCAGGTTCGTCCACACGGAGCAATATACTTGTATGGGTTTTAGATGTATATTATTCCCATTATTTACAATTCTAGATATTCACACTTAAAACTAACTTACACATGAAACAAAACAAAAAACCGAAAAGTATTTTAAATAAGAAAAAAAATAACTCCGCCTTTTGTACACGGATTGGTCGGTAGTGATCTTTGCGTCGGTTATCTTCTTACGATTTCTGTAGAAATACGGTTAGCGAGGTGTTTAGACATTAAGAGGTACTAATATTTAATAATTATATTGTTGCTTTTTGGTATTTAAAATAAATAATTTTAAATATGGTCCTGTCGGGTAGCTATCGGTGGGCGAATTATTTACAGTTATTATAACGGAGATAGTAGGTGTGCGACGATATGATAACAAGGGTAACGCTCTTTATACCTGTTTGGAGGTCGTCTAGAAAAATCAATAGTTTTAAAGGGTTTATTTTATATAGAATGCACTTTCATATTGCATTTATAAAATGCAACTTTTACGGTCTAATATTTGCAAACGTAGAACTTTCTCAAAGATAGCAACCGGGGTGGCTCTAGGTCGGTGCCGGTTTTAATAATTACATTTATGGGTGTTTAAACCTTCCAGAACGATTTGGTTTACAGCTTTTCAGGTACAGGATAAACTAAACGTTTTATCGGTACAGTAGACTTGCAGAAGGGTTTCTCCTTCTAGGTATGCTGGAAAGCACTTCGTTAGATAAGTATACTGGGTGTCTCGCGATGGGCAAGCGGATATTGAGCTGGTTACGGGATTTCTATTAAGAAGTGTTGTTAGAAAAACTAACTTTAATCGGGTTATTAGGTTTAGCGAGATTAAAATGTAATACTCACTGTTACGTACGGAGTTTGTAATTTAGCAAGCTGGGAGACCAAAATACGGTCTAATTGCGGGCGGCTTGCTGCATTCAACCTGTCGGCTTCCTGCACTTCGGTTTTTAATCATTTTGCCTAATGTAGCCGTGTTTGTGTGAGTCGGTGTGGGGTGTGTAGGTGGAGTATTAATTACAAGAATCTGGACAAATACACGCTGTTTAATTGATACCCCGGAGGAGTTCTGTACGAGCGCTTGAACGATACAGACGTGTTGTGAGAGAGCTTTTACAGAAATTGTGATAGTCGAGTCGACTTCGGTTGACGAGGCACCGGGTTCCGATTATGAGTTGCGGTTTATATCGCAAATCTAATAGAGCATCATCTGCATAGTACCTCGTATGTTCTTATTAGAACATACACTTAAAGAGGACTCGAGACTATGAGACGTGTAGCACGTGCGAAAGAATTCAAGCAGTTTTCACTGCTAGAAGAAGAAGCCACGCCCACAAGTAGGACAAGCGAAGTTAGCAAGATGTCGACAAAGATGGAAAGACTCCTAAGGGAAGAAAACCAGAAGAAATACGCCCAGTTAAGCAAGCAGGACCGCGTCATCCAAGGACTGATGGAACAAGTCGCCCGCCTAACAAAGGAGATTACCGAACTCCGAAGAACCATTGAGGGGCAATATTCGACAAACTATAACGTATCCTTTGCCGACGAGAACGTGATATCTAGAACACGAAGACAACATCGAGGATCCTCCGCAAGCGAAGAGAACAGCCACGAAGACTAAGGCCACGCCCACCGCTACACCCACCGAGGGAAACAAAGCACAGCCAGGCAATTCAAACGACGCGAACATGGAAACTGCCGAGACCATTACAAGAAACGACGACACCCTCACCGACGAGGAAGGTTTCAATCAAGTCGCCAGGAGAAACAACAAGCGACAACGTGTAGACGTCGAAGCAAAAGACAACGACACGCCCACAATCAGAAAGGAAAGGATTCTACCGCTAATCCTCCACCGACAGGAGGATTACAGGAAGACGATCCAGGTACTAGCAACGGAAGGGATTGCTCCTAAGACAACAAGATCCACCAAGGATGGAATCAACGTGATGCTAAGCAGTGCTGAAGACTACAGAAAAGCGACCACCGTCCTAGACAGCAAGGGGTCCACTTCAACGTCTACTTGCTAGACAAAGCAAAACCACTTAAGGAGGTAATCAAAGGAATTCCTCAAGGAGAAGAAATGCTAGAGATTGTCAAGGAGGATCTCAAAGCAACGGGATACGACGTCCAAAAGGTCAGTCGGATGTACGCAGGACGCAAGTACCAACAAACGGCCATGGTCCTTGTTCACCTCCAACGAAGTGAACAAGCGAAAGAGATCTTCAAGTTAACCAACGTGGCATACCTCAGGGTACGAGTGGAGACACCGCGCAAGAAACACGTCATGGGTCAGTGTCGCCAATGCCAACGATACGGACACACCACCAGCGGCTGCCACGCCCCTTTACGATGCGTGAAGTGTGCAGGAGCACACCACATCAGGGACTGCATGAAGACACGGGAAATGGGAGACCCGAAGTTCTATAAATGCACAGGAGTGCATACAGTGAACTACGGTGGATACCCCGCCCACCCGAAAAACACTGAGAAGATGGCATCAAGGAGACCAACGATCGACAGACAGCCAACAAGAATGGTAGAAAAGGGCATCGGCTACTCGCAGATCGCGGTGGGTAACAGAAATCCGGCACCAACAGCAACGCAAGAAGAAGAAGAAGTCGAAGACTTCGGGCTCGCGCTGAAAATCGTGATAGCCATCCGGGCAGGAAGAAACATCATCGATGGATAAACGCCCACAAAATCCCACATCCCTCCATATCGGAATATGGAATGCAAACGGCCTTCTTACAAAGAGGCAGGAGCTAGAACAGTTCGTCTATCGACAAAACCTGGATATGGTGTTGGTCACGGAAACTCATCTAAGGCCTTACGATAAGCCCAAGATAAGGAACTACCGTTTGCACCGCAACGACCGGCTCACCGGGAGAGGAGGAGGCACAGCAATATACATTAAGAACACGATAGAACACTACGAGCTACTGACTCCGGATACGCAATTGCTGGAGGTGACTGCGATAGGCGTGAACACAAGCTCCGCAGGACGCATAAAAATAATAGCCGCATACAATCCACCAAGGACCGTGCTAGACGCCCAAGAATTGGACGCATCATTCGACGACAACATACCCACAATAATAGCAGGAGATTTAAATGCTAAACACCAGACCTGGAACAGCACGACATCCAACCGAAACGGAAGGGACCTAGAAGCCTACGCCGCGACAAGAAACCTGATCGTCTAAGGAAATAATAGCAGATCTAAGCTCAGATCACGACCCCGTCCAGCTGCAGCTAGGAGATCAAGAGCCGCTACAGCTCACGCAGATTACTAGAACTTCCTAGAAGAAATACGAAGCGCTGATTAAGAACAAGATCCCTGCAGTGTCAGTGGTAAACGACGCCTGTCAGATAGATACGGCAACACAGAAAATCACGACAACCATCCTGAGGGCAATAGAAGAAACCATGTTTACATTCACTAAAAACAAAAATTACTGCAGGCTGTCCATAGACAAAAGAAGTTATTAGGGTCAAAAACAGGACAAGACGGAGATAGTACCGAACATAAAAACGGGAAGATAAACGGGAATTGAATGCCGCAGAAACGCGAGTCAAGACGACCATTAAAGAACACAAAAACATACGTTGGACAGCGAAAGTGGAATCCCTCCACGTCAAAGACGGATCATGTTGGAAGATGATGAAGGCGTTGCGAAAGGAGCATACAAACACGCCACCACTTCGAGGTAGGAATGGAATCGCGTGCACGGATGCAAAAAAGGCAGACGCATTCGCAGAAGGTATAGAAACACAATGCAGGCCCGTCTACGAGAACGCGGACCTCGCTCACATTCAAAGGACAAATAGATCCGTCAGAGAGCGCCTGGCGGAAGAATCTGAAGAGAACATCCGACACACCACCCCACAGGAGGCAAACGACACCCTGAAGAAGTTAAACATCAAGAAGGCACCGGGGCCAGATGCCATTCCAAATCAAGCGCCGAAGCTCCCCCCACAAAGAGGCGTAGCGTACTTCACCGCAGTTTATAATGCGATACTGCGATCGAAATACTTCCAGAAAAGATGGCGAGAAGCGGACACGGTGATGATACCGAAACCGGGTAAGATCGCTACCCTGCCCCAAAACTACAGACGACAAATATGCTACTATTCAACTTATAAACGTAGTCATTTGTTTTATTTACTTCACGTTGTATTCGTACGTTACCGATTGAGTTTACTCCTTCTGTTTTATACAAAATCTGTCTTTGTCAAGACACTTTTTATTATTTCATCGTTCAACGTTTTGAACATGAATGGAGCAGTTGTTCACAGTTAAGCCCGTTAAATTATTTATAAATTGTATGAATTTATGAAGCGAGAAAAAGAATCAAAACACTTTATTATCCCTGTCGATCGTGTGTATGAAAGATTAGTAGAAGCAACGGGCAAGTCCAGAAGAACAATTAAACGCATTACACAGGAAGGCAGATCGAAACCTGAAGGAAATACATTTGGTTCACTTCGTAAAACAATAAACAAACCAGCACCTAGATCAACCATCGACAAGTTTGATGAAGAAGTTGTTACAATTTTGTGTATATCCAAAAGCAAAAACCAGTCATGTAAAATGTGTTCGCAGCTGTCCAAGAAGAAGGAATACATTTAAGAGGAAAAAGAGGAACATTTTCGGTTTCGATCGATTGTGAAAAGGATTGGTTTCAAATGGCAGAAGACTAAAGACAATAACAGGAAGGTCTTGGTGTAAACTTCCGCAATAAGGGCGAAGAGTCGCATTTTTAGGAAACATGAAAAAGCACAGAGAAGAGGGCAGAAACATTATTTATAGTGACGAATCATACTTGCGTAGTTCACATACGAGTTCACATGGATGGTATGACAGCAATGACAAGGGAGTGAAAGCACCTGTTTCAAAAGGATAACGCCTAATAATGTTAACATTGTGGTGCTAAAGGATTTGTACCAAATGCATTGTTGATGTTTAAATCGGGATTAAAGTCAGGAGATTATCATGACGATATGAATTCTAAGAGTTATATTAAGTGGTTGGCCGAAAAACTTATTCCCAATCTCGAGCTTAATTCTGTGTTAGTGGTTGATAACACATCTTAACACAACATATCTACCAAGCTTAATCCAACATGTGCCTAGAAAAAAGGTGAAATGCAGAAGTGGTTAAACGAATTCGGGATGGCATTTGAACAAAGTGAGACAAAACCCGAACTCTACGAGAAAATTAAACTTCATCGACCAGTTCATAAAAATTATTTAATCGATAAGTTGATGGCTGAACGTGGTCATTCTATGGTAAGGTTGCCACCCTACCATCCAGTTTAAATATGTTTTAATATGTTTAAATTAGCAGATAATAAATTTAAATCAATTGGTTGTGAAAAATGGGAAGCTGTGTGCAAACATACAGAAAAGATTGAACAAGAATATTTAGAAAAAGAAGGTTTTATTGATGAAGTCGAACAGCTGATTTTTACTGTAAACTCAGGTGAAAGTGATGAAGAAATTGATTAGGTACAGCAGTAGTGACAAAGACAGCAACTGTGAATTAGATTCTCACTAATTAAACTTCTGTAGTTATTTATTTTTGTATGTTAATAAAATTACATTTAAAAATGTTTTATTGTACATGTTGGTATTAGAATTTGAAATACTTCTACAAAAATGTTTTCCGATCAAATAAGGAGGGTCTCGTATGTTGCACACTGCTGTGAAACGTAATAGTAATTTCAACGTTTGTGTTCTGTCCTATTAGAAGTATTTCAAGTTATATATTATAATCACATTGAGCAGCTTCATTCATGTTTTTATAGCACACATTTACACCTACAGGTTATTACTTAATCTAAGAATTATCGAACAAATAATTTTTCACATTTTCTAGTCGGTACAATAAACTAATAGTGTGAACTGAATAAATACTTGTCGTATTTGCAATAACACTTTCTGACACACGTATTTTAATGTAATGACGCTAATTGATTGATTCCTGTTGTTGGTTCTTAAATATAAATATTTAGACCTGCGGTCAACGATGAGTTTTAAGAATTTACCTATTGGAGTTTGCTAAGATTAACAACCAAAATTCTTATTTTCTGTCTATCTATTGGGTGTAATTAATAGTTTATGAAACGTTGAACTTCATTTTTGCAAATCCTCGATAAAAACAATTGATGTTGAACAGGTTAGGTTATATTTACTAACTAAAAAAATTATTTTAATGCAAATATGAAATAGGCAATCCAATACATATCTAAATTGAAATTGCTACATTCAATAAAAATGTATTCAGTTACGATAATTACTAAATTTATTCATTTGCCGTATATCTTTAGGATGGCATTTTTGCTACCCAAGTTTCCCGATTATAACCTCGTTCAAGTTTTTCAAATTGCAGAAAATCGCGGCGCGCATCTCGAGTGCTACGAGGTTTTATAACTACTCTACCACGGGTTTTAGGTCAAATCGGAGGTTAAAGGGGGTGGTTTGTTAATTAAGGCTGATCGCTTGCTACCAGATTTTTTCCCACACTGTTCAATGAATGCTATATATATATATATATATATATATATATTTCCCTGTATCAGTATAATAATGGTATATTACTTACAGGTATTATAGTCAATTTAAATATTAAAGACCCGTTAGTATTCTTGAAATGTGCTCATAAAAGTTTTTCGAGAAAAATTAATGCAATGTTACGGCAATCAATGCTGAAAGTAAATATTGTTTTAGCATGTCATTTCATTCAACTCCAAAAGCTTGAGCTTGACTTAAAAACGTTTGCATCCAAAAATGCAATTATAGATGTTGGTACCGATCTTAAACAATGGTACAAAACTCATGTATTCGATAAACTGCAGGCAAAATTAGAAGAGTTTGCGGAAAGGGATTCGGGATGGGCATTGCAAGAAATTGCACACTTACATTCTATATATTTACAAGTCAGTAATTATTAACAAAACAAAAAATATCCTCCAAATAAAACAAAAATCAACCATCCACCAAGTAGTGTTTACACTACAGTAGGAAAATGATCTTAATTACTATATAAAGTGAATACAGAAAGAAGAAAATTAAATAAAAGTACGAGAATAGTCCGTTGATGACCAGCAAAAGTAGACAGAAAGCAGCTGGTCTCGTACGGTTATTGTAACGTTATTTCGAGTATTTTCAAAGAGACAAGCAAGAGGAGAATGGTTTTAATATACCTGCTTCTCTAGGTCACTCAAAAAAATCGATAATTTAAAGGGACATAAACGACTTGTATTTACACAATTCTTTCTATCTGGTTTTATGATAGAAAGTGTACTCGCGATTTATTTAATATACCTACAGGAGTGTATTAACAAACAATAGTCTGGGCACTAATTCTCTACCAATTCAACGATTTGGAAAGATTGCATTAAGATGGTCCCTGACATGAACGGAATAATGGACGGGAGCTTCATCGTTTTGCAGCCACATTTCATTTCTCACAGTTATTGGCAAATTTGCACATAGAATTTGCAAATGATTTTGCAAAAAATCAAGATACATAGCTACATTCAAATTCTCGTTAAAAAATAAAGTCCAAGAAAATGTTCACCAATTAAATAATTAAATAATTCCGCCCCAAACATTTATTGACCATTTGTGTTGATAGTCAACCTGTTTGAAAATCCTCGGATTCTGATCTGAACTGTAGTGGAAGTTATAGCGATTCACAAATCCATTTTTGTGGAATGTGGCTTCATCCGTCAACAAAACCTTATCAAAGAAGTTGAAAGTTTTATCTATTTTATTTTGAGCTCAGTTGCAAAATACTGTCGCTCCAAATCCATATCAAATAGTTGTTGACGTATGAAAACGGTTAACCTTCCAAATCCTTTGAACTCTTCTCTCACTAAGAGACCTACAGCAGAACTAATTGCTTTTTGACAAATTGAAGGATTTTCAGTAACAGATAACATAACAGACAATTCATTTTCTTCACTTCGAACGGGTCTAGTCTTAACTGGTGTTGTATAGTCTACATGTCCCGTTTTATAAATATAAAAATGTTTGTAATAAATTTCCCAGGCTTCACTTGTCTGGACGTCTTCGTCCGGGATAACGATTTGCATAAACTCGACTGGCCAGAAAATAGTTTCTTTGGTATTCCCTTAGTATAAAAATCATATCTACGAGCTCATCTTCGTACTCCGTCACAAGAAGTACTTTTATCAGCAAAAACCACTTAAATGAATAATTACCGCTTAAAGAATAGTTGTAACTCAAATAAATAATAATATTTAGCAATACGTACCTAGCAATGTACAAAACTTATAGTTTATACGTAAATTGAAACTTTAATGTTTATTTATTTGACAGTTACCACGCATTTATTTTCCATGACCAGCAATTAGATACCTTAAGTTTCCCAAGAAAATATCATTTAAATATTAAAATTTGTTGTAAATGGGAGTATTAATATTAGAAATCTATGTCTTAATAGCAGCCTTTGATGAATATCTCTGAAACTTTGAAACATATCAGTATAATTACAAACATAAAAGATGTTGCGTACCTTATTCCGCACTCAATAGGAATGAAATATACAGGTGTTCCCTTTAAAAGATATAAGGTTTACGACTAGTTTTGATTAATAACGGGTAGTTTCGCATAAATACGAATTAAGTAAAAAACGCGTGGGTTTAGGTATAGGGAATGCTTAATAAAATTGATAGAGTAGCAAATAAGCTATCCCGTGCTGATGAAACATATAGTGTGTTCCATTTGAAAATTTCGAGAAAATCTACGATTCTCCTTTTGGACCATACTGTATACGACTTGCGATATTTCGTGTAGCCATCTGTATAAAAATAAAATAGACCATATACATAAAATATCCTACTACAAATAATAATTAATTTCATTTGATTTTGAAAGATACAGAGTTATCAGCATATGTCCATTCATACAAAGAAATTGTCATATCTTTAAAAGCACTCCGTATAAGATACTGAAATTTTGTTGAGGTAATGTGAAGCGAGGAGAATGCAAATCTAGAATAATATATAGGGTGTTCCGTTAGAAAATATACAAGTTTGTGTTGTCATGGACTTATGGGCCACCCTATATTTGTGAAAATATTTTTAAAATGTGCTGTTTTGCAAGCATTTTATGGCTCCATTTTAATATTTTTTGTAATATAAATCATTTAGATGTAGTAGACGGGAGATAAGATGCAGGACCCTGTATATATATATATATATATATATATATATATATATATATATATATATATATATATACACACATATACATATGTATATGTATATATGTATATATACAGGTATGGAAAAATATTATCGCGGGTCTGACTTATAATAAGTAAAACAAAGACAGTACAATCAGTTCACGTGCTAAATGAGATAGAATGCACAACTAACTAAAATCGCTGATGCCATACATGCGTCTTTTGAGTAGGCTAGTAGCAATAACACATTTAATTGCTACTGTCAACGAGAATTGAAAATCAGTGTTTTTGCAAGTCCGATATAATACTCATGTATTCCACTGAAGAAAAAATACAGATTATTAAGTGGTATTATTCAGGAAGCACTGCATTAGAAATAATGGGCAGGTTTGCTGTTTCTTTTGAAAACAGGCCAATTCCATCAGAAAGTACGATTATGCGTACTGTTTGTAGAAAATGCACAAGCATTGATGGTAATGATGGTGAGCATCCTGGTCGTAACTTAAACGAAGAACGCGAACTCCAAGAAATTGCAGTGTGTAGTTTATCAGAAACTAATTTCCCGTGCAGTAGTACAAAAATTGCTGAAGAAATGAATATTGAACCAAGAACAGTTCGCAATATCTTGAAAAGGAATAAATACCGTTCCTATAAGTATAAGCAAACTACACAAGAAATTTTTCCAGAAGATCATCAAAAACGTATGGAATTTTATGAAGATATGATGAATCGGGCTAATGAAAACGAAAGATTTATTGAAAATATTTTGTTTACCGACGAGTGTTCTTTTAACTTACGTGGCCAGCAGAATCCGTCTGTCGCTGTTGGTTACTCTCGGGAAAACAAACACATTAGTATTCCTTACCGGACACAATACCCCCAAAAAGTTAATGTGTGGTCAGGAATTTTAGGCAATTCCATAATTGGTCCATTTTTTATCAACGGAATATTTAGAGCTGTTGAGAAACCAGATAGTTCCAGCTTTTCAACGCCTCAATATAAATTTTGATGACATTTGGTATCAAGAAGATGGCTGTCCTACACATACTGCAATAAGTGTTCAACAGTTTTTGGGAACTACGTTCCCTAACCGTATTAATAGTGGAAGAGGTACCATTAAATATCCTCCACGCTCGCCTGATATCATGCCGAACGACTTTTTTGTTTGGGGATACGTATCCCAGCAAATTTATGGGCACAGGCATGAATGTGCTAACAATTTGGACGAACTTCGTGTTAAAATTACAGACTCTTTAAACAGCATCACCCAAGAAATGTTAGAAAACACTCGAACTGAATTTTATCACAGATTGGGTTACTGCTTTGCGCAAGGTGGAGGTCTTTTCGAAAATCTTATAAAGTACAGTTTTGAAAAAAAGTGTATTCTGTTCATTTTTAAAAATAGTTGGTTTTTCAATCAGAATTACAATGCTAAAGTTAACCTTAAACTTAAGTTATACTATCGATGTAAATGTTAATGTTCTTGTTTGTAGCTCTCGTAAGTATCTTCTTGGTTCTTCTTACGAGTAGTAATCGAACCATGTCATAAATTCGCAATTACAATAAACTTCGATGTTTGAGGTATTATCATTTAATGTTAAGTGTAAAGTATTTACTTCATAGTTTCAAAGAATACGTGACTTTTTGACATCACCTTAATTGCTTTGGTTTCGTTAGAAATGTTGAAGCTAGATTGAAGGAGATTTAAGTAGTTCATATTTTGTGCCTACACTCAAATATGTACAAGTGGTAACATCGGTAAAGTTATGTCTCTTTCACACTCATATAATGCATATTGGGTTTCTTTCTAGCTTATTAGTCAGACCCGCAATAATGTTTTCCATACCTGTATATATATATATATATATATATATATATATATATATATACTTTTAATGTTTTAGATAAGATACAACTAAAACGTTCAACTGAAATAATATTATTAATACTGTGCATCCACAATTTCCACTTGTGTAGACAGGCAGCAGAGTGATGTTGTATAATTAGCTATCATAAATTAATTGCCTCGACCTCCACGTGATATGGATGCAATTGTAGACCAAGATGTATCTATGCATGTCCTCAAACAGGGATGACAGCCAAAGGTATATGGGTAGTGAGTAGATTGTGGTATTTTACGGTAAGTAATCTGGAGCGTAGACAGAAGGTTACTATGTAATTTCAGTAAGAATCGTAGAACGTATTGTTTGAAACAGTCACAATGCTGTTATCATCGATAGTACAGAAGTGGCACTGAGAAGTCCAGGAAGAGAAACAGTCCTAAAGCAATTTAAGATAAACATTTGTTATGTAATTAAAGAGAGTGCGAAATTAATTTAACTTACCACATTGCCCACATATGTTTCCAACAAAGACTTCATTCTCGAGACAATTCGTTGACAAAGAAATATATAGTAAACCTTATTCAATGTAAGTAGAGCTTTGGATTATATCCCAGTTAATTTGTGTTGTTTAATTAAAACCAGAGAATTCTAATCCATGTGATTATCAATTTACCACATTTTTGAAAAAGGTTATCTCTTATCAAATTAGATTCTAACTCTACCGCTAGATGTCGTAAATTTTTATGAAATGTGTATGGTCAACAAACTTAATACGAGAAATCAAATTACACACGTCACAAATACGTCTTTTCATGTAGGGATATTGCAACGGTAGCACCACCACCTCAGTTATCAACGCAAACCGCTGCCTTGCAGGCAATCAAACGTTTAGTAAAACTTTCACAACGCTTTGATTAACCGGTGCGTTCCCTAAACCGACTTGTGAAAGAGGACTTATGCGAAGAAGGAAGTGCTTGAGATTGTTGAAAATAGCATTTCCAGACAAGATTTTCCGTAAAAGTTTCGGTGCAATAATTAATTATGAAGTTATCGGATTACATTTTTTGGAAGGAAATTCGAACAACGAAATATATCAGGCTTTTTTGGGGAACATCTTCCTCTACTACGTGAGGACATTCCTCTTGAAATCAGAAGGACCATATATTCTTTTGACATGATTGTTCTCCGGTCCAATATGAAAGACTTACTTTGTTTTCTTTATCTTTAAGGTTTTTTGGCGCAATTTATTTTGTATCATGTAAGCGCCCATTGACATCAATAATTAAAATGAAGAATTATGTATTGTTGATGACGGAATATTTGCTTTCACAACTGATTTACATAAAAAACAAACCATTCGATATATACCATAAGAGTCAGTTCTGACCCATTTTGGCTGTCCGCGTTTTACGGATATTTTGGCCACACACGTGTTAATTCAAATTTTCTCCAAGATGAGTTTAATTTAGGCACTATAGTCGGGAAAGTAATTGGCTTACCCTGTATAAGCATTGCTATTATTATTATTATACCCAAGAGGTGAGCATTTCCAATATTGAAATTACAATATCTATGATGACAAACCACTATTACCAACAATGGCTTATATTTTAATAAATTAGTTTTATTTACTAATATTCACTTTTATTATACTGCATTTTGCACAATTACTTATGTAGAAACAATGTATTATATAAATTAATTAACTGCACAATTGCGTTTTTTTTATTTGGTTTTCAAATTATCAGGTATTATTACTGTAGTTATTAAATGTAATCAATGCATTTTACATAATGTCAATTTACTAATTCATGATTAAGCATAAAATTTATTATTATGTTCAGACGTAAACGCAAAAAAATTAATGTTTGATGATACCGGATGTGCCACTTCAGTACCTTAAATTTACATATTTTTATTGTTTTGCGAACATCCGCTCTACTATATTAACTTAGTCTATCCTCTTTGATAATGGCGTTGTTTAAACCGAAAATTGTTGTTAACAATCATTCATCATTCGGAAGTTAGTGGCTTTGACCTTATCTGTCACGATGTTTAATTTATAAAAAAATTACTTTTTTGTAAAACTATCAAATTACAATTACCGTATAAAACGTATTTAGACCACATCCTTGACTTGCGATTTAAACTAAAAATGTAAAAATTGTAACATTATCTGAATGAAAGATTAAAAGATTACGTGATTACTACAAAAAAAACCTTTTCTTCCGGATTTTGGTCACATTTCCCGTCGCAATTTTTAATAGTGAATCCTTTTTACTATTTCTTTTCCAATATATGGGTATGTTTTATTCCAAGGTTTTTTAGAAAGCTGTAAGAATTGGGGCCAGAAATTACAAATAAGAACAGAAATATTGTTAAAGTAATTTTAATACAAAAATAAATAAATAAATTACAAATAACACTTAATTTATTCGGTCACCACTCATCAATGTGTCGCGTAAACTGCGAAATGTTCTTTACCAGAACCCATTGATCTGATGTCGGTCACGCCAGATTGAGGTTTGAGAGAGAAAATAACAGATGCTGCCACTTACGTTACACGTTATTTTGGTGAAGGTTCGGTGTTAGTCTTTTCTCACAAATTATATACAAATTTCACAAACACTGGATCATTAAATATTAATGATTATTATGCTTTATAGTATTTCATAGCATTTGAAATGGCTGCAAGTGCAAAATCACTTGCACAAGGGTTACCTTCCCAAAACGACCCAACACATCCTAACTGTTCAAAACATTCGTTATTAACCTTGTTTGATGATGCCGAACAACACGATATAATTGCCCAAACACAAGTATTCGGTACGGTTTTGGCTTGAGAAGTTGGTGCAGGTGTTTTACGCTGAGGTGCTGAAGTGCTTGTTTTTTGTATCACTTGTAACGAATTTGTGATATCATTTTGAACAACGCCAAGCTTTGAAATTCTTGATAATGAACCAGGTTCTACAACGTCTTTAAATACCGGTGCACGATTACTTGGGGAAATTTTCGCAGCAGCTGTATCCTGATGCCCCCAAACAGGACCGTCTTCTATTTCACCATATTTATCCCCAAGAGGGATTATTGCATTAATGGAATTTGGTAGAGGGTTGTCTAGTGGATAACCAGGATTTTGATAAACATTCCCGCCACTTAGCAATTTTTGGAGGTTTGATAATTGTGGTTGTGAAGAACGTTTTTTATGTGCTATGTTGTCATGATGAAGAAAATTTTCTTTAATTTCCCTAAGTGATACGGCACTTATGATGTACGAAAGTACTATAAACCAGATACGAATCCCTTCCATTCTGCAAAAAATAAAACAATAGTTAGTTATGTAACGCATAATTTAAGTAACACAAAAAGTGACAATTAAATATTAAACATTTATCATACCTTCGATGTAACGTAATAAACTTGACCACACGTTGTTAACTAAACCAAACAGTTTTACAATCTGAATGAAAAGCCGGGCACGTCTAGTTTTATATACGCGAAAATAATTGTAATCCCGTCTACGACATCGTTGTCAATTACGTCATTCATTCATGAGAAATCACATATTTCCTGGAAGATTCTCTTAGATATTCCAGAATCCAAAGTACAATGCGTACTCAATTTTTTACATGCTTCATGCATCTCACGTAGTAGGTAGGTATTATAGTTAGCATTTACAATTATCCTAATATCTATAACCGCACCTTTATTTGAATATGATGACTAATTCCTTAATTTTAATACATTAAAACTACTTTTAATTTAGCATACCATAAAATTATGTAACGTTTATAATTAACAAAGGTGTTACGTTTGGAATCCAAAACAAGATTGCGATTCCAAATTAATTTATTGGGTAAAATTAATAACAAAACAAGACACTGACCCCTGTGAAATACGCACGAAATGGGAAATTGTTATTTTCTTAATTATACTTTCTCCAGCTTACATACAATAATCAACTAAAGTACTAATTGGGCTCTCCCAAACATAAAAAAATAGTGCATTTTCAATCCATAAACATATCACGTAGTATTTGTCAAACTAAGTTCACGAATTAATTTTTTAAGCAATTAGGAAGTAGTTCTTTTTGTTTTAAAAATGTTTAAAATTTTTCTCACATTAATATTATCATGCTCGTTGCTTCCTTAATCCTTCATGGTCCGTTATTTCAAATAAATTCCGAAAAATTAACAATTTTTATCAATTTTTTAATTAATGACGTAGTCTAGTCCTTTTTTTCAAAACAGTGTATGAATTCCTTAGATTTAAATGTATGTTTTAAAAGTACCTGTTAACCTTTCCTGAGATCGTCATAGATAACAATAAAAATAAATGTATTAATTTTTAAAATATTTCTATTGCTCGTTGAGAGAAAGCATAATGTTTGGTAATTTCATTTTTAATCACTTTCGTGATTCCCACAATTTGAATTTTACTACTTGTAAATGCATAAGAGATCCGATATTTTATGATTTCAGTTTTATTTGGTTACTTGGAAAAGAGTGACGAGAATAATTTCAATTTATTAATACCTATTTTCAGGAAGCTCCGTTACATACGTTGAAGGAAATTTTGTGTATTGTATCAGTAATAATAAGTATCATTGTGCAATTGACAATTGACACATACATAAATGAAAATTGGATTTCATACATTGTCGTTTAAATCTACAGAATAATTCACAAAAACACAGCTGACGTAATCTAAAAAAAAAATTTCCTAACATCTAAAATAACAACTATGATTACTAATTACTTTTAGGTTATAATTGCAAATTAAAAAAAAATCAAGTCAATCAACATGCCTGCATTATACTTAGGCACTTAATTCTTCTTTTACGTTTAATCTTGTGATCTTTTGAATTTGAATGAATACGTCTTTACAAAAATAAATGGTAAAAACTTAAAGATATTTCAGTGAGATAAATGTGTCGATTGTTTATTCAGTGATTACTACGTCTAAAATTTAAAAAATGACCGGCCATGAATGACAGATTATCACGAATTCAATTTGAAATAATAAACGTGATTGAACTGTTTCCATGTTCGTCCTCGACCAAAAGAAATATAAAGTTACGCACCTTGGAAATAGGAAGTTTTTATTGTGCATATCCACCTTTGCACGTATTTATTTAAACA